>JAYWMT010000315.1:0-498404 GCA_039090855.1 Macrothele yani
GATGCTGAGCTTTCCACAGCATGTAATGGTATGCAAGAGTGAATAATATCACCTACATTGCATCATAACTTCCATAGTTAAACCTGTGACACCCAGGAACATGTGTGATGCTGAGCTTTCCACAGCATGTAATGGTATGCAAGAGTGAATAATATCACCTACATTGCATCATAATTCCATAGTTAAACCTGTGACACCCAGGAACATGTGTGATGCTGAGCTTTCCACAGCATGTAATGGTATGCAAGAGTGAATAATATCACCTACATTGCATCATAATTCCATAGTTAAACCTGTGACACCCAGGAACATGTGTGATGCTGAGCTTTCCCACAGCATGTAATGGTATGCAAGAGTGAATAATATCACCTACATTGCATCATAATTCCATAGTTAAACCTGTGACACCCAGGAACATGTGTGATGCTGAGCTTTCCACAGCATGTAATGGTATGAGTGAATAATATCACCTACATTGCATCATAATTCCATAGTTAAACCTGTGACACCCAGGAACATGTGTGATGCTGAGCTTTCCACAGCATGTAATGGTATGCAAGAGTGAATAATATCACCTACATTGCATCATAATTCCATAGTTAAACCTGTGACACCCAGGAACATGTGTGATGCTGAGCTTTCCACAGCATGTAATGGTATGCAAGAGTGAATAATATCACCTACATTGCATCATAATTCCATAGTTAAACCTGTGACACCCAGGAACATGTGTGATGCTGAGCTTTCCACAGCATCTAATGGTATGCAAGAGTGAATAATATCACCTACATTGCATCATAATTCCATAGTTAAACCTGTGACACCCAGGAACATGTGTGATGCTGAGCTTTCCACAGCATGTAATGGTATGCAAGAGTGAATAATATCACCTACATTGCATCATAATTCCATAGTTAAACCTGTGACACCCAGGAACATGTGTGATGCTGAGCTTTCCACAGCATGTAATGGTATGCAAGAGTGAATAATATCACCTACATTGCATCATAATTCCATAGTTAAACCTGTGACACCCAGGAACATGTGTGATGCTGAGCTTTCCACAGCATGTAATGGTATGCAAGAGTGAATAATATCACCTACATTGCATCATAATTCCATAGTTAAACCTGTGACACCCAGGAACATGTGTGATGCTGAGCTTTCCACAGCATGTAATGGTATGCAAGAGTGAATAATATCACCTACATTGCATCATAATTCCATAGTTAAACCTGTGACACCCAGGAACATGTGTGATGCTGAGCTTTCCACAGCATGTAATGGTATGCAAGAGTGAATAATATCACCTTCATTGCATCATAATTCCATAAGGTAAACCTGAGACACCCAGGAACATGTGTGATGCTGATCCCACCGCATTTAATGGTATGCAATAGTGAATAATACCACCTTCATTGCATCATAATTCCATAGTTAAGCCTGAGACACCTAGGAGCATGTATGATGTTGAGCTTTCCACAGCATGTATTGTTATGCAATAGTGAATACCACCACCTTCATTGCATCATAATTCCATAGGTAAACCTGAGTCACCCAGGAACATGTGTGATGCTGAGCTTCTCACAGCATGAAATGGTATGCAAGAGTGAATAATATCACCTACATTGCATCATAATTCCATAGTTAAATCTGTGACACCCAGGAATATGTGTGATGCTGAGCTTTCCACAGCATGTAATGGTATGCAAGAGTGAATAATATCACCTACATTGCATCATAATTCCATAGTTAAACCTGTGACACCCAGGAACATGTGTGATGCTGAGCTTTCCACAGCATGTAATGGTATGCAAGAGTGAATAATATCACCTATATTGCATCATAATTCCATAGTTAAACCTGTGACACCCAGGAACGTGTGTGATGCTGAGCTTTCCACAGCATGTAATGGTATGCAAGAGTGAATAATATCACCTACATTGCATCAGAATTCCATAGTTAAACCTGTGACACCCAGGAACATGTGTGATGCTGAGCTTTCCACAGCATGTAATGGTATGCAAGAGTGAATAATATCACCTACATTGCATCATAATTCCATAGTTAAACCTGTGACACCCAGAAAGATGTGTGATGCTGAGCTTTCCACAGCATGTAATGGTATGCAAGAGTGAATAATATCACCTACATTGCATCATAATTCCATAGTTAAACCTATGACACCCAGGAACATGTGTGATGCTGAGCTTTCCACAGCATGTAATGGTATGCAATAGTGAATAATACCACCTTCATTGGTCATAACTCAAGAGTGAAACCTAATATCACCCAGGAACATGTGTGATGCTGAGCTTTCCACAGCATGTAATGGTATGCAAGAGTGAATAATATCACCTACATTGCATCATAATTCCATAGTTAAACCTGTGACACCCAGGAACATGTGTGATGCTGAGCTTTCCACAGCATGTAATGGTATGCAAGTGAATAATATCACCTACATTGCATCATAATTCCATAGTTAAACCCTGTGACACCCAGGAACATGTGTGATGCTGAGCTTTCCACAGCATGTAATGGTATGCAAGAGTGAATAATATCACCTACATTGCATCATAATTCCATAGTTAAACCTGTGACACCCAGGAACATGTGTGATGCTGAGCTTTCCACAGCATGTAATGGTATGCAAGAGTGAATAATATCACCTACATTGCATCATAATTCCATAGTTAAACCTGTGACACCCAGGAACATGTGTGATGCTGAGCTTTCCACAGCATGTAATGGTATGCAAGAGTGAATAATATCACCTTCATTGCATCATAATTCCATAGTTAAACCTGTGACACCCAGGAACATGTGTGATGCTGAGCTTTCCACAGCATTTAATGGTATGCAATAGTGGAATAATACCACCTTCATTGCATCATAATTCCATAGTTAAACCTGTGACACCCAGGAATATGTGTGATGCTGAGCTTTCCACAGCATGTAATGGTATGCAAGAGTGAATAATATCACCTACATTGCATCATAATTCCATAGTTAAACCTGTGACACCCAGGAACATGTGTGATGCTGAGCTTTCCACAGCATGTAATGGTATGCAAGAGTGAATAATATCACCTACATTGCATCATAATTCCATAGTTAAACCTGTGACACCCAGGAACATGTGTGATGCTGAGCTTTCCACAGCATGTAATGGTATGCAAGAGTGAATAATATCACCTACATTGCATCATAATTCCATAGTTAAACCTGTGACACCCAGGAACATGTGTGATGCTGAGCTTTCCACAGCATGTAATGGTATGCAAGAGTGAATAATATCACCTATATTGCATCATAATTCCATAGTTAAACCTGTGACACCCAGGAACATGTGTGATGCTGAGCTTTCCACAGCATGTAATGGTATGCAAGAGTGAATAATATCACCTACATTGCATCATAATTCCATAGTTAAACCTGTGACACCCAGGAACATGTGTGATGCTGAGCTTTCCACAGCATGTAATGGTATGCAAGAGTGAATAATATCACCTACATTGCATCATAATTCCATAGTTAAACCTGTGACACCCAGGAACATGTGTGATGCTGAGCTTTCCACAGCATGTAATGGTATGCAAGAGTGAATAATATCACCTACATTGCATCATAATTCCATAGTTAAACCTGTGACACCCAGGAACATGTGTGATGCTGAGCTTTCCACAGCATGTAATGGTATGCAAGAGTGAATAATATCACCTACATTGCATCATAATTCCATAGTTAAACCTGTGACACCCAGGAACATGTGTGATGCTGAGCTTTCCACAGCATGTAATGGTATGCAAGAGTGAATAATATCACCTACATTGCATCATAATTCCATAGTTAAACCTGTGACACCCAGGAACATGTGTGATGCTGAGCTTTCCACAGCATGTAATGGTATGCAAGAGTGAATAATATCACCTACATTGCATCATAATTCCATAGTTAAACCTGTGACACCCAGGAACATGTGTGATGCTGAGCTTTCCACAGCATGTAATGGTATGCAAGAGTGAATAATATCACCTACATTGCATCATAATTCCATAGTTAAACCTGTGACACCCAGGAACATGTGTGATGCTGAGCTTTCCACAGCATGTAATGGTATGCAAGAGTGAATAATATCACCTACATTGCATCATAATTCCATAGTTAAACCTGTGACACCCAGGAACATGTGTGATGCTGAGCTTTCCACAGCATGTAATGGTATGCAAGAGTGAATAATATCACCTACATTGCATCATAATTCCATAGTTAAACCTGTGACACCCAGGAACATGTGTGATGCTGAGCTTTCCACAGCATGTAATGGTATGCAAGAGTGAATAATATCACCTACATTGCATCATAATTCCATAGTTAAACCTGTGACACCCAGGAACATGTGTGATGCTGAGCTTTCCACAGCATGTAATGGTATGCAAGAGTGAATAATACCACCTTCATTGCATCATAATTCCATAGTTAAACCTGTGAGTCACCCAGGAACATGTGTGATGCTGAGCTTTCCACAGCATGTAATGGTATGCAAGAGTGAATAATATCACCTACATTGCATCATAATTCCATAGTTAAACCTGTGACACCCAGGAACATGTGTGATGCTGAGCTTTCCACAGCATGTAATGGTATGCAAGAGTGAATAATATCACCTACATTGCATCATAATTCCATAGTTAAACCTGTGACACCCAGGAACATGTGTGATGCTGAGCTTTCCACAGCATGTAATGGTATGCAAGAGTGAATAATATCACCTACATTGCATCATAATTCCATAGTTAAACCTGTGACACCCAGGAACATGTGTGATGCTGAGCTTTCCACAGCATGTAATGGTATGCAAGAGTGAATAATATCACCTACATTGCATCATAATTCCATAGTTAAACCTGTGACACCCAGGAACATGTGTGATGCTGAGCTTTCCACAGCATGTAATGGTATGCAAGAGTGAATAATATCACCTACATTGCATCATAATTCCATGTAGTTAAACCTGTGACACCCAGGAACATGTGTGATGCTGAGCTTTCCACAGCATGTAATGGTATGCAAGAGTGAATAATATCACCTACATTGCATCATAATTCCATAGTTAAACCTGTGACACCCAGGAACATGTGTGATGCTGAGCTTTCCACAGCATGTAATGGTATGCAAGAGTGAATAATATCACCTACATTGCATCATAATTCCATAGTTAAACCTGTGACACCCAGGAACATGTGTGATGCTGAGCTTTCCACAGCATGTAATGGTATGCAAGAGTGAATAATACCACCTTCATTGCATCATAATTCCATAAGTTAAACCTGAGTCACCCAGGAACATGTGTGATGCTGAGCTTTCCACAGCATGTAATGGTATGCAAGAGTGAATAATATCACCTACATTGCATCATAATTCCATAGTTAAACCTGTGACACCCAGGAACATGTGTGATGCTGAGCTTTCCACAGCATGTAATGGTATGCAAGAGTGAATAATATCACCTACATTGCATCATAATTCCATAGTTAAACCTGTGACACCCAGGAACATGTGTGATGCTGAGCTTTCCACAGCATGTAATGGTATGCAAGAGTGAATAATATCACCTACATTGCATCATAATTCCATAGTTAAACCTGTGACACCCAGGAACATGTGTGATGCTGAGCTTTCCACAGCATGTAATGGTATGCAAGAGTGAATAATATCACCTACATTGCATCATAATTCCATAGTTAAATCTGTGACACCCAGGAATAATGTGTGATGCTGAGCTTTCCACAGCATGTAATGGTATGCAAGAGTGAATAATATCACCTACATTGCATCATAATTCCATAGTTAAATCTGTGACACCCAGGAATATGTGTGATGCTGAGCTTTTCCACAGCATGTAATGTGATAATAATATCACCTGATGCTAAAGCTTTCCACAGCATTTAATGGTATGCAATAGTGAAACAATACCACCTTCATTGCATCATAATTCCATAGTTAAACCTGTGACACCCAGGAACATGTGTGATGCTGAGCTTTCCACAGCATTTAATGGTATGCAATAGTGAATAATACCACCTTCATTGCATCATAATTCCATAGTTAAACCTGTGACACCCAGGAATATGTGTGATGCTGAGCTTTCCACAGCATGTAATGGTATGCAAGAGTGAATAATATCACCTACATTGCATCATAATTCCATAGTTAAACCTGTGACACCCAGGAACATGTGTGATGCTGAGCTTTCCACAGCATGTAATGGTATGCAAGAGTGAATAATATCACCTACATTGCATCATAATTCCATAGTTAAACCTGTGACACCCAGGAACATGTGTGATGCTGAGCTTTCCACAGCATGTAATGGTATGCAAGAGTGAATAATATCACCTACATTGCATCATAATTCCATAGTTAAACCTGTGACACCCAGGAACATGTGTGATGCTGAGCTTTCCACAGCATGTAATGGTATGCAAGAGTGAATAATATCACCTATACATTGCATCATAATTCCATAGTTAAACCTGTGACACCCAGGAACATGTGTGATGCTGAGCTTTCCACAGCATGTACTGGTATGCAAGAGTGAATAATATCACCTACATTGCATCATAATTCCATAGTTAAACCTGTGACACCCAGGAACATGTGTGATGCTGAGCTTTCCACAGCATGTAATGGTATGCAAGAGTGAATAATATCACCTACATTGCATCATAATTCCATAGTTAAACCTGTGACACCCAGGAACATGTGTGATGCTGAGCTTTCCACAGCATGTAATGTTATGCAAGAGTGAATAATATCACCTACATTGCATCATAATTCCATAGTTAAACCTGTGACACCCATTAACATGTGTGATGCTGAGCTTTCCACAGCATCTAATGGTATGCAAGAGTGAATAATATCACCTACATTGCATCATAATTCCATAGTTAAACCTATGACACCCAGGAACATGTGTGATGCTGAGCTTTCCACAGCATGTAATGGTATGCAAGAGTGAATAATATCACCTACATTGCATCATAATTCCATAGTTAAACCTGACACCCAGGAACATGTGTGATGCTGAGCTTTCCACAGCATGTAATGGTATGCAAGAGTGAATAATATCACCTACACTGCATCATAATTCCATAGTTAAACCTGTGACACCCAGGAACATGTGTGATGCTGAGCTTTCCACAGCATGTAATGGTATGCAAGAGTGAATAATATCACCTACATTGCATCATAATTCCATAGTTAAACCTGTGACACCCAGGAACATGTGTGATGCTGAGCTTCCCACAGCATGTAATGGTATGCAAGAGTGAATAATATCACCTACATTGCATCATAATTCCATAGTTAAACCTGTGACACCCAGGAACATGTGTGATGCTGAGCTTCTCACAGCATGTAATGGTATGCAAGAGTGAATAATATCACCTTCATTGCATCATAATTCCATAGAGTAAACCTGAGACTCCCAAGGAACATGTGTGATGCAATAGTGAATAATACCACCGCATTTCATGCAATAGTGAATAATACCACCTTCATTGCATCATAATTCCATAGTTAAACCTGGAGACACCTAGGAACATGTATGATGTTGAGCTTTCCACAGCATGTATTGGTATGCAATAGTGAATACCACCACCTTCATTGCATCATAATTCCATAGTTAAACCTGAGTCACCCAGGAACATGTGTGATGCTGAGCTTCTCACAGCATGTAATGGTATGCAAGAGTGAATAATACCACCTTCATTGCATCATAATTCCATAGTTAAACCTGTGACACCCAGGAATATGTGTGATGCTGAGCTTTCCACAGCATGTAATGGTATGCAAGAGTGAATAATATCACCTACATTGCATCATAATTCCATAGTTAAACCTGTGACACCCAGGAACATGTGTGATGCTGAGCTTTCCACAGCATGTAATGGTATGCAAGAGTGAATAATATCACCTATATTGCATCATAATTCCATAGTTAAACCTGTGACACCCAGGAACATGTGTGATGCTGAGCTTTCCACAGCATGTAATGGTATGCAAGAGTGAATAATATCACCTACATTGCATCATAATTCCATAGTTAAACCTGTGACACCCAGGAACATGTGTGATGCTGAGCTTTCCACAGCATGTAATGGTATGCAATAGTGAATAATACCACCTTCATTGCATCATAATTCCAGAGTGAATAACCTATCACCTACATTGCATCATAATTCCATAGTTAAACCTGTGACACCCAGGAACATGTGTGATGCTGAGCTTTTCCACAGCATGTAATGGTATGCAAGAGTGAATAATATCACCTACATTGCATCATAATTCCATAGTTAAACCTGTGACACCCAGGAACATGTGTGATGCTGAGCTTTCCACAGCATGTAATGGTATGCAAGAGTGAATAATATCACCTACATTGCATCATAATTCCATAGTTAAACCTGAGTCACCCAGGAACATGTGTGATGCTGAGCTTTCCACAGCATGTAATGGTATGCAAGAGTGAATAATATCACCTACATTGCATCATAATTCCATAGTTAAACCTGTGACACCCAGGAACATGTGTGATGCTGAAGCTTTCCACAGCATGTAATGGTATGCAAGAGTGAATAATATCACCTACATTGCATCATAATTCCATAGTTAAACCTGTGACACCCAGGAACATGTGTGATGCTGAGCTTTCCACAGCATGTAATGGTATGCAAGAGTGAATAATATCACCTACATTGCATCATAATTCCATAGTTAAACCTGTGACACCCAGGAACATGTGTGATGCTGAGCTTTCCACAGCATGTAATGGTATGCAAGAGTGAATAATATCACCTACATTGCATCATAATTCCATAGTTAAACCTGTGACACCCAGGAACATGTGTGATGCTGAGCTTTCCACAGCATGTAATGGTATGCAAGAGTGAATAATATCACCTACATTGCATCATAATTCCATAGTTAAACCTGTGACACCCAGGAACATGTGTGATGCTGAGCTTTCCACAGCATGTAATGGTATGCAAGAGTGAATAATATCACCTTCATTGCATCATAATTCCATAGTTAAACCTGTGACACCCAGGAACATGTGTGATGCTGAGCTTTCCACAGCATGTAATGGTATGCAAGAGTGAATAATATCACCTACATTGCATCATAATTCCATAGTTAAACCTGTGACACCCAGGAACATGTGTGATGCTGAGCTTTCCACAGCATGTAATGGTATGCAAGAGTGAATAATATCACCTACATTGCATCATAATTCCATAGTTAAACCTGTGACACCCAGGAACATGTGTGATGCTGAGCTTTCCACAGCATGTAATGGTATGCAAGAGTGAATAATATCACCTACATTGCATCATAATTCCATAGTTAAACCTGTGACACCCAGGAACATGTGTGATGCTGAGCTTTCCACAGCATGTAATGGTATGCAAGAGTGAATAATATCACCTATATTGCATCATAATTCCATAGTTAAACCTGTGACACCCAGGAACATGTGTGATGCTGAGCTTTCCACAGCATGTAATGGTATGCAAGAGTGAATAATATCACCTACATTGCATCATAATTCCATAGTTAAACCTGTGACACCCAGGAACATGTGTGATGCTGAGCTTTCCACAGCATGTAATGGTATGCAAGAGTGAATAATATCACCTTCATTGCATCATAATTCCATAGTTAAACCTGTGACACCCACTAACATGCGTGATGTGATGCTTTCCACAGCATGTAATGGTATGCAATAGTGAATAATACCACCTTCATTGCATGCAGAACATGTGTGATGCCTGACTGCAGCATGTAATGGTATGTGCAAGTGAATATCCTCTTGAGATCACTAGTAGTTAAACCTATGGCTGAGAACATGTGTGATGCTGAGCTTCTCACAGCATGTAATGGTATGCAAGAGTGAATAATATCACCTACATTGCAATCATAATTCCATAGTTAAACCTGAGTCACCCGTAGGAACATGTGTGATGCTGAGCTTTCACATAGCATGTAATGGTATGCAAGAGTGAATAATATCACCTCTACATTGTACCATAATTCCATAGTTAAACCTGTGACACCCAGGTAACATGTGTGATGCTGAGCTTTCCGTACAGCATGTAATGGTATGCAAGAGTGAATAATATCACCTACGCACCATTACGCATCATAATTCCATAAGTTAAAAGCTTGTGACACCCAGGAATAACTGTGATGCTGAGCTTTCCACAGCATGTAATGGTATGCAAGAGTGAATAATTATCACCTACATTGCATCATAATTCCATAGTTAAACCTGTGACACCCAGGAACATGTGTGATGCTTTAAGCTTTCCACAGCATTTAATGGACCCATGCAGAGTAGTGAATAATGTACCACCATTTCATTGCATCATAATTCCATAGTTAAACCTGTGACACCCATTAACATGTGTGATGCTGGGCTTTCCACAACATTTAATGTGTCATGCAATAGTAGAATAATATCACCTACATTGCATCATAATTCCATAGTTAAACCTATGACACCCAGGAACATGTGATGCTGAACTTTCCACAGCATGTAATGGTATGGTGAATAATATCCCATACCATTGCATCACTCATTCATAATTCATGTTTTAGGAACAACGATGCTGAGCTTTCCACAGCATGTAATGGTATGCAAGAGTGGTAATATCACCTACTGCACATCATAATTCCATGGTTAACCTGACACCCAAGGAACATGTGTGATGCTGAGCTTTCCACAGCATGTAATGGTATGCAAGAGTGAATAATATCACCTACATTGCATCATAATTCCATAGTTAAACCTGTGACACCCAGGAACATGTGTGATGCTGAGCTTTCCACAGCATGTAATGGTATGCAAGAGTGAATAATATCACCTACATTGCATCATAATTCCATAGTTAAACCTGTGACACCCAGGAACATGTGTGATGCTGAGCTTTCCACAGCATGTAATGGTATGCAAGAGTGAATAATATCACCTACATTGCATCATAATTCCATAGTTAAACCTGTGACACCCAGGAACATGTGTGATGCTGAGCTTTCCACAGCATGTAATGGTATGCAAGAGTGAATAATATCACCTACATTGCATCATAATTCCATAGTTAAACCTGTGACACCCAGGAACATGTGTGATGCTGAGCTTTCCACAGCATGTAATGGTATGCAAGAGTGAATAATATCACCTACATTGCATCATAATTCCATAGTTAAACCTGTGACACCCAGGAACATGTGTGATGCTGAGCTTTCCACAGCATGTAATGGTATGCAAGAGTGAATAATATCACCTACATTGCATCATAATTCCATAGTTAAACCTGTGACACCCAGGAACATGTGTGATGCTGAGCTTTCCACAGCATGTAATGGTATGCAAGAGTGAATAATATCACCTACATTGCATCATAATTCCATAGTTAAACCTGTGACACCCAGGAACATGTGTGATGCTGAGCTTTCCACAGCATGTAATGGTATGCAAGAGTGAATAATATCACCTTCATTGCATCATAATTCCATAGTTAAACCTGTGACACCCAGGAACATGTGTGATGCTGAGCTTTCCACAGCATGTAATGGTATGCAAGAGTGAATAATATCACCTACATTGCATCATAATTCCATAGTTAAACCTGTGACACCCAGGAACATGTGTGATGCTGAGCTTTCCACAGCATGTAATGGTATGCAAGAGTGAATAATATCACCTACATTGCATCATAATTCCATAGTTAAACCTGTGACACCCAGGAACATGTGTGATGCTGAGCTTTCCACAGCATGTAATGGTATGCAAGAGTGAATAATATCACCTACATTGCATCATAATTCCATAGTTAAACCTGTGACACCCAGGAACATGTGTGATGCTGAGCTTTCCACAGCATGTAATGGTATGCAAGAGTGAATAATATCACCTACATTGCATCATAATTCCATAGTTAAACCTGTGACACCCAGGAACATGTGTGATGCTGAGCTTTCCACAGCATGTAATGGTATGCAAGAGTGAATAATATCACCTACATTGCATCATAATTCCATAGTTAAACCTGTGACACCCAGGAACATGTGTGATGCTGAGCTTTCCACAGCATGTAATGGTATGCAAGAGTGAATAATATCACCTATATTGCATAATTCCATAGTTAAACCTGTGACACCCAGGAACATGTGTGATGCTGAGCTTTCCACAGCATGTAATGGTATGCAAGAGTGAATAATATCACCTACATTGCATCATAATTCCATAGTTAAACCTGTGACACCCAGGAACATGTGTGATGCTGAGCTTTCCACAGCATGTAATGGTATGCAAGAGTGAATAATATCACCTACATTGCATCATAATTCCATAGTTAAACCTGTGACACCCAGGAACATGTGTGATGCTGAGCTTTCCACAGCATGTAATGGTATGCAAGAGTGAATAATATCACCTACATTGCATCATGCAATGCCATAGTTAAACCTGTGACACCCAGGAACATGTGTGATGCTGAGCTTTCCACAGCATGTAATGGTGGCAATGCAATATCACCTACATTGCATCACCATAGTTAATGCATCATAATTCCATAGTTAAACCTGTGACACCCAGGAACATGTGTGATGCTGAGCTTTCCACAGCATGTAATGGTATGCAAGAGTGAATAATATCACCTACATTGCATCATAATTCCATAGTTAAACCTGTGACACCCAGGAACATGTGTGATGCTGAGCTTTCCACAGCATGTAATGGTATGCAAGAGTGAATAATATCACCTACATTGCATCATAATTCCATAGTTAAACCTGTGACACCCAGGAACATGTGTGATGCTGAGCTTTCCACAGCATGTAATGGTATGCAAGAGTGAATAATATCACCTACATTGCATCATAATTCCATAGTTAAACCTGTGACACCCAGGAACATGTGTGATGCTGAGCTTTCCACAGCATGTAATGGTATGCAAGAGTGAATAATATCACCTACATTGCATCATAATTCCATAGTTAAACCTGTGACACCCAGGAACATGTGTGATGCTGAGCTTTCCACAGCATTTAATGGTATGCAATAGTGAATAATACCACCTTCATTGCATCATAATTCCATAGTTAAACCTGTGACACCCAGGAACATGTGTGATGCTGAGCTTTCCACAGCATGTAATGGTATGCAAGAGTGAATAATATCACCTACATTGCATCATAATTCCATAGTTAAACCTGTGACACCCAGGAACATGTGTGATGCTGAGCTTTCCACAGCATGTAATGGTATGCAAGAGTGAATAATATCACCTACATTGCATCATAATTCCATAGTTAAACCTGTGACACCCAGGAACATGTGTGATGCTGAGCTTTCCACAGCATGTAATGGTATGCAAGAGTGAATAATATCACCTACATTGCATCATAATTCCATAGTTAAACCTGTGACACCCAGGAACATGTGTGATGCTGAGCTTTCCACAGCATGTAATGGTATGCAAGAGTGAATAATATCACCTACATTGCATCATAATTCCATAGTTAAACCTGTGACACCCAGGAACATGTGTGATGCTGAGCTTTCCACAGCATGTAATGGTATGCAAGAGTGAATAATACCACCTTCATTGCATCATAGTTCCATAGTTAAACCTGTGACACCCAGGAACATGTGTGATGCTGAGCTTTCCACAGCATGTAATGGTATGCAAGAGTGAATAATATCACCTACATTCATCATAGTTCCATAGTTAAACCTGTGACACCCAGGAACATGTGTGATGCTGAGCTTTCACAGCATGTACGGTATGCAAGAGTGAATAATATCACCTACATTGCATCATAATTCCATAGTTAAACCTGTGATACCCAGGAACATGTGTGATGCTGAGCTTTCCCAGCATGTAATGGTATGCAAGAGTGAATAATATCACCTACATTGCATCATAATTCCATAGTTAAACCTGTGACACCCAGGAACATGTGTGATGCTGAGCTTTCCACAGCATGTAATGGTATGCAAGTGAATAATATCACCTACATTGCATCATAATTCCATAGTTAAACCTGATACACCCAGGAACATGTGTGATGCTGAGCTTCCCACAGCATTTAATGGTATGCAATAGTGAATAATACCACCTTCATTGCATCATAATTCCATAGTTAAACCTGAGACACCCAGGAACATGTATGATGTTGAGCTTTCCACAGCATGTAATGTTATGCAATAGTGAATACCACCACCTTCATTGCATCATAATTCCATAGTTAAACCTGTCACCCAGGAACATGTGTGATGCTGAGCTTCTCACAGCATGTAATGGTATGCAAGAGTGAATAATACCACCTTCATTGCGTCATAATTCCATAGTTAAAACTAAGACACCCAGGAACATGTGTGATGCTGAGCTTTCCACAGCATGTAAACATATGCAAGAGTGAATAATATCACCTTCATTGCATCATATTTCCATAGTTAAACCTGTGATACCCAGGAACATGTGTGATGCTGAGCTTTCCACAGCATGTAATCGTATGCAAGAGTGAATAATATCACCTTCATTGCATCATAATTCCATAGTTAAACCTGTGATACCCAGGAACATGTGTGATGCTGAGCTTCCCACAGCAAGTAATGATATGCAAGAGTGAATAATATCAGCTTCATTACACCATAGTTAAACCTGAGACACCCAGGAACATGTGTGATGCTGAGCTTTCCACAGCATGTAATGATATGCAAGAGTGAATAATATCAGCTTCATTCATAGTTAAACCTGAGACACCCAGGAACATGTGTGATGCTCTTTCCACAGCATGTAAACATATGCAATATTGAATAATAGCACCTTCAAATGAGATAGAGGTCAACACTCTTTCCACATTTTATAAGTGAGTCACGGAAAATTCTCATCAGCCGCCGTCGGGAATCGAACCAAGGATCTTCCAGTTATGCGGACATGCTTCCACTGCACCACAGTGGCCCTCGAAATTCTACAGACTCATATGAGTCTGGAGAATTTCAAGGCTGTGGTGCAGTGGAAGCATGTCCAACGTGTGGTTGGCAGTTTGTCGTTTGGGAGTCTGGAGAATATTTGATGTTCCTAATCTACGTCAACTGTGTATTTAATAGCCCTTTCTTTGCATCTGATTTTCTGTCAAAAATGTTCATAAAAAATATATATATATTATATAATTCTCAACTGTTTGAAGGCTTCTATCTCTGTATAGTGTTATGTTTTCAGCTATTGACACATTTTGGTAATTTTCTAAATATAGAACTCTTTCCTGACAATAATGGCAAACATTTTAAAAATCTAACTGCCGCAAAAGCATTTTTTTAAATTCATTGTATTTTTTGCATTGGCCTATTATTGATTTAACTTTTTCAACAGATAATCCGTGAAGTGAATTTTTTGTCATATAATTCATGGATTATATGACCAAAAATTCACTTCAAATTTCACAATTAGCAGTAAACACCGCAATTTGTATAGTATGGTCTACGGATCATCTGCTAAAAAATTATTAAGTTTAGGTTCTGTGGACAACACATCTCTTAAGAAAAAGGTTTTGCTGCATATTAATTAAAAAAAAAATCCTTGTGGTATCAGGAGTGCTGGAGGTCTTGAAAATATAATGAAAATTACACTAAAAATGGAAATAATGCGATGCAATATGAAGGTATAGGTTACAAAGATATGGAAATAGGTTGTTTTTTTCCCACTTACCAGCTTTTTGACAAGAAATATGCTACAGGACAGGTGGTACTATTTATGCTCATGGAAGGAGGCATGATGTAGGAAGACTGCTGAGCCATTCTACAGCAAGCACTTGTTGCCATCAATAGTGTAAGCACTTTGCATTAATCAGTTTTCTGCACTAATTGCATTAGTTAAGGCTTTTGTTAACTAGATTTCTTTAAGTTTTTCAGTTCAACAGGTGGTGGCACAACTATCAATAACATCTGCCACATTTGATAAGTTCTTGAAATATACACTGAGTGGCCACTTTATTATGACCACCCCCTCAGTACTTCGTTGGGCCACCTTTTGTCTTTAATACTGCATCGATTCTTCGTGGCATGGACTCCACAAGATGTTGATAGGTGGTTTGTGGAATATGAGATCATGCTTGATGAATAGCACTTATAAGGAGTGTGAGAATGCAGGGTTGTGGATCCAGCTGCCTCGTTCAACTTCATCTCATAAATTCTCAATGGGGTTGAGATCTGGAGATTGTGGGGCCACCTAAGCATAGTAAACTCACCAGCATGTTCCTGAAACTAATCCTACACAATATGAGCACTATGGCAGGATGCATTATCTTGTTGAAAGTAGCCATCGCCATTGGGATAAACCATCCACATGACAGGATGCACTTGGTCCAAAACGATGTTTAGATATGATGTGCCAGTCAGACGTTATCAACACGAATTAAAGGGCCCAAAGCATGCTAGGAAAACATTCCCCAAACCATAACGTTGCCTCCACCAGCTTGAAGGGTTGTAGCAATGCATTTGGGGTCCATGCTTTCGTGCTGCTTCCGCCAAATTCTCACTCGGCCATCGTCATGGTGCAACTGAAAACGTGATTCATCAGACCACATAATTTGTTTCCAATTATCGACTGTCCAATCCTTGTGCTCCTGTGCGAACTGGAGACGTTTTCTCTTGTTAACTGCAGACAGCAAAGGTGTTCGAAAAAGGCCTTCGGCTGCCATATCCCATCCGATGCAGTGTACGGTGAACAGTGCATGCAGAGATCATTCGAGGGGATCCTTGATTAAGATGGTCTGTAATTTGCTGCACTGTTGCCCTTCTGTTGTCTGTTACCAGTCTGGACACTGTCCGTTCCGCCCGAGCAGTCACTAGTCGATGACGACCACACGTTGCACGTAGAGACCCAGTATTTTGGCTGACAGTCCAGTCTTTAAACACTTTAGCAACAGCTGCTCTGGAACATTTCACGAAAGCGCCGTTTCGGTGATACTCGGTCCATGGCTTCGAGCTCCTACAATCATCCAACGTTGAAAGTCTGTCAAATTGCTTTTTTGACCCATCTCGTCACCCAAAAATCACTTCCACTACTGTCACAAGCACTAAGCATTCCCTTTTTATACTAGCCTCGCCCTTTGGCGGCAACAGCGTGCAGCCATAGCTCATTTGCTTAAAACTGTCAGGTTGTCATAATAAAGTGGCAACTCAGTGTATTTATGGATAATCAACATAAATCAAGTATAACTACTTGAAATGTGTTCATTTTCTTGTGACGAAATCTGAGGAGCAGGCTCACTACTAAAGTTTGACTTTAAAAACATGTATTCTGACATCATTCAGCATTTCCTCTGATAAAATAACTCACATTCTTCTGTATAATTTTTTTCTCTTTGGTTAGAGGTTTAACGACTACTGTGAGCAACTGGATGGACTATAAGCAGTCCCCCATCCCTAATTTCAGGTTATTGGCTCTAGGGAACAGAGAGAGCCAGTGTCACAAGACAAACATTACACCCATGCATTACTGGGATTCGAACTCGGAAGAATGGTCAGAAGCCAGGCTGCCACCAGGGGGCATTTGTGTATAAAAATTCCACAATGCTATTCTTGCATAATTAAAATTATTTTCCATAAAAGACACTTCACATGAAATTTATGCAGAACCAGTTTCTTTGCACCATGATGTATTAAATGGACTGATACACATCATTACATGATGCACTAAAACTTGGAAGTTTTGTCAAGTCAGACTAGACTTACAACAACACAACCTTGTAAAAAGAAACTCGTCTATTACAGTAATGAAAAGCACTGCCCAAAATTGTGTTCTCAGTATTTGAGAGATGGAGTTTCCTCATCGTTCAGTTGTCTTGATTTATTGAACTGGGAGAAGTTTCCTGCAATCATACATATTACACTGTTGCAGTTATTCATTTACATGAATGTGCATGTGATTAGAAAGATCACTTTTCTGGTCAAATTGTTTGGAGCACACATCACACTGTTAAGGCTTTTCACTTGTGTGAACCAGCATATGCATTGTAAGAGAAGCTTTCTGGGTAAATCGTTTGAAGCATACCTCACACTGGTAAGGCTTTTCACCTGTGTGTAAAAGCATATGCTTTAACAGATGAGATTTCTGAGTAAATCGTTTGAAGCATACATCACATTGGTGAGGCTTTTCACCTGTGTGAAGCAGCAGATGGGTTGAAAGAGTGCTTTTGTCAGCAAATGGTTTGGAACATACATCACACTGGTGAGGCTTTTCACCTGTGTGATGGAACACATGCCGTAACAGAGTTTGTTTCCGGGCAAATTGCTTATAGCACACATTACATTGGTGAAACTTTTTTTCCTGTGTGAAGAAACATGTGTTGTAAAAGATACTTTTTCTGAGCAAATCGTCTGGTGCACTGATCACACTGGTACGACTTTTCACCTGTGTAAAAGCACACATGCCTTGAAAGATTGTTTCTACTAGAAAGTCGTTTGCCACATTTACTACACTGATGTGGCTTTTCACACGTGTGAATAAGCATATGCTGTAACAGATACGTTTTCAGAGCAAATTGTTTGGAGCATATACCACTCTGGTGAGACTTTTCACCTGTGATATGTTGCTGAAAATCTGTGTACACCTGATCAATGTTTTCAGATTTTCATCAACATTATCCACGTTTTTCTTGAAAGAAAAATAAATAACTCGAAGGGATAATAGTGGTCAGTTCAGGAAAGGGTGACGATTCTTCCCTGGAGTGATTTGCTGTTAAACTTTTCGTAAATTCAGATTTCACCTCCCCTGGGTTCGATTTTTGGATCCAGAGAGAAAGTCAAGAAAAAGTTACAGAAAATTCTATTTTCTCATCGTTGTTTTTTTTTCCTCTTCTCTGCTTAATGTACAAAATGAGTGTTTTTACTTTGTTAAGGGATAGGAGAGTAGCAAAGGGCTACCCTCCCTCCAATTCAGTATTTATCATCGCTCTGGGGCTAGCCTATGGATTTTTGGTTAAGTTCCAAGGTTAAGCATATAAATTGCGTAATAAAGAGTAAGTGATTGCTTTCAAAATTACTCAGCCCAGCAGGAGGGAAATAACAGTGCACATCAGAGAAAAAAAGGAAGGGATGTAATATTCTGAATGAAGAGTGGTGTAAATAATTTTTTTTTCTCTTTCTTTTACCTTTGTTGTGTGAACAAAAGTGTAGCATTTGTATTATTCATTATCTAATCTATGAGTAGGACAATTCAGAAGTTAGTAGGATGTATTATAATTTTATCTTTGAAATTATGAAGTTGGTGAGGTAAGGCTGGGATGGACTTGATAAGTGGGCCTGATAACAAGAATAAATGTAATCCAAATTAGGAAGAAAAAAAAAGGGAAAAGAATAATCTTTTGCCGGGACAGTGGTGTTCTCTCAGGAGAGTTTATTTTTTTATTTATTTATTTTAACTATTATTAGGCTGTGAAACCTTTTTTTTTTTATTATTATCGACGGTTAGTGTGCTTGGCAGGAAGTGTTGCTCCAAAAGGTAAATTTCTTCGGCATTTTCTTTTTTGTATTATGTTGTGGTTTCTTTAAAATTATAAAACGAGTTGATTTTAAAATTGGGGGCTGTCGGAAAAATATATTGCAAGGAAAAAAGAGAGGGAGTTGAAAATGCTTTCATTTATGTTTTTTTTGTGTTGTCATGTCTGGTAGTTTAGCAACTTCCCAGGTCAGTAAATTTTAATGTATCGGAAAAATTTGGTTTAATGTTTGAGCACAGTAAATTTTGGTGCATCGATAATAGTTTAGTTGGGCATGTGATAATTGAAAAGCAGTGTTATTGTGATGTCGTGGGTGATAAAATAATTGTAAACATTTTTCTCTAGCCTTTTTACAGCGTTGAGTTATTTTTTTTTTGAGTGAAAATAAATTATGGGATGATTTATATTGGAATTTTGGGAACATATTATAGTGTGATGAAATTGGAAACCTAAAGTGCTGTTTACATTCTTGGAGTGTTGAGTGTCGAAATTGAGATGGTAGGAGTGTTAATTGAGGACCAGTATTTTACATGCTCCAGATGAGTGTTAATCTCCCATTGGAAAGGGGTGATCTTAGGGCAAGTAGGGAACTTGTCCTAGGGCAGAGGGCTCTGAGTAGGAATTTTCACCAGGATGCGATATGTGCAGAATAGAAGTTAAAGTATTTTTGTTCTCAAGTTTAGTATTTCACAAAAAGAATGAACATCATGGGTTGAGAAGACACACTTTTGCTCACCAGTTCCAGTATTAATTGTTCTTTTCTTTGTTTTTTACTATAAGGTTAAAAGTCTAAATGTCATTTTAATTTTCAATAAGGTGAAAATATTTAGTGGGTTATGTAAATGGTCAGTGTTATTGTCTGAAGGGGACCTGCGCATTGCCATGGTGCAGAAGAGTTTCCTTGCTAGTGATTTTTCCTGGGATATATGTGGAGAGAGATAAGTGAATTTTCCTGGGATATATGTGGATACTGTGATTTAGGATTTCTTGGGATATAGAGAGATAAAGTGAATTTTCCTGGGATATATGTGGATACTGTGATTTAGGATTTCTTGGGATATAGAGAGATAAGTGAATTTTCCTGGGATATATGTGGATATTGTGATTTAGAATTTCTTGGGATATATACAGAGATAAGTGAATTTTTCCTGAGATATAGTTGTGTTAGTTCTGGGCCAGATGTGCCTGGAGTATTTAGGGTTGAAGTACGACAGGCTCTTGCAGGCGTGGTTGATCAAGGTGGGATCATGCATTGGTTCGAAAAGGGGAGATCCTTGAAGACGTGGTTTTTGGGGGAAAACTTGTCTTCAAACCCCCCCCCAGTAGTTTCGCTGCTCACGGAGATATGTACTGCCAGCGAGGGTCGGTCGAGCGTTGCTTCAAGAAATGTGGTGAGATCATGTTAGAGGAAATTCTGTGCCTGATGATGATGTGTCACACTTGAGGATTTTTTCCTTTCCCTTTGCATAGGCTGAAAGTGGAAAGTGGATTTCACGCCTTCAGCCTGACTTGGTATTTTCTTCCTGTGTTGGTTCTCAAAACCCAGGGTAGTGTCTGAACTGAGAGTATTTGCCTCACCGCTACCTCAGTAATTCACTGCAGGTGTTAAATTCAAGTTTGTTTGGTGATTTAAAGTATCTAAATTTATTTGTTTATGATTTGCTGTAGTGCTAGGGATGTAAATTCTAAATTCTGGTTGTTGGTGTTAGTGAACTTGATATTTAGTTTGGAAATTTAGTTAATTGGTATTTTGAGCTTTTGTTTACAGTATAGAGGTATTAAGTATCCTGAGCTATTATGTGAAGTGCAGAGTGAGGTGATTTTTATGAGCAAGCTAGTGCAAGAAGATTGTCTGAATTTCTGAATTATGTTGATGTTATGAATAGTGATAATTTTTAAGATTAGTTAGTGAGGTTTTCTATAAGTGAAGTTCAGGTTCATTCAGGATAGTTCTATGGGTTATGAAATGTTAATTAATGTTTGTGCTCAGTGTAAATTCTGTTTTGAGGATAATTTACTTGGTTTGTTTACTTGCTGATAGTAGATTTGTTAAAGTATAATTTGTGGCTCTTAGAATAACTGTAAATTTAATTGAAGTCTTTGAATCTGGTCTGGGAGATTGCGGAGTTTGCTAAGATTGTGTAAATTTAAATCAATAAGTGTAAAATTGTAAATTGGTCATTGAGCTAACTGGGTGAGAGAGAAGAGAGTACGTTTCAAAAGAACAGAATTTGTCCACCTTGTGGAATTAAAAATAATCCAGTATCTTTTTTGTGTAAACCATGCGAATCATAGTATGATTTTGAAGGCATAAATTAAAAGCCTAGTGTTCAAACCAACTGTGTTGAAATATGTAAAGTTGTGCTGTTCATAAGGCCAGTGGCCAAATAGAAATAGAAAGTAAATTGAGATTCTGTTTTATACTGTTGTGTTTAAGCAAACAAGAAAAAAGGAAATACCATCTGTTTGTCCACTAAATTAACTTATTAAGTTTTTAAAGAAAAATAATAAATACAGGCAGTAGCCTTTCAAAAAAAGTTCAAAATGAGTGCAGTGTGAAAAATTTTGTGTGCTGTTGTCTTCCATGACTTGGTCCCATGTACTCCCCCTTAGCTTGACTAAGGCTATCGATCCGAATCCTGGTATTATAAGGTTTTTCATAACTGCAATTTTTTGTCCTAACCTTTTTTAAATTGACTTTCACCGCCTCCACAAGTTGTTATTGAACGAGTACATTTTATCGTATGACTTATGGTGACACATTTTCATACACATGCAACAATATCCACTTATTTTTGCACTTTCAGGTGACTCAACTCTGCTTGAACACAAACAATGCAAACTTTCCAATAACTTCTTGTGGAATGTAAATTTTCAGATGCATTTTTGTTTAGGATGTTCATGGCCTTTTCTAGTACTTAGAAAATATTTTTGTTTCAGAAATGCATCCACCCATCTCCCAAATTTAATTTTTCTATAATTTCCATATGAATTTCAATACCAGCATAAATAATAGCAACCCGTGTTTAATAAATAAGAAAATACAATTCAATATACTCAAAATAAATTAAATTATATTTTTTTCCACCAAAACACCTGTATGAAGGAGCATATGGTTTGAAAGATTGCGTTTGTCAGAAAAGTATTTGGAGCACACATCACACTGGAAAGGCTTTCCACCTGTGTGAAAAAGCGTATGTTTTGAAAGACTGTGTTTGTCAGAAAATTGTTTCGAGGACACATCACATTGAAAAGGCTTTTCACCTATGTGAAGGAGCATATGCTTTGAAAGATTACCTTTCTGGGTATATTGTTTGAAGCATACATCACATTGGTGAGGCTTTTCACCTGTGTGAAGAAGCATATGCCTTGAAAGATTACTTTTCTTGGTAAATTGTTTGAAGCATATATCGCATTCATGAGGCTTTTCACCAGTGTGAAGGAACATATGCTTTGAAAGATTACCTTTTGTGGTAAATTGTTTGAAGCATATATCACATTCATGAGGCTTTTCAACTGTATGAAGGAGCATATGTGTTGAAAGACTACCTCTCTGGTTAAATTTTTTGAAGCATACATCACATTGGTGAGGCTTTTCACCTGTTTCAAGTAGCATATGCCTTGAAAGATCACGTTTGCTGATAAATTGTTTCAAGCATACATCACATTGATGAGGATTTTCACCTGTGTGGAGGAGCATGTGCTTTGAAAGATTACCTTTCGTGGTATATTGTTTGAAGCATACATCACACTTATAAGTGTGTTTTCCTGCATGGACTTTGATATGGTTTGAGAGACTCCTTTTCCCCAAGAATGTTTTGAAACATACATCACATTGGAAAGGTTTTTCCCTTGTATGAAGTTGTTTATGCCTTGCAAAACTGGATTCTTCTTCAAATTTCTTGAAGCATATTTCACATTCCCAAAGATCTACTACTGCTTCTGTAACACTGAATTTCAATGTGTCAGCTTCTTTTTCGCTTCCTTGGTAATCAGTTCTTGAGTGACTATCATTAAAGAATGTTTTGCCATTGACTTCATGATTAAAAAACTTACAATATTAATTTAAGCCACTTTCACTTAAACTGTGTTGTCTGCACACACAAAGGGAAATGTAACAGTGTCCTGTCTGACATCTGAAGGTACATTAAGAATTCTTAAAATATCTCATTAACATATCACAAATAGCAAAAGCTCCATACACAATTTGAAAGCATATTTTCTGAAAAGGCAGAGTAAATTTTCAAGGGATTGTAGGATTCCTGTAAAATGCTTAGTGCTAATTATGTTTACAAAGAAATAAAGCATGCACATAAAATCTTGTTGATCAACATAACTCAGTTTCTTTAGAAACATTTCGTCCACTTTCTGGAGAAATCTATTAAAAAACAAACTGTGATAGAATGTTATACGTTCGACAAATTTTAAGAGTCAAAGTTACCGGTCCAAGGTTTATGGGGAGAGCGACTTCAGCAATTTTTCACTTTTTCGAGTAATTATAATTGCCATTACTTTGCTATATGTTAAGGTTTTGTAATTTGTGCCCAGAGGATAATCGAAGTTAGGCTTAGTTTATATTCCTCATATGTAAGCCCTATTCCACAAGGTTATAAAAACACAAATTTTCCATGGCGAACTAGTGATATGAATCCCTACACAGAACACAAACGGACTTGTATCACTTACATTCAAAAAGATTTCCTTTGTTACTGGGAGGAAAATTTTTTTTTATTCTGTTGCTCTAGCACAAACAAACAGAAAAACTTTTCCAATGGCTTTACAATAGAGTTTTTTTATCTGCGTCTAGATATTTTGCAATACAATGTTAGTACTCTTGAGGGACAAATCTCTTTGCTGCACTCTTGAAATTCGCTATTACCGCAGTATATCATGCAGAACGCACAAGAAGAAACGAAATAAAGTAAACACGCCGTTAAGACCAGCTTTCATAGACATGACCTGCGTATTTCACGCAGATTCTAACCTCCTTGCAGCTCCATGACCGCCCTTTGCGAATGAATTTGCCCCCTAGATGGCGCTGCGATTCGGCGGTTCTAAGAAGCTCGGATGTATGTTAAACGTTAGTTTCTATCAATTTCTATTAGAATTTTTACCACTGTTAGCACAGCAAAATGTCAAACTGTTCATTTCCATTCTGTAAATCAAATTAAAAAAAATAAATAATTTCAACGACATTTACATTTCTTTTCGTGAGTTCCCCTGCAATCATGACCAGTTTAATTTCCCATTTTGATTGACAGAATGGCATTGAACAGTATTTTGTTATGCTAACAGAGGGAAAAATTGTAATAGAAAACTCAGAAAAGTAATCTTTTCCAAAAATTTATAATTTGCTCGGAAGAGACATCTTTTAGAACATGTGCTTATGCACACAGGTGAAAAGCCTAACAATGTGATGCATGTTCCCAACAATTTGCTCAAAAAAGTCATCTTTCACCGCATACGGCTATACACACAGGTGAAAAGACTTACCAATGTCATGCATATTCCAAGCAATTTTCTCGGGAAAGTCGTCTTTCAGAGCATATTGCTATGCACACGGGTGTAAAGCCTTACCAAGCAATTTGCTCGAAAAAGTGATCCTTCACAGCATATGGCTATGCTCAAAGGTGAAAACCCTCATCAATGTGATGTGTGCTCTAAGCAATTTGCTCAGAAAAGTCATCTTTCAAGGCATATGCTTGTTTATTCAAGTGAAAAGCTTTACCAATATGATGTATGTTCCAAGGAATTTCCTCGGAAAGTGTCCTGAAGTCAGCATTGACTTGAAGTTTTTGTTATATTAATTTTCAAATAACACACCCTACTTTCAAAAATAGAAACAGAACTGAGGGGGAAAAGACAACTTATCCTGTGCTTCGCGACAAAGTTTTGAACACAAGACCAATAAACACTACCAGCTCTCTGCAGTAACTAGATTAGAAAACTGGTCTCACAGTAAATTTGAAATGTACCTGCCTTTGCCGAAAGCATAAATATTACAGTTGATAAATTGGTCTAGTTAGGTCCAATTGTTTTTTTTTTATTTTTTTTTGTTTTATCGTCTCGGACATAGATCAATCGCTAGCTTCACTAACGTCGGCCAGTTTACGTTCGTATCGCTCCGTAATTATTGGGTTCGTTCAGTGGTTTTCCGAGCATTTTTCGTTCTACGTTCTTGCCTACCTCGAGTTTAAAGGTTCGAGTTTCTTTCCGGTGATACTCCCAAGTGGGTGAGCTGATTATTTTTTGTTATATCCCTCTTGTTTACCTCCTGGTTGAGCTGGCCATTACTAATGGCGATATCCGATGGAGATGTCATGTTTGGTAACCCTCTTCCTGTTCTTCAACCGATGGACTCTAGCTTGGTGGCGTCAGCACGTCGCCTTCATTCTGCAGCGTTGTTCAGCTGCCCGCATCAGAGACGTCATCGGGACGTGTTTCCGCAACTCCTCAGCTTGCTTGCTCATTTGCTACCTCGCCGATTGGGATGAACAATGACGTCATGGACACTTCAGACAGTACCTCTTCTCTGCCCTCATCTCTTCACCAACAGCAAACTTCGTATGCTGCAGTTGCTGCTGCCATGGCATCTCGTGCATCGCTCCGTTGTACGAAGATGCAGTTAATCTTCAGCCCAACTTATGCCGTAAGGGCGATGAGATACTCCTTGACCTCCCAGCAGATTCGTCTCCTGGACTTCATTTTCATCTATTCTAGCACAAGGAGTGTGTTCTGAGGTATTGCCAAATACATACCTTAAAATCTATGATACTGCGCTAAAACGCCAGTATTCCTCTTCTGCTATGCTTCATATGTCTCGCCGTCCCCGTTTCGTCATTGTGTATACTTCACGGAAGCAGCCATAGCTCTCTGAGTTCTACAGACTGGATTGTTAATCCGAAATCAATTTCTTCTGCCAGAACCCGTTACTCAGCGCACTGTTGCCGTATCAACATACCCGGTTCCCCCGGAGGTAACCGACTTAATGCTCTATGCCACCCTATCTACTATCGGTCGATTGGTCGGCCGCATTAGTACTTTCTCTGCTGCACCACGCGACGCAGAGGATCGCTCAATTCAAAGTGCAAGACGCACTGCTCAGAGGGGTTTTGCCTACTCGAACGATCTTGCTTGCTGCCCGACAAAGTTGACAGTCAAATATGACGGACATGTACGCCGTATTACCCATCTCACCTCTCATCAGTGTGATAAATGCTTGGTTTTTGGACACCAAAGAGTGGCTTGTCCTGCTACCACTCCTGCTCCTCCGTTACTTCCTCGGCAAACGTCAGTGCCTTCTGCAATGGAAACTCCTCCGGCTACAACAGTTTCCGGGTTGGAACTTGGTCTTCCCTCTTCGGTACCGTTGACTCTTCCAAAGGATTGTCTCCCTCAATCTCCGGATAAGAAAGTGGATTGTCCTACTGGATCCCTCTCTTCCTCATCATCCATGCAACGGGAGACTCCGTCCGTGCCTCCTCTCGGTGATTTACCGAAATCATCAGTTCCAAGCCTGTTTCACATCTCCCATGACTCGAGTGCTGCCTTGATTTCAAGGAATTCCTCTGCAGCTCGCTTAAACGATTGTGACGATACTGATACTCTGACCATTGCTGATGCTTCTGGTAATGATTCTTGTTCCAGAAGTCAGAAGAGATCTGCTTTGAAGGCCCCCCACGCACCAGCTAAGCGCGGACGCTCAAGAGTTCATCGCTCCCGATCTCACTCTTCGAATCGCTCCCGATCCTCTACTCGAACTCGAACACCGCCAGTGGCCCTACAAGATTATATCACGTCTCCGAACTTGAGTGACTCTGATACCCTTGAAAGTGAAGAGATTTTGCGCCAGATCCTGCAAGAGTCTAATGTAGAGCACACAACCTTAACCCATCCTGAGTTGAATGCACTACTCTTTCCTCACGACTCGACGTACAACTACAAATTCTACCGTACTAATGGTGCCTCGTTTATGTTTGCTTTGCATACAGAGATGTACAATTTAGGACTTGCGATTGATGCTTCTTGCTTTGAGACAATTGAGGTAGATCAGTGTGTAGAAAGGCTCAATTATGCTCTTAAGCCGGTCCTGCCTCCAACCAAAGAATTCTCATAAAATAAGTAACTGGGTTTTTCACCCTTACCTTTTTCTGCTCTTCAATTGTACTTTGCTTTGTACTATGCTGCTTTGGCCGCCCCGGTGGCGCAGTAATCTAAGGCGTTGGCTTCTGATCATTCGTCCGTAATGGGTCCGGGTTCGAATCCCGGTCAGGCATGGATGTTGTGTTTGTCTTACGGCACTGGCTCTCTCCCTTCCCTGGAACCAGTGACTCTAAATTAGGGACGGGCGACTGCTTATAGCCCATTGAGTTGCTCACGGTGGTCGTTAAACCTCCAAACAAACAAACAAACAAACTATGCTGCTTTGCTAGAGCCTTATTTGTACTGATTCCCACGTGTGAATTGTGATTTCTCTTAGTGCACGCACACGTTTATTCTTTCAGCTCCTGCCAAATCAAATGTGCTTTGGCGTTTTGTACACATTTTGCCTGACGCATGTAAATATCTGTGTTTTGTTTTCGCCGGGTGCGGCGTACCTGTACATATTTTATTTTTCACTAATAAAGATTTGTTTGATCTTCACTAACGTACAAGTACACAATGTGATATGACGAAAGGTACCACCATCTCATGACAAATAAATGCTACAGATGCGGTGCAGTTTCACGAAGAGAGTCCCTAAGGTCATATCTACGTAAGCTGGTCTTGACGACAACGAAACACGAAACTCAGGGTTGCCAGATTTTTCTGCAACAAAAATGCCAGAATCATGGTCAGCGTTACCAACTTAGCGTATTTTTCGTTAGATCTAGCTTATTGGAAAGCAGTCTAGCGAAAAAAAAAGAGTTTAGCCAAGCAGGTTAGAATAAGATATTTGGACATGCCCTCGTTAATAGAGCGTAATACTTCGCGTGGACTCTATAACAGCGAGAGACGGCTGTCAAAGTGTGGGAAAGCTGATGGTTTTCAAGTCTATTGCAATGCATTTCGTGTTGGCGAAATCGCCTTCTTCCGTCGAAAATGTTGCTATTTTTTTATTCGGGGCTTAACGATCACCACGAGCAGCTCAATGGGCTATATATAAGCAGTCGTCCGTCCCTTATTTAAGGATAATGGTTGCAGGGAAGGGAGAGGAGCAGTGCCGCAAGACAAACACAACATCCATGCCTCACCGGGATTCGAACCCGCACCCCTTTCGGACGAATGATCGGAGGCCATCGCTTAGACCACTGCGCCACAGAGGCGGCCGCAAATGCTTCCAATTTCTCATTGTAACTTGCTGCCGATGTGTAAGAAAGTGCTGATTTTATAAAATTGTTAATTACCCTCACGGACAATGAAATTTGAGCACCAAGAAGGAAGCATCGTAATGTACTGGAATTTTATGGACGTAATGATACATATGAATGATAAACGTGATGGCAAAAACAGAGCTGCAGGACAATTACAGAGGGATCTGTGGCACGCAGTCCGGCCATCTTCAACAGCGCGTCGCACCGCCTCGTGCAACGATACATGCTACAATACGGTCCGGTATGGAGGCGAACAGAGGCCTGACGTTGTCTTGCGGCAGACTGGCCCAAACGTGTTGGACGGTGTGCTTCAAATCCCGCATAGTGCGGCACGGTGGTAGCTGTCCTTTCAACTGGTCCCACACGCACGATGGGGGGGGGGTTGCTTGGGTTTGACGTATAGGCAGTTCTGGGCAAACTCGAGCCGTCTGCGAACGGGCGTTACCTTGTTGGAAAATGGCTCCGGGCCGCCCAGCCAGGAAAGGCAGCACTTGGGACGGCAGAATCTCCTGTACGAAGCGCTGGGCTGTCAAAGTCCCCTCAGATCACTGCGAGGTGGTACGGCTGTCATACGCGATGGCTCCCCAAACCATCGCGCCTGCAGTGGTGGAGGTGTGGAGCTCGATAGAGAGGTTGGGATTGTGCCGTTGACCCGGAGTACCTCCACACCCGGACACGATGATCCTCTGTCCCCAAACGAAGCGGCACTTCATCGCTAAACACCCCACGTAGACATTCTGTGGTGTTCCACGTCGCTCTGGCCTGGCGCCACTGCACACGAACGGACCCGGCGATGTTTCGGTGTTAATGACAGCACACGTAAAGGGCGCTTGGATCGCAGATTCGCTTCCTCGACGAGTCGGGAAATGGTTCGTGGGCACACAGGAGCCGCTACATCTGCCTGTATAGTGGACCGGGTCCCCGTGGGATCCGTTCGTGCCTGGCGCACGATTCGTTGACCCCTCTACCGGTGGTCCGTCCGGAGACGCTCCGCCTTGTGGCAGTGCTGTCACGTGTCCACTGCTCCCAATACAGTGGGACCGTATGGTCAGATGGATCCACGTGGTTGGCTATAAAGCGCGCCGACCACCCTGTGGTTTTCAGATCAATGATCAGGCCTCTCTCCAAGTCCGTAAGTTGCGTAAATCGACGTCTCTGGCGTCTACCCGGCATTCTTATCACTCTGTACTCTTGCTTTGTCGGCCGGTGCTATTCGCTTTCATGGAGTATCGACTACACACCGGTTTATGAGGCTATCGGTTCGTGCTTGCAGCGTCACTACAGGGTGTGCGGTCATGCGCAATCGCACCAAACGTGGATCATTTGAATACCAGCACGCGTTCTATAGCTATTTGCAAAGTTTCGGGGTTGTAGCGTGTTTTCTTTTAGGTGCGAAAATTCCATTGACCGTAAGTGTATTTTGAGGCTCTTTCCCATTTTTATTTTAAACCGAAACACACGAACGTTAGTGCGAATTCTGAACAAAACATAACGTTAAAATTGAAAATTTCCCCCGTGTATGAAGTACAATTTATTCCGTTTTGATATTAACACTGTTTCTGCAACCAAAACCCACGCTATTACAAAATACACACGGCTGAAATTACACAGATATCATGTAAACATCAAATTCTCACAGTTTGCGGCTTCATGGTTAAGAGACTCAGGTCATATCCAGAAGTATTATTCTATCCTCCTTGAGTTTAGCGGATAGTGGGAAAACCAGCCGAAGAAGACGGTAGTTCAGCTTTTTTTTTTTTTTAGCTTATTTGAATTTTCATCCCAAATTTTCATATTACTAATTGATACCGCAACCAGAGTTTATTAACTGCGGCAGAGTGTTGTTACCTAAGAGTGTCAGAATGAGATATCTGGAGAAGCCCTCATCAATATAGAAGTACCACTTCTCATGAAGCCTGTAACCGCGAGCGACGGTCGTCAAAGTGTGGGAAAGGGGATGGCTTTCAAGGCTATTGCAATGCACATTGTGTTGGCTGAATTGCATTCTTTCGTCGCAAATGTTTCCAATTTTGCATCGTAATTTGCTGCCGATATGTGAGAAAATGCGGATTTATAAAATTTTTAATTATTTTGAGACTCCTTCCTATTTGTATTTTTAACTGAAATAGACGAACGTTAGTGCGAATTTAAAACAAAACATAATGTCAAAATTTAAAATTCCCCTCGTGTATGAAGTATAATTCATTCCGGTTTGATATTAACACTGTTTCTGCAACTAAAAACCACGCTATTACAAGTCATCTCCAGAAGTATTATTCTGCAACCAAAAACCACGTTATTACGAGATCATCTCCAGACGTTTTTTTTTTTTTTTTTTTTTTTTTGATTCGAGGTTTAACGACCGCCGTGAGCAACTCAATGGGCTATAAGCAGTCACCCGTCCCTAATTTAGGGTCACTGGTTCCAGGGAAGGGAGAGAGCCAGTGTCGTAAAGACAAACACAGCATCCATGCCTGACCGAGATTCGAACCCGGACCCCTTACGGACGAATGATCAGAGGCCAACGCCTTAGACCACTGCGCCACCGGGGCGGCCAAGACGTATTATTCTTAATCTCCTTGAGTTTAGCTGATAGCGGGAAAACCAGCCAAAGAAGACGGTAGTTGAACCGTAGTTCAGCTTTTTTTCTAGCTTATTTGAATTTTCATCCCAAATCTTCATATTACTAATTGATACCGCAACCAGAGTTTATTAACTGCGGCAGAGTGGTGTTACCTAAAGATGTCAGAATAAGATATCTGGAGATGCCCTCATCAGTATAGAAGTACCGCTTTTCTTGAAGCTTGGTACTGCGAGCAACGGTCGTCAAAGTGTGGGAAAGGCGATGGCTTTCAAGACTATTGCAATCAAGGAGGTTAGAATAGATGGAGTAATGGCCAACCGTTCCCCTGTGCAATCAAAGTGAAGCCACCGAAGCGTCACGATCATGACATCACAGCCAATGACAGCCTCTGCCGCCATGTTGGTGAGACGTTTGAGCATTAAATTCGTCTGCTCAAAGCACTTCAAGTTTGTGACGTCATCCTTACTCCATCTATTCCAACCTCCTTGATTGCAATGCACTTTGCGTTAGCTGACTTGCATTCTTTCGTCGCAAATGTTTCAAATTTTGTAACGGAATTTGCTGTCGATGTGTGAGAAAATGCGGATTTATAAAATTCTTAATTATTTTGAGGCTCCTTCCCATTTGTATTTTTAACTGAAATACACGAACATTAGTGCGAATTTAAAACAAAACATAACGTTGAAATTGAAAATTTTGCTCGTGTATGAAGTATAATTCATTCCGGTTTTGATATTAACACGATTTCTGCAACCAAAAACTAGGCAATTCGAAAATACACACAGTTGAAACTATATGGGTATCATGAAAACCGCCTCAAATCGCACGCCTTGCGGCTTCACCGTTAAGAAACTCAGGGAATCTCCAGGAGTATTATTCTAACCCATGGACGTCCGCTGGAGGGTCAACTTGAACCCCTGGATCAGGCCACTGTAACAGGGTGAAAGTCACGAAAAAGTCTCTAAATCAGTGAACGGTCACAAAAAAGCAGTGACGTGCATTCCACCCAAGCAGTGCTTGGGCAATGGACAAAGGAAATGATGGATAAATAAAAAATATCTAATTCTTTAAATTCTGTTTCGACACAGATAATAATCACCACAAAGTTATAAATTCGTTCTTATACCTCTGAAGTTTTCATAAGTGCATAATCCACGCACACAGGCAAAAGCAACGACAAGACAGGAAAAAAAAAATGATGCTGCACTGCGATTGTTCGCAGCTGCCGAGCGCATGCAACACCTGCTTCCGTCACCCAAGCGTCACCGCCGCTGAAGAGGTGTTGCTATGACAACCTGACGGCACTAATCTGCTAACCAATGAGAAATGCTCCCTAGAAACGACCGTCTTACCGTGTAGCTGCTCTTAGCCAAGCAGTCAGTGGACTGCTTGGGTTATGGGAGCTGAACTGTGGATGCGTTGTTCGAAGTTCTTTTTACATCGTATGCTATGAAATACTGAATATATCATGCATGCGTATTAAAAAAGATTCTAAACAGCGATGTCTGATTCCATAAATGAAGACATTATAGCCGATTTGTTGCAAACTCCGTTTTCTCTCCGAACTTTTGTAGAAAAGAAAAATGTGATTTCGAAAGAAAGACCGATGCTTACATGGCCAAGTTTAACGCAGCAACAAAAGAATATTACTCGACATTTTCAAAACGCCAATTATGAAAGAAGCGAATGACTTGCCGGAAGTGTTAAGACCAACAAACTGTTTTGTTGGAACTGTTTGCTGTTTAGCTGAGACAGAAGCTCTACTTGGACAACAGGATACAGCAAGCTAAGAAATTTAACTAAAGCAATACGGGATCATGATGTTGCTGTTAGGCATATTCGTGCGTCCATTGCACTCGCAACTTTTGAAACTGTTCGTATTGAAACTGAGGTCAGTGACCAGATACGATAAGTCAACACAATGAAAAAGGTAAGACGCAATACAGATATTTTGAAACGGTTTATAAATGCCGTTTTTTTTTTCTTGTAAAGCTAGAAATTTCATTTCGAGGAGATGAGTCAAAAACTTCCAACAACCGCGGAAATTATTTGGAACTTTCGGACCACACTGCTCAGTATGATCCTGTACTAAAAAACCATTTGTAGTCTTCGACAGTTATCAAAGGAGCATCGAATCGCATTCAAAATGATTTCATTGATCCTGTCGCCAATGCACTGTGTAATGAAGTTAAACGTCAGTTAAAGCAGTCCGATTTCGTTGCCGTATTAGCAAATGAAACTGCTGACGTCTCGAATAGGTCTCAATTTTATCTTGTTTATCGGTATGCAAATGAAGGGAGGGTGGTAGAAATATTTGTGTATTCCCAAGAAGTTAGTGAGGACAAAACAGCGGCAGCACTTTCTGGTCTTATTTTGTCCCATATTAAGAATTTTTCAGACTGTGGTGGAAAACAGGTTGTGCAGAGCTACGACGGAGCTGCAGTAATGGCCTCTTCCTTGCATGGTGTACAGTCGAATATTAAGGCATCCTTTCCACAAGCCCTCTTTGTTCACTGCGCACTGTTTGAATTTAGTACTTTCCCAAATAGCTTCAAGTATTTCTGAATGTCGTATCTTTTTTGCTACTCTTAGTGGGCTTGCAGCGTTTTTCTCGAGATCACCAAAGTGCTCAAAATTTCTTGATGCCTTTTTGGGAAGCCGACTACCCAATGTTCGCCCAACATTATGGAATTACTTCATCACGACTCGTCAATACTGTCCACGAAAAAAAGAAGAGCTTCGCCGGACTTTTGCTACCATGTTGGAACATCAATCACACGTAGAAAGGGATATTCTTGCTGGTGTTCACTGACATTTGTCCAATTTAGAAAACTTTGAATTTTTCTTTCTTCTTGCGACCTTCCACAGTGTTTTTTTTTTTTTTTACTGATGCTTTGTTCAGCGTGCTTCAGAATGCTTCATTAGACATTGTTTACTGCAGAAGTAAGATAACGGAAACACAAAATGCTGTGAAATCTCTGAGAAGTCGTTTCTCAGGAAGTGTACGAAGGAACCATTGCTGATGTTGGACTCCCAAGAAAACAAAACCAAAATCTTTCTGAAGACATTATGATTACCACTAAATACAGAAGATTATACACTGACGGAAAAAAAATCCCAACACCACGAAAAATAGTTGTAGAGGAATGAAATGGCGGCAATACATTTGTATAGGTAACATATTTAATCGATTAAGGTTTCAAGATCAAAGCTTATTGTAAGCGCAAGAAGAGCCATTTTAAATGTGAAATGCTGGTACATTAATAACCGCTGTAATCGCCAGAATATTGAATTCAAGCACGCAAACGTTCATGCATTGTGTCGTACAGGTGCTGGATGTCAGTTTGTGGGATGGAGTCTCCATGCCAGTTGCACTTGGTCGGTCAATACAGAGACGGTTAATGCTGGTTGGGGGTGACGCTGGAGTTGTCGTCCAATGATGTCCCATACGTTCTCGATTGGTGAAAATTCTGGTGATCTAGCAGGGCCACGGCAACATGTCGACACACTGTAGAGCATGTTGGGTTACAACAACGGTATGCGGGCGAGCGTTATCCTGTTGGAAAACACCCCTGGAATGCTGTTCATGAATGGCAGCACAACAGGTTGAATCACCAGACCGACGTACAACTGTGCCGTCAGGGTGCGTGGGATAACCACGAGAGTGCTCCTGCTGTCATAGGAAATTGCTCCCCAGACCATAACTCCAGGTGTAGGTCCAGTGTCTCTCGGCCGCAGACAGGTTGGTTGCAGGCGCTCACCTGGCCTCCTTCTAACCAACACACGGCCATCACTGGCAGTCTGGCACCCAGGAATCACTGGCACCCAGGCAGAAAACACAACAGATCTCCACTCCATCCTCCAATGAGCTCTAGGCTTGAAACCACTGACGTCGCAAGCGGCAGTGGTTTGGAGTAAGTGGAATGCACGCTACAGGGCGTCTGACTCGGAGCTGTCCTTCAAGTAACCGATTTGTAACAGTTCGTTGTGTCACTGTGGTGGCAACTGCAGCTCGAATTGCTGCCGCAGACGCGATACGATGCGCCATGGCCATACGCCGTACACGGCGGTTTTCCCTCTCAGTAGTGCCACTTGCCCGGCCGGAACACGGTCTTCTTGAGGCAGTACCTTCCTATGACCACCGCTGCCAACAATCATACACAGTGGTTACATTCCTGCCAAGTCGTTCTGCAATATTGCGGAAAGAAAATCCACCTTCTCGTAGCCCTATTACACGACCTCGTTCAAACTCCGTGAGCTGTTGATAATGGCTTCTTCGTCTTCTTAAAGGCATTCTTGACTAACATCAACACCCTACGTCGAATCTCAACGATAACTAACGCTCACGAACGTTACAGCGCGTATTTACAGCAAACCTGCTTTGCATGTTCCGAGTGGCCGCCCCGGTGGTGCAGTGTTCTAAGCGATGGCCTCTGATCATTCGTCCGAAAGGGGTCCGGATTCGAATCCCGGTGAGGCATGGATGTTGCGTTTCTCTTACGGCACTGGCTCTTCCTCCCTGGAACCAGTGACCCTAAATTAGGGACGGGCGACTGCTTATAGCCCATTGAGTTGCTCACGGTAGTCGTTAAACCTTCAATCGAAAAAAAGTTCCGAGGGACGCTACTAGCGCCACACGTATGCGCCGAGCGCGAAATTTGCATAGACGTCATCTTACAGATGTACTCTCACCGCCTACCAACTGTCGTTTATCTAACACAACCCCTTCTTGGTGTTGGGATTTTTTTTCCGTCAGTGTATTTTGAAATTTTCCATAATGTCGAACAACACATTAATACAAGATTTCAAGATTATGAAAAAGCTTAGATTTTTATGCTTACTGGATTCTTCGAAGTACAGCTCTTGCGTTCACACTTTCCCAACTGATGGTTCGGAAAGCTTACTTGAAAATTATGGTCGCTATTTCGATGAAGTACGTTTGAAAAACGAATTAATCGTAGCATACAGTTCACACGAATTTTCTGACAAGTCACCTATACATGTAGCTAATGAAGATGTTAGCGACTTCAGCACTTGGAAAATCCATGCCACAACTTTACCTATTGGCTTCAGTCATAGGCGTAGCGAAGGGGGTGGTCCTCAGGTCCGGACACCCCCCTTTGAGGGGAGATTTAGTATGAATTTAAAGCGATATATAATGTTTGTATGCTTTCACCAATGAACCCCCACCCCTTAAGAAATTTCGGGCTACGCCACTGTTCACTTATAAGTGTGATTACCTGTGTCCACTTCAACAGTTGAAAGATCGTTTTCTGCATTAAAGTGAATTAAGACATACGCACGAAGCAGAACAGGACAGAAAGGACTCTCGCATCTTGGACTGATTGGAGGTTTAACGACCACCGTGAGCAACTCAATGGGCTATAAGCAGTCGCCCGTCCCTAATTTAGGGTCACTGGTTCCAGGGAAGGGAGAGAGCCAGTGCCATAAGACAAACACAACATCCATGCCTCACCGGGATTCGAACCCGGACCCCGTTCGGACGAATGATCAGAGGCCAGCGCCTTAGACCACTGCGCCACCGGGGCGGCCATCTTGGACTGATATCAATTGAAAGTGATCTGTTAAATACTCTGAAAGAAAGAAATACTTTTTTCAATTCTGTAATAGACATTTTGCTGCAAGTGATCGAAGAATGGAGTTTACTTTTTAAATAGAAAGGTATGTTAAGTGACTTCAGTCTATTCGGAAAACAGAAGTCTTTTGTTTCAGATTTTGCTGTGTTGTGTAAAAGAATAGATATACAAAACTAACTATGGTATATATATCGTACGCCATGTTTTCCACTTTTATTATTTCAAAAATCTGAACCTAATGTCAATTGTGAAGTTGCGAATTTCGTTCAAAGGTCAAGATTTGTGTGTGTGTGTGTGTGTGTGTGTGTGTGTGTGTGTGTGTGTGTGTGTGTGTGTGTGTGTGTGTGTTTGTGTGTGTTTGTGGCTGTGGTGTCAGTTTTAGTGGAAAATTCTCTAGAACTGACTTGGCAAGCACTGGGGCAAAATTCCCTAGATCAGATTTGGCAGCTCTGGAGAATTTAGGGTTTTTCGTGAGAGTCCAAAGGGAAGATGTCTTATTCCAAGTGTGCAAGTACTATGTGAAACACGCTGGACTGCAAAATATAAAAGTATGAGTTTTTTCCAATAACTTTGAAAAGATTTTTGATTGGTTAGGTATACTGGGCCCTACAGCTGCAGGTAAAACCGCCAAGAAGCTCATCAGTTGGAATCTGCTTAAAGTACAGCAACATTTCTCGTCTGTCTGATTATAATTTCAACCTATTTAGCATGACTGTAATCTGTAACACAAGGTCTCCAAGCTCTTCGGCTTGACGTAATGAAAGTGTATAATCATGTCCAGAAACTCGTAAGTGTATTCCATGGCCACAGACAAAAAGCAGAACAACAATTCAATGAAATTTTTTCGAAAGTCGAACAACTGGCAAAACAAAATTGGACATTCAGCTAACCCTTCCCAGACATTGTGGCCAAAAATTCCGTTCCAATGTTCGTGTCTTAACAATAGAAGAATATTTTCGTAGATCAGTCTATGTGCCATATTTAGACTCCATCGTATCACCATTGGAAAGCCGATTTACTGTTGAAAATTTGCAAACTTTTAGCCTATTTGCATTTCATCCACTACAAATGGCGAAGCTTACAAAGGAAGAATTCATGAAACATCTTCTAAGATCATTAAGCTATATAAAATTGAGAACTTAGAAGCTGAAGCAGTCACTTGGTTTGAAATGTGGTCACGAAGGAAGAAACGAGATGATAGACGTGAAGACGGACTTCAAGGCTTGCTCAAGCACACTGATCCATTTCCTTCGGTTCGACAGGCTATTGTTATTGTTCTAACATTACCAGTAACAACCTGTACAGTGGAGAGGTCCTTCAGCATTATGAGAAGGGTAAGAACCTGGTTAAGGACAACAATGGCAGATGAACGTTTATCTGGACTGAGCATGATGAACGTTCATCGAGAAAAGGTTTTTGAGATTAAACATGAACTCATTCAAAATGTGATTGATAGATTTATACAAAACCCAAGACGTTTGCAGTTTTTATTCCATAGTAGCCCTTCTAAAGTGCAAGAAACAGAAAAGTGAAGAAGGTATAAAAGATCAATGTCTACCAAACAAAAAAAGTTTTATACTTATACTCAATAAAGGACAATAGAGCAGTACAATTGTTTTATGAAACCCAAAGTTAATGTTTTCACGCAAAAAGACTGTATTAAGTTGAATATTAAATTTAACAAGAAGCCTGAAATAAGGTTAAACTTTTGCCTCAGATATGAATAATTAGTGGCCAGTAAATGGTAAATGACATATTTATTATTATTGTCCGTTATTTCATTACTAAATATTGACTATGGAAAGAAAGATGTATTTAAGTACCCATTTCATGATATCGCCTCAAAATTTCTTTTCAAATTGGTGTAATTTCAAAAAAAAGAAATTTGGGAGTGTGTTACTAACAGTGCTCCGAACTCAGATACCTCTGTGGGCATAAATATATAGATTTCACATTAAACAAAATGGAGCTGTATCTACAGTAAATGGCTGCATATCAACTAACTAAACATCTGTGGTCTTGAGCAGAAATAACGCGTGAAATAAAAACCCTGTCACAGATTTTCAAAAAACTAATCCATTGCATCCATTTTACTAAAATACATGTATTTTTTTTTTTTTTGATTGGAGGTTTAACGACCACCGTGAGCAACTCAATGGGCTATAAGCAGTCGCCCGTCCCTAATTTAGGGTCACTGGTTCCAGGGAAGGGAGAGAGCCAGTGCCGTAAGACAAACACAACATCCATGCCTCACCGGGATTCGAACCCGGACCCCGTTTGGATGAATGATCAGAGGCCATAGCTTAGACCACTGCGCCACCGGGGCGGCACATGTATTTCCCCCAGTAAAAATAATATTTCAGGTTTCTTATTTAAAAAAAAAAGAAAATGTAAAAAACGAGTTGAATATGCTCTGCAGAAAAGCCAACATCCAATATGTTTACTCTGGGCAACATTTATTATACATGTCTGCACTCCTAGCTCTTAATGGATGAGAAGTGTGCTTGTGACATAACTGGTGGAATGTTGGAAACTGTCATAATTTGAAGAGCAAAACCAGGGAACTGTGTGATTTTTCTATTAAATCAATGCATTGACAGGCCTTTCCAAGATAAACATGGTTAGCAATGAAATAATAAGTGATAAACAAGTCAAAATCAGTTAGGAACCACACTATATGATAGTTTTGTGGCCCTGTGCCTCTTATATCAGAGTTATACGCCACGCCCTTTGTCCTCAAATCGGTGTCCCGATATCTAGTCACCTTAAGACTAGATATCGGGACACCGATTTGAGGACAAAAGGGCGTGGCGTCCCCAAATCGGTAGGTCATTTGGGGACACATACGTACTCAAAATAAATATGCAAATATTTTTGTCACAAAACTGTATTGCTTTAATAAGTGTGATATTAAATATGAAAATGTGTCTTAAAAGGATATATCTTGTAGAATGTTGGTAATTTGTATTGACAAAGTAGAATTATGATGGCCAGAACATATTAGCAAAAGTGAAACGCTTTATCTTGTATATGTGCCGAATTAAAATCAAGCTGCACACCAAACTAATTGCATAGCGAATTTTTCATTTTGCAAAGTTTTTGGAGAAACTCAGAACAAGTACAGTCGAAATTTGACCGCGCCAGTGGTGCATTGACCTAGTGCTGGCTACTGACCATTCGTACAACAAGTTAGTACGGATTCGAGTCCCGAATGAAGCACGGGTGGTGTGTTTGTTTTACAGCACTTGTTCTCTCTCTCTCTTCCCTAGAACAAAAAATGTCTCCAAATTAGAGACAGGTGACTGTTTATACTCCTTAAAGTTTCTCGAAGTGGTCGTTAAACCCAGAAAGAAGAAAAAAAGTCAAAATTTGTGTTCACAAGAAGTATGTTGAAAAATTAGTACAACGGAAACTACTTTTAAGAACATTTTTCATTCGAAATCTAAAGGGGAAGTATAAATTCGAGGACATTTGGGGACAAACATTAAAATTTGAGGACAATTTGTGTCCCGAGAGGCTTCAGACGTTTTTGGGGACAGTAAACTAAATTCGAGGACTGTCCTCAAGAATTGGGAACGTCTGGTCAGCTTAGTTATACTGTCACTGATTCGAAAGAAATGAGATGTTGACTTTCCTGCTACATTTTTTTTTTTTGATTGGAGGTTTAACGAACACCGTGAGCAACTCAATGGGCTATAAACAATCGTTCGTCCCTAATTTAAAGCCACTGGTTCCAGGGAAGGGAAAGAGCCAGTGCCGTAAGACAAACACAACATCCATGCCTCACCGGGATCCGAACCCGGACCCCTTTCGGAAGAATGATCAGAGGTCACCGCTTAGACCACTGCGCCACCGGGGCGGCCATATTTTAACAAAGTGTTATGAATAAAATTACACATCAAATGTTATCACCATTTTAAATGTTTATTTTAAAGCACCCAAACAAAATATGATACGAAAGTGATCCAGAAAGTAAAAAATGCTCAAGCATATAAACCGTTGGTGCTGCGTTGAAATCAGCTGTCATTAATAGTGTGTTCGCTATGTCGACTGGAGTGTCTCACGTGCTAATTCTATTAAGTTGGGAGGAGGGTTGGCGGCCCCGTAAAGCTAACTGACGAGGTCGCCCCGGCGCCCATGCCTTCACAGGGCCCCACAATTTAAGTAACGAAAACAAAATCATTTGGGGTAGTTTTTCATTTTATTTTTTTTAAGTTGGGAGGCATGAAGCTCCTGAAAAGGTATTATATATAATGTGTGTGTTTTTTCCAGTTCCCAATCACCCAACTTTCAAATAGGATACCGCCCTTTGTTGCGCAGACACTTAGATTTGCAGATTTCAAATGAATATTATTATACACTGAGTGACCACTTTATTATGACCACCTGACAGTTTTAAGCAAATGAGCTATGGCTGCACGTTGTTGCCGCCAGAGGGCGAGGCTAGTATAAAAAGGGAATGCTTAGTGAATGCGACAGTAGTAGAAGGGATTTTTCGGTGACGAGATGGGTAAAAAATGCGACTTGACGGGCTTTTAGCGTGGGATGATTGTAGGAGCTCGGAGCCATGGAGCGAGTATCACTGAAACCGCAGCATTCGTGAAATGTTCCAGCGCAGCTGTTAGTGTTTAAAGACTGGACTGTCAGCCCGAAAACTGGGTCTCTACGTGCAACGTGTGGTCGTCATCGACTAGTGACTGCTCGGGCGGAACGGAGAGTGTCCAGACTGGTAACAGATAACAGAAGGGCAACAGTGCAGCAAATTACAGACCATCTTAATCAAGGATCCCCTCAAATGATCTCTGCACGCACTGTTCGACGTGCACTGTATCAGATGGGATATGGCAGCCGAAGGCCTGTTCGAACACCTTTGCTGTCTGTAGTTAACAAGAGAAAACGTCTCCAGTTCGCACAGGAGCACAAGGATTGGATAGTCGATAATTGGAAACAAATTATGTGGTCCGATGAATCACGTTTTCAGTTGCACCATGCCGATGGGCGAGTGAGAATTTGGCGGAAACAGCACGAAAGTATGGACCCCAAATGCGTTGCTACAACCCTTCAAGCTGGTTTGGGGAATGTTTTCCTGGCATGCTTTGGGCCCTTTAATTCGTGTTGATTAACGTCTGACTGGCACATCATATCTAAACATCGTTGCGGACCAAGGACATCCTGTCATGCGGATGGTTTATCCCAATGGCGGTGGCTACTTTCAAAAAGATATTGCGTCCTGTCATAGTGCTCGTATTACACAGGATTGGTTTCAGGAACATGCCGGTGAGTTTACTTTGCTTAGGTGGCCCCAACAATCTACAATCTCGAGATCTCAACTCCATTGAGAATTTGTGGGATGAAGTTGAACGAGCCATCAGACAGCTGGATCCACAACCCTGCAATCTCACACTCCTGGAAAGTGCTATTCATCAAGCATGGTCTCAGATTCCACAAACCACCTATCAACATCTCGTGGAGTCCATGCCACGAAGAATCGAAGCAGTATTAAAGGCAAAAGGTGGCCACTCAGTGTATTGTTACCACCTTAAACTTTTCTGCATCCATGTATTGGGTGTGTGCATAAGTTCTACCCATTTCTGTAGGCTACAAAGAAAGGAGGAGAACACAACAAATAACGTACGTAGGATTTCACATAATTACCGTCATTATGTATGACCTCTTGCCATCGGTCTATGAGTAAGTGAATCCCACGCCGAAAAAACTCCTGTTTTAGAGTAAAAAAAAAGTAATGTAATGCCATTTTCACATCGCCCCCATCATCGAAGGTTTGGAAGAGTGAAGGCGTTCTGTTAAGATAAAAAAAGGTGGTAGTCCGTAGGTGCCAGGTCAGGGGAATACGCTGGGTGAAGTAACACTTCCCATCCAAAGTCCAGTAATTTTTGCCGAGTGATTATCATGATGAAGGATCACGCCTTTCCGATTGACGAGTGCTGGCCACTTCCATGCCAGTTGTTCTCACAATCTGTCCAACTGTTGGCAGTAGAGGCCAGTATTTATCGTTCGGTTAGGTGCCAACACCTCCCAGTGGATTATTCTCTGGGCATCCCACCAAACACTCAACAAAACCTTTCTGGAATGCAGTTGTCCTTTTGAGGTCGATGGAGCAGGCTCAGCACCTTGGCACACAGTCTGTCGACACTTTATATTACGGTACAGTACCCATTTTTCATCACCTGTTACGATTCGTCCCAAAAACGGTTCATTTCCGTGACGAGAAAGCAAAAGAAACACAGCTACGGATTCACTCCTCTCGTTGCTTTGCAGAAAGCTAGTGCGGAACCCAGTTATCGAAGTCGGTGATGAACCGAAGCGCATGCATCCATTTTTTTTCAACTGTTGCTCTCTGTATCGATGTTTCTGTTAATTCTTGAACGGTTGGATGTGGATCATTTGTTATGGCTTGGTCCACATCCTCGTCAGAAACCATGGATGGATGTCCAGGACGTGGCTGATATTTTCAGCTTCTGTCTCCATCCCAGAATTTCCAAAATCCACTGTAACACGTGCTACCATCAACTGCATCCTCCCCATACACTTGGCAGATGTTGCAGCAAACCGCGACTGCAGTACTGCCTTTATCGAACTCGTACAGTAAATAATGTCTAATGTGCTCCTTATCGCATGCCATCTTACACCATCCGTGATTTCCGTTACGAATGACTTACTCGGACAAACCTAGTGCCTCTGTATGCTCTACTGCTCCACGCTTCATTGGCAGAAAATTCGGCATTGCAGCGTCATCTGTGACGTAACTACTCCGATCGCAATTTGCACCTATTGCAAAAACGGGTAGAACTTTTGCACACACCCAATAATAGCAAACTAAATTTCATCATTTTGTGGTTATCTACTTTTATATACAGAACAACTTATGTGCAAACTAGATACCTAAAATAAAAAAAAAAGAACAATATCATTGTTGTTTTTTGGACTATATTTGGAGGCCAATTATCCAGTGACTTAAGAAACAACAGTGGAAATTTTAAAAAAGCAATTTTCATACATGCTTGCATATAAAACTTTAAAAAGTCACTAATTTGTCAGTTACTCTGCATCAAAAATCAATCACTAAAACGCGTATCAGGGGGAAAAACTATTTCAGCAAATTTAATTTAGAGGGATACTTGTTATTCTCTATGCAAAAATAATTGCTATGTGGATTACTTGAACTAACATTTTATCATATTTTGAGGAAGTTTTTAAAAGTATCACAATCCAGCCTCAATTCTCTCTCCTTGGAAAGAAAATCACAGATTTTGGCACTTTTTACTCTTTTGAACTTCCAATCCGTTTTGAGGTTTGTTTTCTTGATTATCTCAAAGATTTCTTTGAGATAATATTTTTTTCTTATGATAGTTTTTGTGTCTTCTTTACAAACATTCGTGTCTTCATGCAAATCGACCTATTTGTAAGGAAAACCATGAGGGTTATCAACAGCTAGTAATTCCTTGTTTTCCAGTTAAAGAGAAAGGTTTAGAACATGGGTGAATACCACTTATTTGGTTGACTTCACCGGATGCGGTTTTTCCAAAAATATTTTTTCTAATATGTGGTTAAAATGACAAGGGAGAATATCACAAAGTTCAAGGCATCTATAAGAGCTTCACAGTTATGTAGAACTTTGTACAGGGTAATTCAAAATGATTGCCCCAATTACAAATCACAATACCTGGTTTATGAACATAGATCACATTGTTGCACAATAAAGAAGGAAGTTTAGAATTTTGTTTTCATACCTTACAAATGTTTTGTTTTTTAGTTCGTCGTGTAAAACACTTCGAGACCTAAATGAAGTCAGACGTCTAAACAGTATTCACCCCTAACATGTCTAAACAGCATTCGCCCGTAACATATAACACGTTACTCATTCGCCCGTAACAAGTCTAAACAGTATTCGCCCGTAACATATGTCTCAACAGCATTCGCCCGTAGCATATAACACGTTACTCATTCGCCCGTAACATATGTCTCAACAGCATTCGCCCGTAGCATATAACACGTTACTCATTCGCCCGTAGCATATAACACGTTACTCATTCGCCCGTAACATATGTTTAAACAGCCCATAACTAATAATTGTAGGGTATTCAGTGCATCATTCGCCCGTAACATATAACACGTTACTCATTCGCCCGTAACATATGTCTCAACAGCATTCGCCCGTAGCATATAACACGTTACTCATTCGCCCGTAACATATGTTTAAACAGCACATAACTAATAATTGTAGGGTATTCAGTGCATCATTCGCCCGTAACATATAACACGTTACTCATTTAGTAACATATAACACGCTACTCATTCGCCCGTAAAATATGTTGTAGCATATGTCTAAACAGCTCGCAACTAATCATTGTAGGGTCACATTGTTGCACAATAAAGAAGGAAGTTTAGAATTTTGTTTTCATACCTTACAAATGTTTTGTTTTTAGTTCGTCGTGTAAAACACTCAGACCTAAATGAAGTCAGACGTCTAAACAGTATTCACCCGTAACATGTCTAAACAGCATTCGCCCATAACATATAACACGTAACTCATTTGCCCGTAACATGTCTAAACAGTATTCGCCCGTAAAATGTCTAAACAGCCCGTAACAAATAATTGTAGGGTATTCAGTGCATCATTCGCCCGTAACATATAACACGTTACTCATTCGCCCGTAACATATAACACACTACTTATTCGTCCGTAAAATATGTTGTAGCATATGTCTAAACAGCCCGCAACTAATCATTGTAGGGTATTCAGTGCATCATTCGCCCGTAACATAAAACATGTTACTCAAATGTCATGTAAAATACAAAGGAGTTTATGTTTTGTTTTTAGTTCCTATGTCCTGACAGAATTTTGTTTCCATACCTTACAATTTCTACACCCTTGAATTGTTGACCATTATTCAAATAAAAAAAAATCAAGCACTTTTTTTTTTTTTTAAGTTCAAGGTATCTATAAGAGTTTCACAGTTATGCAGAACTTTGTACAGGGTAATTCAAAATGGTTGCCCCAATTACAAATGACAATACCTGGTTTATGAACATAGATCACATTGTTGCACAATAAAAGAAGGAAGTTTAGAATTTTGTTTCCATACCTTACAAATGTTTTATGTGATTCCCCTGGGTCATGTGGACAACATCGAAATGGTACTGCATTTCACTCCACACATTATAAAGCATGTCCGTAGTCACTGATGCGAGTGGAAGCTGAATGCGCATCTTTAGTTCTTGCAGTGTTCTCTGCAAAGGTGGCACATACACATGGTCTTTGACATACCCCCACAGAAAGAAGTCACAAGGAGTAAGGTCTGGAAACCTGAGGGAGGGGGGCTTGCAAAAAAACCTGTCTTCCTGCCCACAATGACCAATCCAATGGTTTAGCTTTGGTGCATGGGCAGCTCACTTTCCTACATCACCATAGCAACACAGCAGTAGGTTCCAGTAAAATTCTCAACTTCCTTCTTCCTCGTGTAGGGATATCAGCTGTCTATTTATCTTCATAAACATGTTATTGTCATTTGTAATCGAGGCAATCATTTTGAATTACCTTGTATTGTGAGAGCTCATTATATGTAGGTTCAACTGTATTTACAATTTACTTTTATGTTTCTTAAATCATTTCTTGAACTGTGTGCTCTTAAGGACTTTCATTAACACCAAATCAGGGGGAAAATAACAAATTAGGTTTACATAAAAACCTCAATGAAGAAAGAAAACAACACATCTCATATTATATTTAACATTTTACATATAATATATTTACAACTTACTTTTATGCATTATAATATATCAAACTTATGGGGTTTTGCTAAAGAATAAAAGGATATTTAAATGTTGAAGCTTTGGGTAGCACCCTTGCCCGTCCTCAAGAATACAGTTACCTAATATAATTTTATTCCTGAGGATGGGTAGGGGTGCTAACCAAGAATTCAACATGTAAATATCCTTTTATTCCTCAGCAAATCCCCATAGTTTTGAGGTAGTATAACGCATTAAATCTAGCAACAGCCATGTCATCAATTATTATTATCAAGTTATTTTTATGTTTTTTCAATCATATTTTGAACTGTGTCACTTAATGATGTTGATTACCAAGCAAGGAAAAAGAAACCACAAGTAAGTTTGCATAAATAAAAATATTAATAAAGGATAAGCAAAAAAATCCTATCAGTTCTGATGTTATTTACTATTCACCATTTCACTTCTATTAACATAACATAAATCTTATTTTCTTTACAAAACTGCTACTTATTAACATAGAAATTACTCCAATTCAAAGAAATACTTTGTACAAAATGTACCAATGGCACTGGTTTCATGCCCTGTGATAGTGCAGTGGTGCATCTTGGGTCGGAGACCTGGGCTAGCTCCCCCCCCCCCCCCCCAGTATTTTTTTTTTTTTTAATTACAAAGTCTAAATTTTATTTGTTAAGTAATAGAAGTAACTTTTTATCTAATTTTAGGTACATGCTATTAATAACATGATACCAAATAATTATGAGGATTAGGATTTGAACACTTATTTGTACATGAACTCCATTATTCTTCTGAACACTTTATTTATACATGCACTCCATTCTTCTTTCCCTTTGTGTGAACTTGTGTGTTATGTTTTCAAAAAAGTTTCTTCCAAGTACTTTTTCAAACTGAAAAAGAATGTTTTACTCTATTGACAAAACAGCCAAGTTGTTTGAATATACATGTCCTTCTGTGGCCCTAAGATATGTCTTGATTCATTTTAATGCAGAAAAACTTCTTTTGGCAGTTGCAGTTCTTGATGGAAACTTTAATATCAGGTCTGCTAATTTGGACACCTGAATAAACACAATGTCCAAATATTTAACTTCATGTAACAAATAAAGTCTCCTACTAATTTCTTTTTGTATTCATGAAGGGAATAAAACACCTTCAGTTCACTTTTTGAGTTGAACTGTATCAAAATTTGCAGCATAGTGTTCTTTAAATTCTGACAGTAGATGTTCAGGGAAGTTTTCACAACATTTATCAACAGTTCAAAATTTCAAATCCAACAAAGCCACAAAATTTAAGATATAATATTAATATCACTGATTTTAATTCATTGACACTTCACACAAACTGAAACAACTCTCGCAAAACACGCGCTGTTACAGGCGAAAGCATGTGAGTGACTGAGGTAGTCGAAGTCTTCTCTCTTCTGAGCGAACCGTTGCGCAAAGCAATGGTCCATTCCCCTCCACACGCTCATTTGTGTTGTCATGGAAACTCTAGCAGGTGATAATATCGAAGATCTTCGAATCAGAACAGTGAAGACTGGAAGATCTGCTTGCATTATCCCGTCACCAGACTGAGTCAAAGAAGCAATTCCGCACATTTTTTTCGCAGCGAAAGCATCGACATATCTTAATACCGTTGATAATTGACTTTAATTTTGCATTCTCAGGGCTTCGCAGCTAGCCTCGAATATACGCCACTGATTGAAAGGCACTACCCAAAACAATATTTGATATGCTATTTCTATCTTTCTATCTGTACAGATTCATCATACATATGCTCACAACTGCTTGTCCTACTCAGCAGGGAAGCCAACATCTTGATTGTTTATATTTCTATGAGTACAGAGTTCACCAATGATCATGCATGACACTAATTCATTAGTCGTACGAACTGCGATGCAGTTTGCAAAAGTCCAAACTAATCCAACTGCAACACATGTTCATTCCTCAGGTGATCAAGGCATGTCTTACTCCCCCCCCCCCCCCCGTAAGAAATGCATCTCCCCAGCACACAAACGACTCCTATGTCTTTTCTGTAGTACCCAGGTTTCACTGCCATACATGAGAGTAGGAAGAATTACACTTTCATGCACAGCCATTCAGGACTTTCTTGAGAACCCATCATTCCTGTGAAATCCTCCTAAGGCAGCTATGACTTTCAACGAAGAATTCACTTGCCTACTAATTTGTTCTCTGTCAAACATACTTCCTAAATACACAAGCTCATTCCCCTGCTAAATCTCTGTGCAATTGAGGCTTATCTTGCATTCAATACGAACAGTTCCTCGCTCAAATACCATAACTTTGGTTTATCCCTTCTCAACTTCCTTTTCAGAATATTGTGGGCCGTACTCTTTCACACATTAGCTTGTTGTGACAGCCACCTCACAGACTTCTGTGGACTCCTCTGTATCCTGTCATCAATATCCTGTATGGTCTTGTCTGCAATGGATGGCCTACTGGAGCAGGGGACATCCAGAACATTGTCAGTTTCCCTAAACATCACTATGAGCTAATGTCCACATTACAGTGGGGGACGTCTCATCACGAAATGTCCTAGTGAACTGTTTTTACACTTGTCCATGTACTTGTCGTCATGGGTAAAGACATCTTCCACCAAAACCACTCTATTCAACACCACTGTCCTTGTGCTGAGACAGGTGATCATTCGACATGTCTGCCTTTGTCGACCAAGCATGTGGAAATAGCCTTCACTCGGGATGACAGCTGTGCATGCCTCTGGGTAGGGAGACATGAAGGTTACCAGGCACAAGGCCGTTCTATGTGGTGGGTCACTTTGATTGTAATTCCATTCAAAATTTCTTTACTATTACTGCAATTTGTACATTCTGTGCACAGTCATTATTTTGACACACTGCTGTTCCCACAAAACTAACTAGGTTTCAGCAATGTTTCATGTATCATTAGGTGTAGCAATGTTTCATTAATCACTATACATTCTGTTTGCTTCTTTTTGTTTAATGCTGTTTCCTTTTTTTGTATGAAATATGTAGATGTGTATTTTCCAATGCTGAAATATATATATATATATCTTCACGGGATGTAAGGTCAGGTGATGCGTAACATCACAGCCTCTCCTTGACAAATGTCAACCCCGCCTTCTCGTGGTGCATCCTGTTCCCACTAAAGGGGCTCTGACGACCGCAAATAGCGGTATAACTATACCATCGGGATCAGAGGAAATGCTATCCCACACTCACCAACCCGCTTGGCCAGCGTGGTGAGTTATGGCCAAACACCTCCAAAATGACTCTACAACTTAAATCTTGGCCCTCAGTCTCCGGCAGCTGGAATGTACCTGGCCAAGGCAGCGGCCAGTGCGACATGAAGGCAGAGGGTGCTAAGAATCCCCCGGAGGACCGGACTAGGCTGCCATTTGATGCTGACCTTGGCTACCTACAACGCACGCTCCCTATCTTCTGATTCAAGGCTTCTTGAATTGGAAGAGGAACTACAAAGGATCAAGTGGGACATCGTCGGGCTAAGTGAGGTAAGGAGAAAAGGAGAAGATCTCATTGAACTGAAAAGTGGACATCTCTTCTATTATCGTGGGACAGATACTGGCAGAACTAGTGGTGTTGGATTTATAATAAACAAGAAACTGAAGGATAAAGTGGTAGAAGTTGAAAGTTCCTCGGACAGAGCTGCACGACTCGTTATCCAACTATCGAGAAGATACCAGGCTCAGATTATTCAAACTTATGCACCCACCACAAGTCATCCTGAAGAAGAAATTGAAGAATTTTATGAGGAAATTCGTCATCTAAATAATAAAGGTAAGCAGCACTTGAAGATAATTATGGGAGATTTCAATGCAAAAATAGGGCACCGGCAACAGAATGAAACTTCAGTAGGTAAATTCGGTCACGGCAACAGAAACCAGCGTGGAAATACTCTCGTTGAGTTTGCAGAGGCAGAAGGATTTTTCATCTTGAATTCCTTTTTCAAGAAAAAGCCACACAGGAAATGGACATGGAGACATCCAATTGGGACGACAAGTGAAATTGATTTTATTATGTGTAACAAAAAATTCGTCATCGAAGACTGCAGTGTGCTAAACAAGTTCAACACAGGTAGTGACCATAGATTGGTGAGATGTAAGATGCACCTCAACACTAAACTGGAACGTGGCAAGCTCATAAGACAAACAAAATGTATTGACATAACCAACCTTAAAAAACACCATAATACTTTCAAGTTGGAACTGAAGAACAGATTCTCTACTTTAGAAGGCCTAACATCGGAAGAAGTGGATATTTCGGAAGTTAACAGAAAAGTAACCAAAGCTCTTATGGAAACAGCAACAAAATTAGCTGGGTCTAAGAACAAGTTGCATGTAAACAAATTATCAGGAAAAACCAAAATGTTGATGCAAAAAAGAAGAGAGATGAGGACAACTAAAGAAGATGTGACTTCCAAAGTGGAATATATAGAGCTATGCAAGACAGTAAGAAAAAGTATCACTGAAGACGTAAGGAAATTCAACTGTGAGCTAGTGAGGAAAGCAATTGAAAACAACCAAAGCCTAAAGATAGCAAAGGGACATCTCAGTAAGGGAAGAAAACAGATTATGGCTCTGAGAAAAGAAGATGGTTCTATAACAAGAAATAGAGGAGAAATTTTGACAAGAGTGAAAGATTTCTACTCCAAATTATATGAAAGGGATGATACATGTACTCCAGACATCATGAAAGGTACCAGAGTTCTTCCAGTCCTCCCAGCAGAAGTTGCACATGCAATCAAGAACATGAAGCGGGGGAAAGCTCCAGGAGAAGATGGAATTACTATAGACATCATACAAGAAGCAAGTGGAGAAATTGAAACAGTACTCGCCCAAATTTTCACTCGATGCCTTAATGAAGGGAAGATTCCTGAGGATTGGAAAAATGCTACAATGATCCTGCTACATAAAAAAGGTGACATTGAGGATCTCAGGAACTACAGACCTATCAGCCTCCTATCAGTGGTTTATAAAATCTTCACTAAAGTTCTTTCACACCGCTTGAAGGCAACACTGGACATGGCTCAACCGAGAGAACAAGCTGGATTCAGGAGTGGCTACAGCACAATAGATCATATCCACGTACTGAGAGAACTAATTGAAAGAGCGAGGGAATATGAACTTCCATTGTGCATGGCTTTTATCGATTATGAAAAAGCCTTTGATTCGGTGAAACCATCAGCAGTTACCACGGCTCTGAAATCCTGCGGTATTGAAGATGCATACATTAATATTATTAATAACATCTATGAAAATGCAAGTGCAAAGATTCGGCTGTTTGAAAATACAACACACATAAAAATTGGAAAGGGAGTGAGACAAGGTGACACCATATCTCCGAAGCTCTTTAATGCCACATTGGAAAATGTCTTTCAATCACTGAACTGGGAAAACAAAGGGATAAAGATTAATGGAGATTATCTAACCCACCTTCGTTTTGCTGATGACGTAGTCATTTTTGCAACTACCCCATCAGAGCTGCAGAGTATGATCCAGGAACTTGCTGACAAGAGTAAAGAAGTGGGATTAAAAATGAACTTTCAGAAGACAAAAGTGATGTTCAATGCTTTTACAAGAAATGAAGATTTATCGATTGATGGAGAAAAACTGGAGATAACAGATACGTATGTTTATGTTGGACAGCAGATATCAAGTGAGGGTCACATTGATGAAGAAATTAATCGGCGTACAAAACTTGCCTGGAGAGCTTTTGGAAGAAACAGCATAATTTTCAAGAGCAATATGCCATTATGTCTTAAAAGAAAAGTGTTTGATCAATGCATCCTTCCAGTGCTTACGTATGGTGCAGAGACGTGGACCTTAACTAAAAGAGACATACAAAGGCTGCAGACAACTCAAAGAAGCATGGAGAGGTGCATGCTTGGTATAACCAGGAGAGATAAGAAGAGGAACTCGTGGATCCGAAAAATGACAAGAGTGGAAGACATGATGATCAGAGTTAAATCCCTGAAATGGCAATGGGCTGGACATACTGCCAGAAGGACAGACCATAGATGGACAGCCGAAATTTTAGACTGGATTCCAAGGGACAGGAAAAGACCCAGAAAAAGACCACATGGGAGATGGGTGGATGAAATTCGTAAATATGCGGGAGTGACATGGAGGAGACTGGCACAAGACAGACCGTTGTGGAGGAAACTTGGGGAGACCTTCGTCCAGCAGTGGATTGATAATGGTTGACAATGATGATGATGATGATATCTTCACTAAAGTTCTTTCACACCGCTCGAAGGTAACACTGGACATGGCTCAACCGAGAGAACAAGCTGGATTCAGGAGTGGCTACAGCACAATAGATCATATGCACGTACTGAGAGAACAAATTGAAAGAGCGAGGGAATATGAACTTCCATTGTGCATAGCTTTTATCGATAATGAAAAGGCCTTTGATTCAGTGAAACCATCAGCAGCTACAATGGCTTTGAAATCCTGCAGTATTGAAGATACATACATTAATATTATTAATAACATCTATGAAAATGCAAGTGCAAAGATTCGGCTGTTTGAAAATACAACACACATAAAAGTTGGAAAGGGAGTGATACAAGGTGACACCATATCTCCCAAGTTCTTTAATGCCACATTGGAAAATTTCTTTCAATCACTGAACTGGGAAAAGAAAGGGATAAAGATTAATGGAGATTATCTAACCCACCTTCGTTTTGCTGATGACATAGTCATTTTTGCAAGTACCCCATCAGAGCTGCAGAGTATGATCCAGGAACTTGTTCACAAGAGTAAAGAAGGGGATTAAAAATGAACTTTCAGAAGACAAAAGGGATGTTCAATGCTTTTACAAGAAATGAAGATTTATCGATTGATGGAGAAAAGCTGGAGATAACAGACACGTACGTTTATCTTGGACAGCAGATATCAAGTGAGGGTCACACTGATGAAGAAATTAATTGTCATATAAAACTTGCCTGGAGAGCTTTTGGAAGAAACAGCATAATTTTCAAGAGCAATATGCCATTATGTCTTAAAAGAAAAGTGTTTGATCAATGCATCCTTCCAGTGCTTACATATGGTGCAGAGACGTGGACCTTAACTAAAAGAGACATACAAAGGCTGCAGACAACTCAAAGCAGCATGGAGAAATGCATGTTTGGTGTAAACTGGAGAGAAAATGAGAGGAACTCGTGGATCAGAAAAATGACAAGAGTGGAAGACATCATGATCAGAGTAAAATCCCTGACATGGCAATGGGCTGGACATACTGCCAGAAGAACAGACCATCGATGGACAGTCGAAATTTTAGATTGGATTCCAAGTGACAGGAAAAGACCCAGAAGAAGACCACATGGGAGATGGTTGGACGCAATTCGAAAATATGCGGCAGTAACATGGAGGAGACTGGCACAAGACAGACTGTTGTGGAAGAGGCTTGGAGAGACCTTCGTCCAGCAGTGGATAGATAATGGTTGACAATGATAATGATGATATATACATATATATCAGTTGCTCAGTGTGTTGATGAAAGAATTTGGAATTACCATATTACCAATAACAGGGATCATAGCATACTTCTGGAAAATTTTTAGGTAGGAATTTTAGGACTTTTTAGAAAAATTTTAGGAGTGTATTTCAATAAAAACTAGATGTATATTTGTATACATCTAGTAAAACAACTTTGTATACATTATAAAGAGTTTGCTTCACACCCTTCAACCATATATACTGATAGACTGCGCATGACATCAAAATTTCTGGCTCCAACATAAAATCACATGACAACAGTAAAAAAGATGGGTTACACCTGCTGTGCTTATGGTTGCTCTGAGCGATATAGTAAAGAAAGTTCTATGATTTTTCATGGGTAAGAAACGAATTAAATACCTAAGTCAATAAAGTTCAATTACTTAACCAGAAACTTGCAGCTATTGATATAAAAATATAGTAACTTAAGAAAAAAAAATGGAATGCATGTTCCAAATTCTTCGCAAATGTTCATCACATTATAAATCACAAAATGTAAACAACCCGATCATGCATGTATATAGCTCATAAGTAAACTTACCTGAAGAGTTTTCATTATATATGAGGCGCATTCACATAATACACCGAAAACACTGAAGTTCTGCAGCGTAAATTAGTAATCATAACAGCATTTTTACACGAAATTTGGAGTCTGATGATGACGTGCCCAATGTTTGAGCCATGGCGTCTTTTGATGCAGCTATTGCCAATGCGCAGTCCATTAGTATATATGGTCGAAGTTCACAACCAAATTTTTTGCATAACGTCTAATGTCTAAAGTTTAAGTATGATTTACTTCTAATGTTCAGTTTTTATCTTTTCACGTGTTATTATCATATTCAAGTATTTACCACATTCAAGTTTCACTTTGAACCATAATATGCTGTTGAACCAGAAGCAATTCACGATTTTCACAGTAAAGTTTTCAGGTTTCACATTAAATTATAATATCCTAAAAAGGTAATTGAAAACCAAGAACTATGTACAATTGTTCACTGAATTACTTTTTTCATATTATTGTTTTAACCTTTTCCTGATAAGCCTATCTTTTTCTGCTTCCACCACAACTAATTTACTTTCAGTTTTCTTTATTTCAGCTGAACCTTGTATGATCAAGTTAGAGGCAACTGCTATTTCAACAGTATTTTGTTTTTCCACAGCTTTTCTCATTCTTTCTGTTCCCTCTTGAATTACTGCCAGGGATACTTCTTTATCTTTTTTTAAACCTATTTATTTCTGCATCATTTTCTTTTATTTTGTCATCAAACTCAGCTTTTCCTTATTTTCACTCTCTTTCTGCTTCCTTTCTTTTACCTTTTTGATTCTTCTTCCTTCAGCTTATCAACATACTCTTTATAAAATTTATGTGAATCAGGAAAACTATTTAACAAATTTCTTGTTATGGGAACTTTACTTACACATCCATAGTGTTTAACGGCCCCTTTAACTATTCTTAATGATGTTATAGTTGAGTCTTTTAAGTTAGCCTTGTCCTTCCTTAACAGAGCAGTGTTAACCGAAAATCCCCTTTCTGCATCAGCATTACCATGAGGTAAAACTAAAATTGACTTGATGAGTTTAGCAAGATTTGAGTATTTTTCTTTTCTGCTAGAGTCTTTAATACTAAATATATTACGCCAGTAATGATCAATCCGCACTGGAATATGCCCTTCCTCTGAAAATTTCACTAGTTCATCTAGAGTTGGCTTATCGCAATTTAAAAGTTTCCACTCTTCTCTTACTCTATCAATTTGTTCCTCAGAAAGATGCAGAACACTTGAAATTCTGGTTATTTCCGAAAGTCCTTCAGTGACTGAAAGTTGAGTTGACTCTTTCTTTGGTTCTTTTACCTTTAAAACTTTTATGTCTCTTAGCTTTTGATTGCAGAATGGCAAATTTGACTTTAAATATTTTGTGGTTGCAATTAGTGATGATCTTACATCTAAGAGAAATAATTTCTGCCTGGTCTCCTGAACATTCCTGAGGAGATTTTTTGTCTTCATACCAACTTCTAACTCCCCTAGTTTTTTCCATGAATTTTTGTTTTCAAAATCTACATTCTTTAGGTCTTCTCCAAATTTCCCTGCAATAACATCATCTTAGATAAACTGAGCCATAACATTCCTCATTAAAGTATTTAAATCAGAATATAACTGGTGTATTTTTGGTTCTTCACTCTGATAACATAATGAAAACTTTTCAAAATTTTGGTGTGAAAATGAAATTAATGCTAAATAGCAAGGAGTTAGCTCATTTTTCAGGAAACAGTGAATTCTTTTATACCTTGCCGAATTGCGTAGTTGTTTTTCAAATATTTTTTGAGATGGCAAGAAGTTTAAAAAATATTCTGTAATATTTAGCCATTGATCCAAGAGCCTCTGGGCTACAGAACCAACGGTTAACCATCTGTTGCTGACATGACGCAAAAGAAATTTGGCTGTGACCAATGTTATATCCTCGACAGATTTATAATCCTCTCGTCTTGCAGCACTACTCTTTAAAAAGTAATGCATATCAGTAGCAAATTCGTCAAAATCTATATTTAAGCTTGTCAAAAAAAATTTAAATGCATTGCTAACAACATGCAGGTTGCAAAAACCTAGTTCCAAAGATTTCTGGCCTGTTTCTTGTTTTACAACTTCATTGAATTTGCGTAAAATGCACTTATTTACATTTGCGCTGTCCATGGATACACAAATAATTCTGTTCAACGAAATATTGAAGGATGATAACACATCAAGAATTTCTTTTAGCAAAATATCTGCTGTTGCATGACCCAGAAAAACGCTTGTTAGGTATCGGCAAGAAACTGAATTTATTTCTGAAGACCAGTACCTGAGATACACATCCAACTGCCGTTTCACTTGTGTATTTGTAGTTTCATCAAATGCTATAGTAACCTTTCCTGGGCTACTAGATGCAATGTCTTTTTTCAAATCCTCTTTAAAATATTTTGACAATCCATGTGATATCACATAAGCAACTTTTTTTCTTTAAGTTGCATTTTGGCTGCAATAGCAGAATCAGGAAACATTTCTTTGAAAAGTTCAACTGTTTCAGTGCATGAAACAAAAGACATATTGTCCTTAGCAACTTTCATGGCCCATAATGCTTCGGCTTTAGCCAACTGTAAATCATGACTCAGTACTTCACTAATATTTGTTTTGGGCTGAAGATCCCGTCCTCCAAAGGCTTTCAGGATGGGCTTATTTTGAAATTTACTTTGAAATTTCTGCAAATGTTTTTTTCCTTTATGATGCACTTTTACTTGTGAAAAGCCACTATTAGAAATATTGAAAATTTCTGAACACAATATACACTTAGCAGAAAATATTGTTTCAGTTGCAGAACACCATTCTTTCAACTTCACTCCGTCCACTTCTTTGGCGAGCCACGCATCTTCAAATTTCGTTTTGGATTTAGGCATCTTAAACACTTGTATTACTAATCAGAAAATGAAAGGGAAGTACAAAAACATGTTCCAATATTGCACAGCCAGACAACTTCCCGAAATTTGGCTGCGAGGATGTCAGAAGATAGAAAAAAAAAAAAAAAAAAAGCAGGTCACCACTAGAGAACTGAACCTGCACACAGCACAGAGAACACCATAAAAGACGCAAAACCAGAAACTATCATACGCATCTCACGCAAGTTTAGTCAAAGCGAGTCGGAGCCGAGATATATTGCGCTTCGAAGGTCGCTGTCGCCGACGCACGATCAAAGGTCAAAGATCACGTGCTCTACTTCCTGCCACGATAACACTCAGCTACCATCCCATCGTCATTACCGGAGGTTACAGAAGGAGACCACATGTTTCCTCTTCGCTTCCACCCACCTGCGGTTTACAATAACAAAACATCAGCAGAAAGAGGAGGTTCCACAAGGCATGTACAAAAATAAAGGATGATCATCTGCGTGCCACGGAGTTCGTCTGCAAAGCGAAAACCAGCGGTGAAAATGACCCCTCCCCTTTTCCCTTAGATCTCTTTTTACTCTCGAAAACTGTCCGAAGGCACAAAAGTGGAGCGCCTGCCCCGAAGCAAGTGCATCTCGATGGCGTCATTTTCCATGCCTTCAGCAGCACAGCATATAGGCTGTGTTTCCACAATAACAGGTCTTTTTACCTTACCGTAATGGTAAATTTATTGGCGTCAATAACGGTTGTATTTTTAATAAATAAGCTTACAAAAATTTTAGGAAGAATAGCAAATTTTAGGTATTATAATTTTAGGAATTTAAGGAGGGTCACAAAATATTAGGAATTTTAGGAGGAATGCGATCCCTGCAATAACGACAATTTCAATGCCAAGCATGCAATCTTTCTTATTAACTCATCAGATACAGTTTTGTATTTTTTTCTATATTATTTGAATGAAATAGAATATAATTTGTTGAAACAAAAAGGCATGGTGCCTATGGTAATCTAAGGCTCCTTGTGATACTGATGAATGTGTACAAAGCAACAACCCGGTGATGTAAAAACAAAAAGTTAAAGCTCTTTTATATTTGAATTAGTCTGTAGACAATAAATAATCACTGAATTAATCGATACCATAGCTCATAAAGTGTTTGCATATTGAATTTTACCAAATGTTTAGCATTTACTAAAATTTATAACATTTTATCATCAATATTGTAAAGTTACAAAAAATGAGAATCCTGCTATTATCTTGCTGCGATTAGAAAGGTAATTTTTCTTGACAAACTGTTCAGAGCACACATCACACTTATGTGGCTTATCACCTGTGTGAACAAGCACATGCCTTGGTTTATTTTTCTGAGCAAACTGCTTAGAACATAAACAACATTGTATGAAGCTTTTCACCTGTGTGAAGGAGCATGTGCTGTGAAACTTTCCCAAGAAACTGTTTGGAGCATACATAACATGGGTATAGCTTTTTATCTGTGTAAAGGATCATGTGCCCTGAAAGCTGACTTTAACGAGCAAATTGCTGAGAACATTCATGCTACTAGTAAGGTGTGAAGAAGCATATGTTGTGAAAGACCAGTTTTTCGAACAAACTGCTTGGAACATACATCACACTGGTAAGGCCTTTTACCTGTGTGAAGGTACAAATGCACTGAAAGATTACTTTTCTGAGAAAATTGTTTGAAGCACACATAGCACTGATGTGGCTTTTCGCCTGTGTGAACAAGCAAATGCTGTGAAAGGTCACCTTTCCGAGCAAATTGCTTGGAACATACATCACACTGGTAAGGCTTTTTACCTGTGTGAAGGACCACATGCTCTGAAAGATTACTTTTCCGAGCAAATTGTTTGGAGCACACATCACACTGATGTGGCTTTTCACCTGTATGAACAAGCATATGCTTGGAAAGGTCACCTTTCTGAGCAAATTGCTTGAAACATACATCACATTGGTAAGGTTTTTCGCCTGTGTGAAGAAGCATATGCTTGGAAAAGTCACGTTTCCGAGCAAAATTGCTTGGAACATACATCACATTGGTACGGCTTTTCAACTGTGTGAACAAACATATGCTTGGAAAGTGTACCTTTCTGAGAAAATTGCTTGGAACATACATCACATTGGTACGGCTTTTCATCTGTGTGAACAAACATATGCCTCGAAAGTGTACTTTTCCGAGTAAATTGCTTGGAACATACATCACATTGGTACGGCTTTTCACCTGTGTGAACAAACATATGCTTGGAAAGTGTACCTTTCTGAGAAAATTGCTTGGAACATACATCACATTGGTACGGCTTTTCATCTGTGTGAACAAACATATGCTTGGAAAGTGCACCTTTCTGAGAAAATTGCTTGGAGCATACATCACATTGGTAAGGCTTTTTATGTGTGTGAAGGTACAAGTGCTCTGAAAGATTATTTTTCCGAGCAAACTGCTTGGAACATACATCACACTGGTAAGGTTTTTTACCTGTGTGAAAGACCATGTGCTCCAAAAGATTACTTTTCCGAGAAAATTGTTTGGAGCACACATCACACTTATGTGACTTTTCACCTGTATGAACAAGCATATGCTTGGAAAGTTCACATTTCTGAGCAAATTGCTTGGAACATACATCACACTGGTAAGGCTTTTCACCTGTGTGAACAAGCATATGCCTTGAAAGTGTACCTTTCTGAGAAAATTGCTTTGAGCATACATCACATTGATGAGGCTTTTCACCTGTGTGAACAACTATATGCCTTGAAAGTGCACTTTTCTGAGCAAAATGTCCTAAAGCATACATTACACTGATGAGGCTTTTCACCTGTGTGGAGGAGTGCATGTTGCAAAAGAATACCTTTCCCAGCAAATTGCTTGGAACATACATCACACTGAAAAGGCTTTTCATCTGTGTGAACAAACATATGACTTGAAAGTGCACTTTTCTGAGAAAATTTCTTAAAGCATACATCGCATTGATGAGGCTTTTTACCTGTGTGAATGACTATATGCCTTGAAAGTGCACTTTTCTGAGAAAATTTCTTACAGCATACATCACACTGATGTGACTTTTCACCTGTGTGAAGAAGCATATGCTTTGAAAGATTACCTTTGTGGGTAAACTGTTTGTGGAATGCATCACACTGGAAAATTTTTTCTCTTGTATGAAGTTGTTTATGTCTTGCAAAACTAGATTCTTCTATAAATTTCTGGAAGCATATTTCACATTGCCAAGGGTCTTCAACTGCATCTGCATCACTGAATGTCAATGTGTCAGCTTCTTTTTTCACTTCCTTGGTAACTAAATCTTGAGTGACTTCCCCTGAAGAATGTTGCACTACAGACTCCATGCTAAACGACTTGCAATATTAATTTAAGTCACTTTCATTTAAAGTGTGTTGTTTGCACACACAAAGAGGAACGTCACTGTGTCTAGTCTGACATCTGAATGTGCATTAAGAATTCATAAAAAAATATCTACTTAATTTTAACACAGCAGGAAAAACCAAAAACTTCAAACAGGTTTTAAAGACACATTTTTCTAAAGTGGCTGATCAAATTTCCAAGACACTTTAAAATTGCTGTAAAATGCTGAGTGCTGGAATTTATGTTTCTATAAAAATATAACACGCATATGAAATCCTGCTGATCCACATACGCAATTTCTTCTGGAATATTTTGTCCACTTTCCCAAGAAAAAGATCAAAAAACAAAATGTTAGCTATTTTTCCATTAACGGCTTCATATAATACAGCGCAGTTTTTCTCATAAAACACCCTTTCAGTCATTTGTAGACATATGATCCCATATCAGCCAACGGAGCTGGAACTTTTGCCCTTCAAATTTGGCAAAAATGAAGTTTGGAAATCGGTGCCTACCGTCTTAAATGCTTCAGCAACTGCCATTTGCATTAGAGCATAAAGTTGAAATATATGAACTACAGATACTGAATAATTATATTTTTCATTTATTATAGAAAAAACTACGTTTTTAAATGCAATATTTATGAATTAAGGTGTACCATAGTTTCACTGAAACCGAGACTCTTGTTACCTATTTGCTCCTTCCCTCCTTCCTTGTATGTAAGCTGGTCTTGACTGGAACAATAGTTCAGTTTTTTGTTGTTGTTGTTGAAGATGATGAGGTTTATAGATCGAGTTTGTGCCTCAAAGCAACTAGTTGGCCAAACTGTAATAGCGAAAATGACTCGTGATCACAATTAAACACACACCTAATTAGTAAATTACAGAATAAAACATTCCGGAAAAATAAAATAAACATACATAATAAATAGAGCCCAGACACAAGTCCAGGTGGAAAGAATTCGATGGAGAGGGACAGAAAACAGAGATATTACATAGTGGGCACTTTCAAAACCGAAGGGGATACTGAGTAATAACTGAGAACTTGGAGCAATAAACCACTGGATCTCAAAAAACTGACACGAACGTATACACAGGAAGCAGACCAGCGGAGCCGGCCGAGGGGGAAAACAGGAAGAGACCAACTCAGCCTCTGAAATATTGTGCAAGAAACTGAGAAGCGGAGTTCAGTTCTGAGGACATAAAAGCAAGTCTATTATTGCAGACGAGAAATTTAGAATTTGTCCGGGCATAAGTTCGAAGCTCTTGCAAAATGTGTAACACCTGGAGAGTAACGTTGGCTGGACGGGATGTACATTGAGGGAGATAGGTAGCATAGTCAAACCACTCATCGCGGGCAAGTGCAAAAAGACGAAACAGTTGCCAGTGAGATAAAGCCGTGGTGGCTATGTCGACAGTTTGACAAAACTGTTGGAACAACGCCTGTATGGCAGCCTCCGCAATTTCAATTGGATCGTCATTGATCCCAGACCCTATCGGGCAGGGCCGTAGCTAGCGGGAGTTAGAGGGGCTCAGCCCCCCCCTACAAGGTTAACGAGCCCCCCCCTGGAAAATTGGCGCTGTCGAAAATGACTTAAACTTTTATTTCGATGGTTTGCGTATATTACTTTGTGAATTAGTTGTAACGGCTGTATTAGTAATTTTAGTGATTCTCTACTAGCGGTAGGAGTTATAAGGAACAAGAAGCGCATTTTCGGAGGGGGGGCGTTAAATTTAGAAGAACAAGCTAAAAGAAAGTAATCAAGGGTGGAGGTGTACTTGCACTAGGGACCGGATTAAAGGTAGGTGGGAAGCTTTGGGGGCTTAAGTCCCAGGCTGCATCCTTTGTAGTTTTAAGGAGACAATTGAATGTTGCCCTTGATGGCGAACGAAGCACTTTAAGACCACATAGGATCCTATTGCCGTTGGGTCTGTACCGTGCCCTCAAAGGAAAGGTCCCTCATCATGCTGGAGGTAACAAATTCGTACATTTGTTTTGCTTTTCTTGGCGTGACACTTGCTAAAACATATGGTGACGCGAAGGAGCTCCAAAGACGGAAACAATTAAATGTGAGAAGTTCTGGAATTCTAAAGCATACAAACCACAATCTGATAGTTCTACTGACTTCAGTAGTTTTCTCATGGGAAGTTTTCTCATCAACAAAGTCTCCTCGCCCATGTTGCTTTTAACTGCCGTCTGCCGGACAGACTAGAATCTTTGTAAACAGTGCTTAGTGTAGTTGATTTTCCGTTAGCTGTTGAATTCGGCTGAATTATTATTTTTTTAGAATTTGTAGTGTGAGCTATTTTTATATAGGAAAATACATAGTAATTCGCAAGCACGCAAATTCTTCAATTTCTCCATTTACATCTTCAAAGCATTCAGTGACATTAAAGGATTCTACCCAAAATTCTGGAGAGAGTTTTTTTTTTTGATTGGAGGTTTAACGACCACCGTGAGCAACACACTGGGCTATAAGCAGTCGCCCGTCCCTAATTTAGGGTCACTGGTTCCAGGGAAGGGAGAGAGCCAGCGCCGCAAGACAAACACAACATCCATGCCTCACCGGGATTCGAACCCGAACCCCGTTCGGACGAATGATCAGAGGCCAACGCCTTAGACCACTGCGCCACCGGGGTGGACTATAGAGAGTCAACCACAGAAATATGTTGCTGACGATATTTCGAAATCAGGCGAAAATATCAGACAAGTAATACTTGAAAAACATCCCAAGAATTCGTCAGGAAGAAGTGTTCAGAGTGATTGGTTCAGGAAGTTTAAATGGGTGGAATATTCCCAATCACTGGATGTTGTTTTCTGCTTTGCCTGCAGACACTTTCAGCACTGCGGCAGTAAAGAAAATGCTTTTACTCTAAATGGATTTAAAAACTGGAAAGCTGCTCTGGACAAGACTAAAGCGGGCCTCCTAAAACATGATGCATCAGCATCTCATATTGAAGCAATGTCGAAGTGGGCAGAAAAGGAAAATCGACAATCACTGCAAAAGTCGGTTTCTACTCTTCTGAATGAAAATGTTTTGGAACAGAACAGGTATTATGTGACCAGTATTGCCGAAATCATTAAGTTTCTGGTAGTAAATGAACTACCTATGAGAGGAACTTATTTTATAGAAGAACGTGAAGAACAAAGTCTATATCGGAGTCTTTTCGAATTTACGATGAAAAAAGATGAGAAACTTGCTCATTGCTGCAAACGCATATCAAAAAAGGCTTCGTATTTATCCTCTGAAATACAGAACGAAGTAATTCAAATCATGGCAGAAATTGTGCGCGAAGGCATTATTAATTATATTAAGAACTCAGACGTTCCATGGTTCACGCTCCTGGAAGACGGAACTCGAGATAAAAACAATCGCGAAAATGTTGCGATAGGATTACGATATGTAAAAAACGGTAAAGTTTTGGAATCCATTTTTCGAATTGAAACAGTGACAGCATTGGATGCTCAGACATTTGCTGATCTGACACTTAATGCTCTCAGAACAAATGGTCTTGACATTTCAAAATTATTGAGTCAAAGTTACGACGCGACGGTGCCTCGGTCATGAGCGGAAAGAATGGAGGACTGCAAGCTATAATTCAGCAGAGACTCGGACGGCAAGTTCCTTTTGTTCACTGTTTGAAACATCGTTTACACTTAGTCACTGTGAAAACCGTAAATGACATCGCACTTCTCAAACGGTATTTTGACCAGTGCTGTATGTTATATAACTTCCTCAATCGCGGTAAAATTGCAAGTTTGTACGAAGGCAAAGAACTTTCTCGTCTTTTGGAACATCGTTGGTCGGGCCACTTAAATACGACTAAAATAATATATCAAAATTATAAAGAGATAATTGCAACTTTGAAACTTGTGCAGGATGGAAATTTTGATGGCGACGATATAGCAAAAAGTACTGGTCTTCTGCTAGCTATTGAGAAACCTCAATTCCGATTCTGCTTAGTCTTAATGAAGCATATTCTGGAAACAATCAAGCCTGCTGATAAAATTCTTCAAGGACGCGAAACAAGATTGAGAGATGCTATGGTTGTAATCTAAACTACAACAGAAACAATTCAGCATTTACGAAACCATGCAACTTTCGATGAAATTCTTCAAGAGAGCAAGAAATTCTCAGGAGAAAATGTAACAGAAACTGAGGTAGCACACGAACGAAAATCAAAGAGGCGAAAACTCAGCTCACGCCTTAAAGATTTTATTGTCACAGAAAAATAGGTGAAACATCAAACAATGAACTGTTAATTTCTGTGTTTTATGAAACAATGGATATTATTCTGGCTGAACTCAACAGAAGATTCGGAAAAAATGAAGAATTGTTAAAAGCAATAACTGCAGCAGAAAACCTAGATTTCAAAGAACTTGATCATCTCACGAAAGTGGGAATTAATATTCCATCTAAAGAAGAGGTTACTGTTGCAAAAACATATCTTAAAAAACTTGAAAATCCTGAAACTTTCTCGGAGATGTATAAACAAAGACTTGCATACGAGGACACGTATAAATTACTGGCTACAGTAAGGACTTTTGCCTGCAGTAAAGTGTTTTGTGAGTCAACATTCTCTGTACTGAATCGCCTCAATAGACCACAGAGACTCTCAATGACTCACGAGCGGCTCACAAATCTAACTTTCTTAGCATTCGAAAAAAAACGTGCAGCTGAAATAAACTTGACTGAGTTACTTAAAAAATTCAACGATAAAAAATCTCGAAGACTGCAACTGCTTTGAAAGTAAATACTATGAATCTTGATGGTTAACTGCTTTTATTTTTACTTTCATTTTGCTTTTGGTTCATCTTTATAATTGTAAACGAACTTACTAAAAGTAGACAGCGCAATGAAAAATTAAATGAAGTAAAATTAATGCCAATGTGGTGAATGTCTGACAAAAAGTTCTGCATGCACTTATAGTATCAATACGAGATTTGTATATTTCATCATGTTAGTAAACCAACTCATGTTCATATTAAATTCATGTAATGATATTTGTAATGGCGAACTAATATATCTCGAATCTGTTAAGTTTGTTGCACATTACTGTGTGCTAATGATAAGCTAAATTGAGTATTTTCGGTTTACATTTCGTCTCTCTTTCTATATATATATATCATCAACCGTTATCAATCAACTGCTGGATGAATGTTTCCCAAGTTTCTTCCACAACGGTTAATCTTGCTCTTGCGCCAGTCTCCTCCATGTCACTCCCGCATACTTTCGAATTTCATCCACCCATCTCCCATGTGGCCTTCATCTGGTTCTTTTCCTGTCGTAGGGTTGGTCTGTGAAAACTTTCATGTGTGCACAAAGATTTTAGAGATAGCGAAATGTCAGCCCAAACACAATAGTTACACACTCACTAAAAGCCGCTCTTCAACTCCACCTCCTGCCGCTGCGTTTTCTTGAGGTAACAGTCCATGTCCATATGATATCATATGTACAGGACTTCTTTCTAAAAGAAGACCTATGCATATTAAGTTTCACATATATTTACAAGACTTCTTTCTAAAAGAAAAATTTTCTCCCTTTTTTTTTTTTTTTTTTTTTCTTTTTTTTTTGAGATTTAACGACCACCGTGAGCAACTCAATGGGCTATAAGCAGTCGCCCGTCCCTAATTTAGAGTCACTGGTTCCAGGGAAGGGAGAGAGCCAGTGCCGTAAGACAAACACAACATCCATGCCTCACCGGGATTCGAACCCGGACCCCTTCCGACGAATGATCAGAGGCCAACGCCTTAGACCACTGCGCCACCGGGGCGGCTTTCTCCCTTCCCTGGAACCAGTGACTCTAAATTAGGGACTGGCGACTGCTTATAGCCCATTGAGTTGCTCACGGTGGTCGTTAAACCTTCAATCAAAAAAAAAAAAAAAAAGAAAAAGAAAAATTCCATGAAAACCTTAAATAATTATTTATGGGAAATCGCTTTTATGAAATACTCGTAGGTGTAAAAACATTCATGGTTAAGCCATGAGCAACAAAAATAGAAAATAATATATTGTGTTAAGATTTAGAGTTAAGATTATGATGGTGAGCATAAATTAGAAAATAGTAAAAAGAAAATATGTAAAAGCTTTGTCAGAAAAGGCACGCTGGAGGGAAGGCAACCGATGGGCGCAGTGTTGCCAACTCAGTCATTCTGAAAGTCTGCAAATCTGTTATAAAAAGCCTTCAAAAATGAAAAAAAAAGGAAAAAAAAATCCTAAAAATAAAATTTAAATTACGTTAAATGTTTGTACTTGTATATGTGCGATTTAGAAGTTAATGATGCATTATCATTTTTATTTAATACTTTGAATTAATAACGTAAAACCAAGCAAAGGTGATGCTATGTTTTCAACTCTTAGCACTTCATTTATTTTGAGGTCCTTTTTTTTTTTTTTTGATTGGTGGTTTAACGACCACCGTGAGCAACTCAATGGGCTATAAGCAGTCGCCCGTCCCTAATTTAGGGTCACTGGTCCAGGGAAGGGAGAGAGCCAGGGCCGTAAGACAAACAGAACATCCGTGCCTCAAAGGGATTTGAACCCGGACCCCTTTCGGACGAATGATCAGAAGCCATCGCTTAGATCACTGTGGCACCGGGGCGGTTATTTTGAGGTTCAACGACCACCAAGAGTTGTCTTTTTTTTTTTTTTTTTTTTTTTTTTTTTTTTTGATTGGAGGTTTAACGACCACCGTGAGCAAACAATGGACTACAAGCAGTCGGTTGTGGGATGGAGTTCCATGCCTGTTGCACTTGGTCGGTCAATACAGGGACGGTTAATGCTGGTTGGGGATGACGCTGGAGTTGTCGTCGAATGATGTCCCATACGTGCTCGATTGGTGAAAGATCTGGTGATCTAGCAGTCCACGGCAACATTTTTTTTTTTTTTTGGTTGGAGGTTTAACGACCACCGTGAGCAACTCAATGGGCTATAAGCAGTCGCCCGTCCCTAATTTAGGGTCACTGGTTATAGGGAAGGGAGAGAGCCAGTGCCGTAAGACAAACACAACATCCATGCCTGACCGGGATTCGAACCCGTACCCTTTACGGACGAGTGATCAGAGGCCAGCGCCTTAGACCACTGCGCCACCGGGGCGGGCAAAGAGTTGTTCTTAAGGCTATTAGCAGCTGCCAAATTTAGGGCTACTGGTTTCAGATTTCAGAAAGCAACAGAGACAGAGCCGTAAGATAGGCTGCACACATCAATCTATGTTACACCTGCGACTTAAACCCGGTACCAGGTTGATTCGAGTGAAGACAAGTCTGCGCCTTGTGCCAGTTGGCCACCGGGTCGACACTGGTTTCCTTAATATGGCTTCAGTGGTGCATTAAGGAGGAGGGAAAACACTAATAATTTTGAAATGCCTAAAAAATCTAGTTCAAAGAACTTACTGAGAAAAAAAAAGATGTTATTTTCTTAGCAGGCCAAAACCTATTTTTCATCATAGTCCACTGCTCGTTGTTACTCTCTCGGTCTCTTACACTCCGAGCGAACGAGAAGGGAGTATTCATCGCACCACTATCATATTTACGGCCTAAGGGATCACAGATTTTTTTTCTTCTAGTGTAACTCAGTTGGCACAGGCAAGCTTTCTGTGCCTTTCAAAAATAAAAGCGAAAAGGGGAAAGGGATTGCATATTATAAGAATTAAAAATCACGGTTATGGAAACTACGGAACTGAAAAAGTTTCAAATACAACATTTTAAATGTTTGAAACCAAAAAATTAAAAAGTTACTGAAATCGTTCGAAACATTAAAAAATCCGCTGAAAAAGTCATAAATCCGAAAAACAATATGTCTGCCACTAACTCCATTCAGAAATCTCCTGAAATTAGTGAATGTCCCCAAGTCGGCAAAACTGCGTGAGGGAATGCCTAGCAAAAATTTGAGCCCCCCCCCCCCCAATGAACCCCTAACCCCCCCCTAGTTCTGGGACCTAGCTACTGCCCTGCTCTTGGGGATAGAGGAGGAAGGCGAGTTCGGGATGAGGACCGTGAACGATAAACACGCAGGTGACCACGCTTAGCCGTGCCCCCGGAGTGTTTGAAAGTGCCTCGCTTATCGCCACAGGAGCCAGAATAACTCCTGGAGTCATCGCTGAAAGACAGATCATCGCTGGGAACGCTGACCGCAAGTTCAGAAACAGTCGGAGTAGCCGGAGGAATAGCACCAGATGAGGCAACTGGAGCAACAGCATCAGACGTAACAGCAGGAAATTCCATAGCCGAAGAACCATCAGTGGGAGCAGCCGATGAAAGCGCTGGGTCAGAGGCAACACTCCCGTCATCCAGGCCAGACTGATCCGGAGGAACCGAAGTGTGAGACACTTGAAGCGGAGGGAATTGCTCCACAGAAGAAATCGTAGGAGTCGAAGAAGGAGCACCGCTATCCGACCGAGATTCCGCCGTCGACGGTGTAGTGTCCGAAGCCGGAGGCGCAGTCGTCTGTCTAGCTAGCGATGGCGGAGTAGAAGCAAGAGCAGGGCACACCGCTTTGTGATGTCCAAACACCGTACGATGTTCACAGTGATGAGATGTGAGGAAAGTGATGCGACGGATTTAACCATCACACTTGACAGTCAATTTCGTAGGGAAAAGAGCAATATGGTCAGGTGAGGCGAAGACCATCTGGAATGTTCGCCGGGTGCTCAGGATCGAGCAATCTGCCGTATCTCGTGGTGCTGCAGAAAAAGTGTGTAACGTATACTCTCGATTCACTTTCCTTTTGATTTTTACTATCTCTGGTTATTTTATTTTTCTATGTAAATTATCTTCTTACTGAACGAGATGTTATTTCACCCGCTGAATGAGATCTGGCAATGAGTGTAAGTCATGACGTGGTGGTAGCCAGTATAAATAGGCGTGTTCAACGATACTCAGGGAGAGCTTTTTGTTGATGTGTGTAGGGAGAGCGTTTGTTTGTTGTATAGGGAGAGCGTTGGTTTATGTGAAGGAGAGCGTTGGTTGTTGATAGCGAGAGCGTTTGGTGCTGTATAAAGAGAGTTCGTTTATGTGAGAGCGAGAAGTCAATAATAAAGAATTTGTTGTAAGTACGTTTTTCTCAGTTCATAGTACTGTCAGACCTCTGTCTGGCTGTTAGGTTTATTTCATTTAGTGTTATTAGTAACAACCAGCATAAGACTTTATTCATCTTAATTACTACTACAACATTACTACCAGTTATAAGTTTGTTCATTACTATTACTACACTACTAGCAGAAGACTTTATTCATGATCTTAATTAACTAGTAACAACAACCATTTGAATTCACTATTAGAAGCTTAGTACAAGCATTGAATTCATCATAATATTAGCTGAGTGGAAGCTTAGCTTAGCTGTAGTGGTAGCAAAAGCTATATTCACGACAATTAGCGTGGTAGTTAAAAGCTTTATTCATTATAATTGGCGCCCAAACTTTTCTCGAACACGAGGTCTTGACAATTATTACCCATGTCTTCACTACCTGAGACAACTTCAATATTTCACCCTAAGACAAGTTTCGGTGGTGATGGGATTAATCTCGACCATCTGCAAGAAGCCTGTGGGGCTCACTTTGATATGAATGATCTACACGTACCCAGGCATTCTTCACAAGTTCGTAACTCACCAGCTTCCTATTACGCTGAGTCGCGGGTCGTACCTGAGGGAGTTCAATCCTCTCAGCGAAGCAGAATGCTTGCCCATTTCGTGCCGCATGCAGGAATAATTGATTTCAATGGGTTGGAGGGATCGTTAAAGTTCCTCGAAGATTTGGAAGATCATTTTGATCTATACAATATTCCTGAAGACTGCAAAGTACAAATCGCAGGCACTTGCTTGAAGGATACCGCTAAGACCTGGTATCGGCAGTGGAGAGTGTCGAACCCGGATTCTCATTATGAGAATTTCCGTGCAGAATTTTTGGAGGTCTTTCCTTTCGGCCTCAGTTGAGCTAGCCTTGCACAACAACTTTTTTCTCGTCAGCAAGGACCCAACGATAGCCCTGTTGCATTTGCGTTGGAAACAACACGCTTATATAACTTATGGGATCCACATGCCAGTCATGTTGACATGTTGGATACCCTATTGCAGCAGCTCCACCCATTTTTACAAGATTTTCTTGAGGTTCGACACCCTGCCACAATTCATGAATGCCTTCGCCTCATACGAATGTATGAAGAGCGACACGGCGAACATGGTTCAACTCACCATGCTCGGGCACCCCGCGAGGCTTATTACGAAAACCCTCAGCGGCATAATAGGCATAATAACTTTCAGCGCGAGCATGCACAAGTGCACACCCAAGCTTCATACGTTCCACCACACAGAAGAGTGGCAAACCAACAGCGAGTTTCTGAACAATCTTCGGGATTTCGTACAAATGCACAGTATGCTCGACCCCGTTCCAATCCGCAGCATTCGGAACGTTTTCATGCTCAAGGCAATGATTATTTTTCTGCCCGTGCTAAGGGAAGAAGTAATAGATATGACAATGTCAACAGACATGTGGAGTTCCCGACGCAGGTTTCACGCAGTTTTCCTCATCGTGAAAATTTTCCCGATACCCGGCAGGGTCGAGGTTTCAGACCGCATGATAATCCAACCAGGAATCCTTTAAACTTCCAAAGGAAGTAGACCAAGGGTCGGTCCTGCTTCCTGATACCAAGCATTCTGACCCTAAAACAGTATTAGTGACTGTCCAAACTCCTCAGTTGCCTGATGTATTCTTGACGATTGAAGATATTATTGTCGAGACAAAGTTCGACACTGGTTCTGAAATATCAGCCCTAAATACGAAGTTTTGCACTGACAATTTTCCTGCAATATACGTTCAGCCTGCGACGCAGTATTTGCGAGGTGCAAATAACGAAATCTTCAGTATCACAGGAACTGTCACATTATCTCTAGGGCTGGGAAAAGCTCGTTTTACGCATTCTTTCCTGCTTATAGACGAACTGCCTGTGAAATGTCTAATGGGCATGGACTTTATTCATACGTTTCAAATAACTTTGAATTTCGTACAACATGTGATTTCCTTTCCGGAACCTGTCGAAATGATTCCTACGGTTCCTATGGAATAACGAGTTTGTTATTGAGTAACCAATTGAATGAGAGGCAACGAAACCAGCCTTCTCTACTTTTACAGGAAAGCCCTGGTATATTTTCTGACCAGCCTGGTTTCACACAGGTGGTTTATCATGTCATTGACACTGTTGGTTCGAAACCGATAGCGACGAAACCTTACCCTTGTGCTCCCCATAAGAAACAGGAAATGCAACGTCAAATTGCTGAAATGATTAAACAGGGCATAATAAGGGAATCAACAAGCGCCTGGGCTGCTCCTGCCTTTTTGGTTCCAAAGAAACAACCCAATGAATTTCGTTTCGTGACAGATTTTCGCAAGCTCAACCAAGTCACAAAAACAATCAATTATCTCCTACCTGTCATGTCACATATTCTAAATGACTTGTCGTCAACCAAATGGATGTCAACTTTGGATTTGGCGAGTGGATATTGGCAGGTAGCAGTACATCCGGACTCTGTCGATAAAACAAGCTTTGTGACTCCTTTTGGGGCTTATGAATACCTGCGTATGCCCTTTGGACTAGCTTCTGCACCTGCTACTTTCCAAAAACTTATGGATACGGTTCTCAGACCTGTTCTGGGTCCCCATGTGCATGTATATTTGGATGACATTATTATTACATCCGAGACTTTTGACGAGCACCTTTCTCTGCTCAAACAGGTGTTCCAACTCATATACAATGCTGGCTTGACGTTAAAACCTAGTAAATGCCAGATAGCGAGGGACGAGATTGTATATCTGGGGTTGAAAATCACTCCCCACGGCTTATTTACGGATAATGAAAAAATTAGGCCTATTGTTGACTTTCCTCGGCCTAAAACAGCAAAAGAACTATCACGCTTTCTGGGAATGACCGGATGGTATCAGCAGTTCGTTCCCGCTTATGCTACAATCTGTGAGCCATTGTATGCTTTGAAACGTAAATACAAGAAGTTTGTTTGGACACCTGAGGCTAACGCTGCTTTTGAAACATTGAAGTCTGCGTTGACTCAGCCTCCTGTGTTGGCTTTCCCGGATCATACTAAGGAATTTGATATTTATACTGACGCATCCGGAGTTGGTCTTGGTTGTGTTTTGTCACAAGCTGGGCATCCAATAGCTTTTGCGTCTCGTACTTTAGCCAAAGCTGAAAGCAATTATTCAGCTACGGAACGTGAATGTCTTGCTGTTGTGTATGCTCTTGATAAACTTCAATGTTATTTTAACGAATTGACAATTAACATAATTACGGATCATTCTGCCCTTCAGTATTTGAATTATGCTAAGCACCTATCTCAAAGACTTATGAAGTGGGCTCTGAAGTTACAAGAGAGCAATATCAAAATTTCGTATCAGCCAGGTCATAAGAATCAATTACCGGACGCATTGTCTCGCGTTCCGATTAGTGGGATCCCCACAGAAACTACTCCTGGATGTCAGCCTTTACTTCTAATAGCTGATATAACATCCAGAGAGCAGATAATGGCAGAATTAATAAATGATCCAGATTTCGGGGATATATATAATTTTTGCTTGCGGGTTCGCCCCTACAAAGTGATCCTTCTCTGGCTGGAAGGTCACAACATTTTGAAGTCATAGAGGGTCTTCTTTACTATACGAAATCTAGGACTACTAGGGCAGAGTTTCGCCCATGTATTCCGCGAACCCTTAGAATGGCTCTTTTAAATGAATTTCATGACAAACCTCTTGCAGGCCATTTAGGTATTCGCAAGACCCGTTGTAAATTGCGGGATGTTGCCTATTGGCCTGGCATGTACCAAAGTGTGCTCGCATACGTTCAATCATGTCACTTGTGTCAGATTAATAATTACCGTAATGTAAGACCGGCCGGTCACTTGAAATCTAGTTCAAGTTCTCATGTGTTTGACATTATTTCAATAGATTTATTGGGACCTTATCCTTTATCTGTTAAAAACAAAGCTCGTTACGTTTTAGTATTGACTGATAATTTTTCTAAATGGGTTGAAGTTTTTCCCATTAAAGCCGCTACGGCAGAAGTTATTTGTAATGTATTAATTAATGAAGTATTCTCTAGATATGGTGCACCTAATAAAATAGTTTCGGATAATGGTCCTCAATTTATTTCTGACGTTTTTGAAAGAATGTGTGCGAGACTACACATTAAGCATAAATTCATTTCCCCATATCATCCCCAGAGTAATCCTGCGGAACGCGTAAACCGCACGCTAGTGAAAATGATTGCTACATTTGTCATGGATCATCATGAACGATGGGATGACCATCTGGAGCTTTTTTCGTTCGCCCTCAGCTCGTCTGTTCACGAATCTACTAAAATTACTCCTGCAGAACTTTTTCTGGGTCGCAAAATTAAAACCCCTTTTGAAAATTTAACGGGGATTATCGACGAACTAAACCAGCGACCAACTCCGCAATCAGTACGAATCATGGCATAAAAAGCTCGTGTTGCAATGCTAGGAGCACAAGCGGCTCAAGCAAGATATTATAATACTAGGCAGGCCCCGATTTTGGGGGCCCCCAAATTTGAATTAAATGTGTACTTAGTTAATGGGAATTTTGTGTGTGTATATGTAAAATTTATTTTTTTACTTTTGCATGCTCATGAGTCATGTGTTTATAAATGTGGTACTTACATGCAGTGAGTTTGAGTTTCGAGTTTTACGTAAACACGTGGCCATTAATGAGTTTCAGTGGTTTAATAACCTTCAGGTGGCCATTGAGAAGGAGGACTGCTTTCATTGATTCACGTGACCTTTTCTTGCTTCTCCGAACGCACCTAAACTTAACTGATCCTTCAACTTCCTGCACACGGATTGTCGTTGTCGTAACTCGTAACTGTAACCGCAAACGCGATGGCATGGTTGTATTTTGCGTTGCGTTTCTTGTAGTCTGATGGAATGTTGGATATATGTTAATTTTATATATAATCAAATTTAGTTAGTTGTAACAATATATTTAAGTTGAATTATTTAACAGTTAAATTATGTCAAAACAAACATATTTATCCAGCAGTGCTAAACGGAAAGCCAAACAATTGAAACTGAAGGATAATGACCTGCAGCATGGTAGCATTGAACGTTTTGCCATTAAAAAATTGGATATTTCACTTGGTCCCAAAATTCCTACACATTCCTCTAATTTTACTACTGGTGAGTATCTTGAGTGTAATTTGCCTTTGGAAGCCAGTAATCTGACTTCAGAATCATCTAACATCACAGGTGCTCCTAATTTGGGAAATATTTTGAATTCATCTAATGAAGAGAGCACAAGTTCCACAATGAATGCAGTGGATCCTGCCTTATGGGGAGAAATTACAGAAGAAATGCGCAAATGCTTTTTGAGCAATCCACCAGTCCAAAATTTGAAGTTGCTGGCATTCACAGGGAAGGATATCTGTGGTAAAAAATCGTTTCCTAACAAGGTAATTTTTTCAGAATAAAAAAAAATAATGAGAAGGTAAAATGCGACTTTCTTCTTTTATCCCCATTAACTTGTTTACTATTCTGCCGGATATGCAAATTGTATGCTAGGAGCACTACAGCATTAGGATCCACAGGTTTTTCTGACTGGAAGCATGCAAATTTACACATACACAGGCAAGCAGTATGTGACTATTCATCACGCATGAATGCTTCTGCACGCATTGACTGTCAGATAGTTATGCAGTATCGGAAGGAATCCAAGTACTGGCAAGATGTTTTTTTTTTATTGGAGTTTTTTTTTTTTTTTTAGGTTTAACGACCACCGTGAGCAACTCAATGGGCTTTAAGCAGTCGCCTGTCCCTAATTCAGGGTCACTGGTTCCAGGGAAGGGAGAGAGCCAGTGCCGTAAGACAAACACAACATCCATGCCTCACCGGGATTCGAACCCGGACCCCTTTTGGACGAATGATCAGAGGCCATTGCCTTAGACCACTGCGCCACCGGGGCGGCAAGATGTTTTGCATAGAGTTGTTGCAACAGTTAAGTATCTCTCAGTTAGTGGGTTGGCAATGTATGGTGATCATGAAACAATTGGATCAGTTCAGAATGGAAATTTCCTGGGCTGCTTAGAATTAAAGAATTTGATCCATTCTTAGCTCAACACTTGGAAAAATGTGGGAATCCAGGAAGTGGTAACACCAGTTACTTATCTTCAACATGTGTGGATGAATTTGTTAAATTAATGGCTGTACGTGTTTTTAATGCCATCACTGATGAAAGAAAAATGTCAAAATATTTTTCTGTCATAGTTGACTCTACTCCAGATATTACACACATAGATCAACTGGCTTTTATCATAAGGTATGTCAACAAAGATTGTGAAGCAAAAAGAACGGTTTTTGACATTTATTCCATTCCATGGATATACTGCAGAAAACATTACAAATACCATTATATCTTTTCTACAGGAGGCTGGCTTGGATATTATGAATGTCAGAGGCCAAAGCTACGACAATGCCAGCAACATGTCTGGGAAGTATTCTGGTGTTCAAACACGCATTAGGGAAATCAATCCACTAGGGGAATATGTGCCATGTTCTGCTCACACTTTAAATTTAGTTGGTGTGAATAGCATAAATAGTTGTGGTAAAGTTCTTTCTTTTTCACATTTTTGCAAAACTCTATACTTTTTTCTGCATCAACTCACCGTTGGAAGATTCTTCAGGAGAAAGTCCAGAAAGCACATGGAAATTCATCACTCACACTGAAGAGTCGGTCAGTTACCAGATGGTGTACAGATGCTGCAGCTACACGATCAGTGAGGAAAAATTATCGTGAAATAGAGAAAGTTTTAGTATTTCTGTCAGAAAATGTAGATGATTCTCGACAGACAAGAGATGAAGCAAAATCACTGCTGAAGAAAATGCGAACAATGGAAATATCGATCAGCACAGTAGTTTGGGACACAATACTTCAGAGATTAAACTGCGCAAATCAAACTTGCCAGAATCCAAAAGGAAATATTTCTGAAGTACTTAAAATTTTTGAGTCGTTAATTGAATTCATTCAGTTCGTGAGGGAAAATTTTGAAGTCTGTGAAGAGGAAGCTAAAACATTAGTGTCTGAAAATGTGCAATATCATGGTCATGAATTCCGAAGAAAGAAAGTGCCCAAGAATAAACTCCTAGATGAATGTTACAGTGAACATATAGAACTCAGTGCAAAGGATATATTTAGAACTCAGGTTCATTATGTGCTTTGTGATGCTTTAATCACTCAGCTTTCAAGCAGAAAAAGTGCTTATGAAAATATAATGAGAAAATTTGAATTTTTTACAAAAAAATCAAGATCTGAAATTTTTGAAGGGGCAAAAGCATTGCAGGAATACTATAACAATGACCTTGACGACCAGTTTACTGATGAGTTTTTGCAATTCTCCTCAATGATAGGGGAGCATGCAACCGTTCCCCAGATGCTGCAAACTTTGAAGGTAAGCAATTTAGAAGCCACATTTCCGAACACTGAGACTGCACTTGGAATGTTCATGACATTACCGATTTCAAATTGTACAAGTGAGAGATCATTTTCTTTGCTGAAAAAGACTGAAAAATCCCTTACGATCAACCATGCGACAAACAAAACTGGCATCATTAGCTCTGCTGTCTTTGGAGAGTGATGTGACATAGTCTTTGAATTATGATTCTCTAATACATGACTTTGCATCTAGGAAATGTAGAAGAAAAATATTCAACCCAACTGTTTCGTCCAGATATAGGAGGTAAATTTTCAATTCTTTTTATTCATTCCTAAAAATAAAGAATAGTAAATGAGTTATTACAAATAAAAGATCTGGTGCCCAAACACAGAACTTTGTCATCGTATTGTCATTTTTGTTTGACACTGGACAACTTATACATTCATGTCATTATGTGCTCATTAGATTTTGGTAAAAATTAGGTAAATGTGTAGTTTAGCGTCCTAAATTATTTGGTCGGAAAAGATGTAAAATTTCGAAAAAGTGTGACGTACAGATTCTAAAATATGCAATTTAAGGGGAAATGGTGAACAAATTTCATCGTCAGAATGAATATTAAAGATGTTTACCGAAAAACTTGAACTCCAAGTATGACGAGTCAGAAGACGCTGCAGGAGTCCTTAAACAACGCTGCGGCGTTGACATGAAGCTGTGCTCCGTTGAAAGAAAGGATCGCTGCAGCCAGGATATTCACGGGCGGAATAGTACAACAGGAACCGGGTACGCTGTTGTCAGGAAAGAGTGTAGTGCTACACTACAGAAAATAGTTAATTTCGGTGTCAGTTATTGACATCGCAGTCGGAGAGTTTGTTGTTTTTTCCCATGGGATTCTTTGATGCTGAATGTATGAACTCATTTCTCCATGGAAGCTTTTTTTATTTAGTAATCAAACTTTCACATTGAGGCTTGCCATCTAACTTCCGTTGAAGAGAATGCGACACCTACTCTAACGCTTTTCTAGAAACAAGAAAGGAATGTGCATACTTACTATTTCGTATCACGGAATTACATGCCAAAGAGCGAAGACAATCTCTGCATGTTTCTTTAAAAAGTGAGACAGAAATTTCAAACTACATTCTTTAGCATAGAAGTATATTCTGTTACTCTTTCCTGACAAGAGCGTACCTGATTCGTGTTGTACTCTTCTGTCCATGAATTCCCCGCCACAGCAAACCTTCCTTTCAACGGAGCAAAGCTTCAGGTCGTCGTCGCGGCGTGTTTACTCATCGTACTTGGAGGTAAGTTTTTCGGTAAACATCTGTAATATGACTTTTTTTTTTTTTTTTTTTTTTTTTGAAATTTTGCAAATTTTCTGACGAAATAATTTAGGACGCTGAAGTACACATTTACCAAAAATTGAACCGGTACTAGATGTTCCCCTCAGCTTTTCAGATTATAATGTTTAACTCAGACTTTTCCCCATCAACACAAAATTTTATGTTTTGCAGTTTTCTGATATATTGATCATGATGTGCTGATTTGATCTTGGTAGAAACCGGGAAGCTGGAAGTAGGAGTTCCCATAGCACTTTTTCAATTGTTTATGCAGTTTCATATCTCTATTCATGAGAAGGTCCAGTGGAGGTCACCATGGATTATTTTTTCTTGTTTTAATTCACATTTTTTGTAGGATGCATTGTTCTCATGTTCTAGACGCAAGAATCAGTACATTGCAAGACCACAATATTCACTAAAATTAAGATGTCCATCCATTTCGTCATAGATATATTGTTATAGTTAGAATCTATGGGGTCATTAACAGCACAAACAACTGATCAACCAGTTGTCCCCGCACAGCCAGAGTTGTATAAAAATAAAATGTATCTGCGTACACAGCTATTGAAACAAAAAACTCGCTGCAAACCCGCAAACCATGATAACAATAGAATAAGATAATTTAAGGGAAAATTAATAAAACAAATAAATATTAGAACATTACAGATTCCAATGAGGACAAAATAAGTACATTCCATTGAATGTGCAGCAATGTGTGTAAAATGGACTTTTATGGCAAAATATTGGACTACGAACCTCATAAAAACAAGAGATTAGTTAAAGAAAGTTTTTATATCCAGAAAAACAGTTATATCAATGAACCTTCAAAATTTATAAATATGATTTTCAACAAGTTAATTCAAAAATACTGGACTTTACAAAATGCATAAGGAGATTATTTTTATTTAATTGGCAACTGAAAGTGGAACCTGGCAATAAAATTTAAATTCTGTGTAAACAAAACCTTTAATACAGTTCGTATACATTGAGAACAAGGTCTTGATAAAATCTAGAGGCCAGAAATGTCTGTAAAAACAAAAGAACTCAGAAGATGTGAAAAAAAATTAAGTTCTTCAGTTGAAATAGAATTAAGTATATTAATCTGCGTAAAGCGTTGAGTAAGTGTTTTAATTGCTGTATGTAGGCCTAACATTTTAATTTTTTAAATCTACATGCAAAAACTATCTGCAAACCTGTTAATGTATTGGAAACTATCAGCGTACGCACGTACGCCTACATTTTGCTACTCTGCATACAGTGACTATTATTTGGTCGATAGAGAATAACAAGGGGGGCCCCGGAAACGTTTTGTGCCCTGGGCCTCGCATGTAGTAAATCGGGCCCTGATACTAGGCGTAGGGAACCAGATCTTGTCGTTGGAGATCTCACTCTTGTGGAAACGCACTTCCAGTCTTCTGTTTCTCATACTTTAGTGAAGAAATTTGCACCCAGCTACGAAGGTCCATATCGGGTGGCAAATGTGTTTGAAAATAACATTGTTCTTGAAAAACCTGACAATCAATTTCAATACGTGCACGTTGCTCAGTGTCGCAAGTATCATGAACGAAATATCGATTTTATAATCAACCCTACTCAACCTTCTGTTCCACAGACTCAAGAGTCTATATCTCACGATCAACCTCCAGAAATTTTGGACGAATCAACAAACATTTTTGAAGAATCTCCCGTGATTTTTTCTTCACCCTACCCTCCTCAAGACGGGTTTCCAAACACGCAACCTGATTCTCCCATGAGACCAAGGCTCGAATTAAGTTCTTCAAATACTAGTATCGTTCCTTTCCCTCCAACCATTGCCAAGACTATTGCTGCACCATTTCCCGATAACTCTGCAACACCACAAGCTCCTACTTCCTTGAATACCTCATCAGAGAGTATTCCTATAGGCAGGAATAAACATCGCCCTGCACGACCACTAAATTACAGCAGCGACTCAGAGGCTTCGGATATTTCTGATTTATCAGTTATGAACAATAATTTGACCATTCCTAAACGTCAAACACCAATTACAAACCGTCCAGTAACACCAAAAGCTGGACGAAAACGTAACTTGTCTCCCCAATCTGCTTCGCCGCAACAGCGACGAAGGCAGAGATCCTTGCATCCGCCCGGGTTTCGCCCCTGGAACCTACGCTCAGGGCAAACAGGGCCGATGCCTGCTGCTACTCTTATGCCACGAGGGCGAAAACGAAAACAAATGATGTGGCCGGAGCCACGTCCGTCCAAAAAAATGCTGGAAGGACACCACGGGCCCCAGCACAAAGGGACTACATATCAAAAGCCTGGGGGAGCCCGTTCCTATCAGCCGCAGGGATTTCCGGACCGCCAGACTTCGGCCGTTCCTGATCGCCGGACTTCAGCCGTTCCTGACCGTTCCTGTCAGCCGCAGGGATTTCCGGACCGCCAGACTTCAGCCGTTCTTGACCGTTCCTATCAGCCGCAGGGATTTCCGGACCGCCAGACTTCAGCCGTTCCTGACCGTTCCTGTCAGCCGCCGGGATTTCTTGACCGACAGACTACCGATGATCCAGTCACGTCCTTAAAGAGATCTACGCCATCTGAATTTACCAGTCCGATTAGGCCTGGAAAACGTTGTCGTACTAGAGTTTTTTATGCGTCCTCGAGATAAGTAAGTTCTCGTGGACAGGTTCTTTTCTCCGTTTGTTGTTTTTCCTGCACGACCAGTTGGCGTGTCAGAATTTATTATTTTTCGTGTGGGCCTATGCATTCTTTTTTGTGTATATATGTGGGTTTTTTTTATATTTCTTCTATGTCCATCTACTAATCCAAAATTTTTTTTATATATATCTATGTGCTTAGGGGTAAAATAATAAAATTGTTACTGTTAGGCAGCTCCGGGCAATCTTCGCTGCTGATACAGTTGGTATGTATTCAACGAATAATGAGAACGTAATTTGAAATTAAAAAAGTGATTCCTGCTAGGCAGAATAAAAGGAAGGTATGCCGATGTAGGTTTGTTTTGTTCAAAAATACAAGTGTTTCACAGTCGAATACAGATTTCTTGATTTTGTCATGCCAAGTTTGGCTACACACTTACTTGTAGAATCCATCGATCCAAATGAGAGACTGTCCACCAGATCTCCATTTTTCATTTCTAAAGCTTTGGACGCTGCGGTTGGCCCCTTGAAGTCTGTGAGGAAGCTTCGCTCTGGGGACCTGCTTGTTCAAACTTGCAGTGTTTCTCAGAGTAACACTTTTCTGCGCCTTTCTAGTCTTCAAGGCATTCCTGTCAGAGTGACACCTCACCCGTTTCTTAACACCTCTCGCGGTGTTATTTCGGAGTTTGATCTCTTGCCATGCAGTGAGGATGAATTGGTGACTGAACTTGCGGATCAGGGTGTTCTTGCTGCACGTCGTATGATGTTCCGGCGTGATGGTTCCATGATTAAGTCAAAAAATGTCATCTTGACTTTTGACTCCCCGAAAGTTCCGACAGAAATCAAAGCAGGCTACTTGGTCTGTGCAGTTCGCCCGTACATTCCCAGTCCTCTGCGCTGTTTCAGGTGCCAGAGGTACGGGCATTCACAACGATTCTGTAAGAGTTCCGCTCGTTGCGCAAATTGTGGCTCCAGTGAACATGACGGGGATGGTTGCACCTCTGCGGCCTGCTGTGTTAACTGCGGTGAGGCCCATGCAGCTTACTCCCGCAACTGTATGAAATGGAAGGAAGAGATGGCGATCCAGCGCCTCAAGACCCTGGAAGGCCTCTCGTACCCTGCTGCCAAAGCCAAGTTGGGTATTCCCAACACCCGACAGCGTAGTTTTGCTGCAGTTGTTAAGTCTCTGCCACAACCCGTGCAGCCCTTTGTTCCGCGCCCTGTAGCTCTCGCCGCACTTGCCAAGCGATCTACAGTTGAACAGGCGACACAGGTGGATTTCACCGAGCTCCAGCTTATTCGACCAGCTGAGTCTGCGCCTTCTCTTTTGAAGACGACCGACTCTTCCGGTTCCCGGCAGACAGCCTGCACGTGCGGAAGACCCGGCCCTCAATCCGCGAAGGTGTGCAGTGTCCATCCAACTGTCGCGGTCCGCCTGACCAACATTGCACCTGTCTCGGACTCAGCGAGGTCCCCACCCTCAACCAACATTGTGGAGGAACATAGGGGGGAGGAGAGTGACAGTTCGGACCCAGCCTCCACCAACATTGCTGAGGACCATGGGGGGAGGAGAGTGACAGTTCGGACCCAGCCTCCGCCAGCATTGCAGAGGAGCGTGGGGGGAGGAGAGTGACGGTTCGTCCCCGCCCTCGGCCTCGGCCAGCATTGCAGAGGAGTGTGGGGGGAGGAGAGTGACGGTTCGTCCCCCTCCTGGTGACTCATCCTTTGTGTTGTTGTGTATATAAAAAAAAAAAAAAAAAAAAAAAAAAAAAAGCAATTAATAATAATAATATTATTTATAATAGTGAATTGATCATTTTTTTATACACCTGGTTGCCTAACTTTTTCTTCACAGTTTTCATCGTTCTCTTTTCCGGCTTTTGCCCAGCTTGTCTGCTCTTGGTCATTTTCCACGCTTTTCGAAACCTGTAGCTGATAGTTCTTTGTCTGGCGCTCTTTGGCCAAACCTGGCCCTTGCGCCATTAAAATTCATCAACCAACCAACCAACCATGCCAAGTTTGATATTGTAAATACTGCTGCCACCAAACAATAAAACAAAAAAGAGGTCGAGAAACGTCAATCAACGAAGTGTAAGACTTACACTCCAAAATTGATAGGTTTTTCGGAAACAAAAAAAAAAAAGAAAATAAAAGAAAAATTAAGGGGGAGATGATGTAACGTATACTCTCGATTCACTTTCCTTTTGATTTTTACTATCTCTGGTTATTCTATTTTTCTATGTAAATTATCTTCTTACTGAACGAGATGTTATTTCACCCGCTGAATGAGATCTGGCAATGAGTGTAAGTCATGACGTGGTGGTAGCCAGTATAAATAGGCGCGTTCAACTAAACTCAGGGAGAGCTTTTTGTTGATGTGTGTAGGGAGAGCTTTTTTTGATGTGTGTAGGGAGAGCGTTTGTTTGTTGTATAGGGAGAGCGGTTGTTGTATACGGAGAGCGTTGGTTTATGTGAAGGAGAGCGTTGGTTGTTGATAGCGAGAGTGTTTGGTGCTGTATAAAGAGAGTTCGTTTATGTGAGAGCGAGAAGTCAATAATAAAGAATTTGTTGTAAGTACGTTTTTCTCAGTTCATAGTACTGTCAGACCTCTGTCTGGCTGTTAGGTTTATTTCATTTAGTGTTATTAGTAACAACCAGCATAAGACTTTATTCATCTTAATTACTACTACAACATTACTACCATTTATAAGTTTGTTCATTACTATTACTACACTACTAGCAGGAGACTTTATTCATGATCTTAATTAACTAGTAACAACAACCATTTGAATTCACTATTAGAAGCTTAGTACAAGCATTGAATTCATCATAATATTAGCTGAGTAGAAGCTTAGCTTAGCTGTAGTGGTAGCAAAAGCTATATTCACGACAATTAGCGTGGTAGTTAAAAGCTTTATTCATTATAAGTGCTGATGCGACCGACAACTCGACCGACAGGGGAAAGGGCGGTGTATATCATTGTGTCCGTTTCCTCTGAAGGAACGGGGTACAGCGAAACAGCGACAGTGCGCTGTGAAAGAGGTTCAGGAAAGAGAAGCTGATTCCGAATCATCAGTCCAGTCTGAAGAACAGAAAGAGCGAAGGCAGCCTCCGTGAAGTATACGATTACCAACCGTGGACGACGTGACATATGTAAGATGACAGAGGAAGAGAACATCCGTTTGAGGGCAGTGGCATAAATCTTTAGAGGTGCGCTCGGCAAGGCTTCAAAATTGACCCCTTGCGCGAGAATCGAGAAAAAAGAGGCCCCCGCAGAAGAATCCAGCTGAAGATTGAGGGTAACCTCATCGTCGTCACGTAGCAGAAAGGGTTCACGAGACACAGCATCCACATACACGGGGGGGGCAGTGATACACCAGAAGCTATAGCAGCAGTAACCGTAGAATAAGATAAGACGAAGACTGCTGTTGAGAGGCTGAGGGCAGAGGATGAACACTTCCAGAAGTATCCATAATGTCATCGTTCTTCACGAGTGCAGAACAGACGAGCATTCAGTCTGAGGCCTGAGGAACACCGGAAGAGCCGCCCTGGTGGCGCAGTGGTCTAAGCGATGGCCTCTGATCATTAGTCCGAACAGGGTCCGGGTTCGAATCCCGGTGAGGCATGGATGTTGTGTTTGTCTTACGGCACTGGCTCTCTCCCTTCCCTGGAACCAGTGACCCTAAATTAGGGACGGGCGACTGCTTATAGCCCATTGAGTTGCTCACGGTGGTCGTTAAAAATCCAATAAAAAAAAAGAACACCGGAAGAACAGCGTGATGAAGCACTGAAGGCAGGTGGCGACGCAACGCCGGAAGGAGGAGGCGACGTGGCGGCGTCACCGGTTGGGAGACTAATATCGGAAGAACCGGAAGTGAGGAAAAACTGACTCATGATACCCACCGGATGACGCCATTAGTAATGGCGACGCCCAGTAGTTCCTCCGGCCATCTCGAGCTTGTAAGCAGAATTGAACGAAGCACGATAACTTTAGACGCACAAGAACACAAAAAATTGAACTTAAAAAGCACTTAGAACAACACTTTGAGCACGAAAATTCAGAGCTAAGAGTGAGACGCTCGTGATGCAATCAGAGCAGTGTTGCCACCCATGGTCCAGTTTCTACTGGACTAAGCATTTTAACTCGCGACCCAAGCGAGTATAAGATAAGCGTGTTTGCCCCTCCATGAGTGGCTGGCATGTTCACAAAACCTGCAGAGAAACTCTTCGGCGTCTGATTTTGAAACTTTAACTGAAATGATGGCGTCTTACTTTGAAACTTTAACTGAAATAATGACGTCTTACTTTGAAACTTTAACTGAAATGATGGCGTCTTACTTTGAATTTTTAACTTCCGAGTACAAAATGCAGTATTTGGAAAAAAATAAAGAGATTGAAGGAAACGATCCTTATGTGTTGAATGCAAGTATCTTCGAAGGTGATGCGAAAAGTTTTCCGAAAGTGCAAATAGTAAATATTTTTGATTACTTCGCCGTTGGTCGAAGTGCCGTTGCCGCAGAACAGTTGGAGGCATAAAAAAGTTTCGAAGCATATAACATTTTCTCGTCGTCGGTATTCTTTTACAGGGTAATTTAGTACGATCACAAATTCGTGAGTAATCAGTAATTTATGAAGAAAATAGGTACGCTGCCTTCAGGGTCGGATGGAGCTTTTGCGGGACACGGGGCGAAATTTCATCGCAAGGCCCCGGAGCAAAATTTCATTGCTTGCACTAGAAAATAAATCTCATATTTTAATAAAGTCGTTACGTGGAGATGTCCGTAATTTTTTTTTTTTTTTTTTTTTTTTTTTTGATTGGAGGTTTAACGACCACCGTGAGCAACTCAATGGGCTATAAGCAGTCGCCCGTCCCTAATTTAGGGGAACTGGTTCCAGGGAAGGGAGAGAGCCAGTGCCGTAAGACAAACACAACATCCATGCCAGACCGGGATTCGATCCCGGACCCCTTACGGACGAATGATCAGAGGCCAGCGCCTTAGACCACTGCGCCACCGGGGCGGCGATGTCCGTAAATAATACACAGGATGTGAAACCCACAAAGCTGCCTGTGACGGAGACGAATTCGCATCACTCTGCTCCGGAACTGAATGCTTTACCGATTAAGGTACACCGACGGAATTGATCTCTGTAACTTTTCTTTTTTGACATGTGCTTTACCTCTGTAGAACTTCGAAACGAAAACTGTCGTAAAGACAAAGTGATTATCTCAAAGAAGCATTTGCTTTAAAAAAGACCAGAATATACATTTAAAGTTCAGAGAGAGAGGGAGAGAGAGATATCATCATCATCATCATTGTCAACCATTATCAATCCACTGCTGGACGAAGGTCTCCCCAAGTTTCCTCCACAACGGTCTGTCTTGTGCCAGTCTCCTCCATGTCACTCCCGCATATTTACGAATTTCATCCACCCATCTCCCATGTGGTCTTTTTCTGGGTCTTTTCCTGTCCCTTGGAATCCAATCTAAAATTTCGGCTGTCCATCTATGGTCTGTCCTTCTGGCAGTATGTCCAGCCCATTGCCATTTCAGGGATTTAACTCTGATCATGATGTCTTCCACTCTCGTCATTTTTCGGATCCACGAGTTCCTCTTCTTATCTCTCCTGGTTATACCAAGCATGCACCTCTCCATGCCTCTTTGAGTTGTCTGCAGCCTTTGTATGTCTCTTTTAGTTAAGGTCCACGTCTCTGCACCATACGTAAGCACTGGAAGGATGCATTGATCAAACACTTTTCTTTTAAGACATAATGGCATATTGCTCTTGAAAATTATGCTGTTTCTTCCAAAAGCTCTCCAGGCAAGTTTTGTACGCCGATTAATTTCTTCATCAATGTGACCCTCACTTGATATCTGCTGTCCAAGATAAACATACGTATCTGTTATCTCAGTTTTTCTCCATCAATCGATAAATCTTCATTTCTTGTAAAAGCATTGAACATCACTTTTGTCTTCTGAAAGTTCATTTTTAATCCCACTTCTTTACTCTTGTCAGCAAGTTCCTGGATCATACTCTGCAGCTCTGATGGGGTAGTTGCAAAAATGACTACGTCATCAGCAAAACGAAGGTGGGTTAGATAATCTCCATTAATCTTTATCCCTTTGTTTTCCCAGTTCAGTGATTGAAAGACATTTTCCAATGTGGCATTAAAGAGCTTCGGAGATATGGTGTCACCTTGTCTCACTCCCTTTCCAATTTTTACGTGTGTTGTATTTTCAAACAGCCTAGTCTTTGCACTTGCATTTTCATAGATGTTATTAATAATATTAATGTATGCATCTTCAATACCGCAGATTTTCAGAGCCATTGTAACTGCTGATGGTTTCACCGAATCAAAGGCTTCTCCATAATCGATAAAAGCCATGCACAATGGAAGCTCATATTCCCTCGCTCTTTCAATTAGTTCTCTCAGTACGTGGATATGATCTATTGTGCTGTAGCCACTCCTGAATCCAGCTTGTTCTCTCGGTTGAGCCATGTCCAGTGTTACCTTCAAGCGGTGTGAAAGAACTTTAGTGAAGATTTTATAAACCACTGATAGGAGGCTGATAGGTCTGTAGTTCCTGAGATCCTCAATGTCACCTTTTTTATGTAGCAGGATCATTGTAGCATTGTTCCAATCCTCAGGAATCTTTCCTTCATTAAGGCATCGAGTGAAAATTTGGGCGAGTACTGTTTCAATTTCTCCACTTGCTTCTTGTATGATGTCTATAGTAATTCCATCTTCTCCTGGAGCTTTCCCCCGCTTCATGTTCTTGATTGCATGAGCAACTTCTGCTGGGAGGACTGGAAGAGAGATATATAGAGTAAAAACTGTTAAAATCTACGATTTTCTGTCCGAGGAGATGGGGTTGAGGTTGTATTTTCACTTATTGTATAAAAACTTCTTCAACAAAAAGGTACGTGCGTAGCGAAAATTTTTGGATTGCGAATATTTTAGTGTAGAAATATTAAATAATAAATTCGTATAAATAGTTTTTTTCTCCTGTTACATGATTTTGTGATTGAGTTTTAATGCAAGATGGAGTAACTGACAAATTAGTGACTTTTTGAACTTTTATACACGCTCATATGTGATTTTTTTAAATTTCTAGTAGTGTTTTTAAAGTCACTGAATAAATGGCCTCCATGTGTAGCCCAAAACAAACTTTGATATTCTTCTTTTTTTATTTTATTTAAATGTAAGTATCTGGTTTGCACGCAAATTGCTAAATATATAAAAGCAGAGGCCACAAAATGATGAAATTAAATTTGCGATTTCATGAATTCGGAAAATAATATCAAGGTCGTTACAATAATCACTTGAAATCTACAGATCTCCGTATTTGTACGGCGAAGGGCGATAACGTATCCGAAAACCGGGCGATTGAAAACAAACAAAAAACTTAGAAAGGAAAGAAACATCTTTTTAAGGGTTTCGCACCAGAAACTTTACACTCAAAAAATACACTGGCGGAAAGTGAAAAAAGAACACCATGAAGGAATTGCCGGACGATCATGAAATTTACATATGTTAATTGGGTCGAGTTTACGTAGGTGTAATGTTAATTTCGGGACCAACCGGTGAGCGCTTACGCCACAGCACGGCATAATATGCAAATTATCGTCGGTGGTATTTAAGGAGTACGGCGAAGTGAATGTAATCAGTCGTCGGTGTACGGACACGTGCGTAGACCCTGAAGAAGCTGCAATGCCTGGACATGGAAGACGTGTACGATTTCAGCAGTTATCAGGCTTTGAGCGAGGTCGTCCAGTCGGACTCCGCGAGGCCGGCTGGTCGTATCGTCGTATTGCGGAGCGAACTGGACGGGAAGTATCGATGGTGGCGTAGATGGTCCGAGGAACATTCCCACACGAGAAGACGTGGAACCGGGCGTCACAGACGACTGATGAGCTGACCGATCGACGCATAAGAGCGGCGTTGTCAAGCAGAACATCCACTGCGACGCAAATTAGAGCTGCCGCCGTTGCACCTGAGGTGACTGCGAATAATCCGCAACCGTCTACTGGATGCAGGACTACGTGCACGTGTACCTCTGACTCTAGCCCACGGTCAGGAACGTCTGCACTAGAGAACGCAATGGCGATCTGTCGGGTTCAGCGATGAAAGCAGATTCTGCTTGGGAGCCTCCGATGGCCGTATGGGTGTTCGCAGACTCACAGGGAGCATCTCCACCCTTCTTGCATCCGACAGCGACACACGGGGCCCACACCTTGTCTCCTGGTGTGGGGAGCGATCAGCTATCACTCCCGTACACAACTAGTATTTGTACCGGGTACGTTAAACAATACCTCCTACATCAACATTCAGCCCGTTGTTGTGCCATTTGTAAGGTCGGTCCATCGTGGGTTTCCAGCAAGATAAAGCACGCCCACACATGGCACGTGCAACGCAACATGCACTTCAGGGTGTGAGACAAATTCCATGGCCTGCACGTTCACCGGATTTGTCCCCCATTGAGCACATGTGGGATTTTATGGGACAACAACTTATCCGGTCTCCACAGCCAGTCAAGACCATTCCCGATTTACGCGTCCAGGTTGAGGATGCTTGGAACTCAATACCCCAAACTTACATCCAACATCTGTACGACAGACTCCATGCCAGAATTGCAGTGTGACGCAGTTCATGGCGGTTCAACCTCGTACTAACCATGTTACATGGAAATGTTATTTTTCAGTTTACCAGCAAATACAGCTGTATTTTGCCATAATATTTTGATCACGTTATCCTCTGTATTCCGTTATTATGCTGTGTAAATTTCGTTGGTATCAGACGTCTCTTTCTTGGTGTTCTTTTTTCACTTTCCACCAGTATACTTAAAACTTACTTTTATGCATTATAATATCTCAAACTTATGGGTTTTTGCTAAAGAATAAAAGGATATTTAAATGTTGAAGCTTTGGGTAGCACCCTTGCCCGTCCTCAAGAATACAGTTACCTAATATAATTTTATTCCTGAGGATGGGTAGGGGTGCTAACCAAGAATTCAACATGTAAATATTCTTTTATTCCTCAGCATTTGTGTTGTCATGGAAACTCTAGCAGGTGATCATACGAAAGATCTTCGAATCAGAACAGCGAAGACTGGAAGATTTGCTTGCGTTACCCCCGTCACCAGACTGAATCAAAGAAGCGATTCCACACATGCTTTTTTCACAGCGAAGGCATCGACATATCTTAATACCGTTGATAATTGACTTTTATTTGTGCATTCTTTGGGCTTCGCAGCTAGCCTAACTATCCTAGATGCCAATGATCGAAAGGGCTACCCAAAACAATAATTGATATGCTATTTTCAATTTTCTATCTGTACAGATTCCTCATACATATGCTCAAAACTGCTTGTCTTACTCAGCAGGGAAGCCAACATCTTGATTGTTTACATTTCTATGAGAGTATAGAGTTCGCCAATGATCATGCATGACACTAATTCATTAGTAGTACGAACTGCGATGCAGTTTGCAAAAGTCCAAGCTAATCCAACTGCAACACATGTTCATTCCTCACGTGATCAAGGAATGTCTTAACCCCCCCCCCCCCGTAAGAAATGCAATGCATCTCCCCAGCACACAAACGACTTATATGTCTTTTCTGTAGTACCCATGTTTCACTGCCATACATGAGAGTAGGAAGAATTACACTTTCATGCGCAGCCATTCAGGACTTTCTTGAGAACCCATCATTCCTGTGAAATCCTCCTAAGGCAGCTATGACTTTCAACGAAGAATTCACTTGCCTACTAATTTGTTCTCTGTCAAACATACTTCCTAAATACACAAGCTCATTCCCCTGCCCAATCTCTGTACAATTGAGGCTTATCTTGCATTCAATACGAACAGTTCCTCGCTCAAAAACCATAACTTTGGTTTTTCACACACGGATATCACCAATAACAGTGGTTTATGTCTTGGTGATATCTGTGTGTGCAGATTGCTGTATGCTGATGACACTGTCCTCCTGACAGAGAGGAAAAGTGAGTGCCGCCCCGGTGGCGCAGTGGTCGAAGCGATGGCTTCTGATCGTTCGCCCGAACGAGGTCCGGGTTCGAATCCCGGTGAGGCATGGATGTTGTGTTTGTCTTACGGCACTGGCTCTCTCCCTTCCCTGGAACCAGTGACCCTAAATTAGGGACGGGCGACTGCTTATAGCCCATTGAGTTGCTCACGGTGGTCGTTAAACCTCCAATCGGAAAAAAAAAAAAAAAAAAAAAAAAGTGAGTTGCAGAGTATGTTCACTCGGATGCACGAATTTTGCATGAAATTCAAACTGAGTATAAATAAGCGAAAAATTAAAGTTATGGTGTTTGAGAGAGGAATGGGGAGCACTGAATGTAATGTAAATATAAATGACACTGTAATTGACCAGGTGAGTGAGTGTGTGTATTTAGGAAGCATGTTTGACAGAGAGAACAAATTGGATGGTGAAATCAGTAGGCGAGTGAATTCTTCTTTGAACAACATAGCTGCTCTGGGAGGTTTTCACAGGAATGATAGGTTCTCTAGAGAGTTCCGCATGGCTGTGTATGAAACTGTAATATTTCATACTCTGATGTATGGCAGTGAAACCTGGGTACTGCAGAAGAAACATAGGAGTTGTTTGTGTGCTGGAGAAATGCGTTACTTACGTGGGGTTTGTGGCAAGACACGATATGATTGTGTGAGGAATAAAGATGTGTTGCAGTTGTGTGACGTGAAGCAAAATGTTGTTAGCAAGGTGGAGATCAATATGCTTCGGTGGTTTGGCCATGTTGAAAGAATGAGTGATGAGATGCTTACTAAGAAAATCTTTTTAGCCCAAGTGGCAGGAAGGAAAGACAGAGGAAGGCCAAGGAAGACATCGGTGGATCAGATTCTGGAGTGTTTGCATGAGAAAAAGAGTATGAAGTATAAAAGATCTTGTGTATGGCGTGTAACGGATATCAGTGAAGCACGAGTTGTATGTCAAGATCGCTGTAAATGGAGAAGTTTCATACGACAACAGTAAGTAAAAATATCTGGCAGTTTGTATTTCTTTTTGGAGCTAACCTCTGAATCTCAGAGAACTGCTTAGTGATATGTATGTGTATGTAACTTCCTTTTCAGAAAATTGTGGGCTGTACTCTTTGGCACATAGCTTGTTGTGACAGCCACCTCACAGACTTCTGTGGACTCCTCTGTACCCTGTCATCAATATCCTGTATGGTCTTGTCTGCAATGGATGGCCTACTGGAGCAGGGGACATCCAGAACACTGTCAGTTTCCCTAACAGTGGGGGACGTCTCATCACGAAATGTCCTAGTGAACTGTTTTTACACTTGTCGTCATGGGTAAAGACATCTTCCACCAAAACCACTCTATTCAACTATTCAACACCACTGTCCTTGTGCTGAGACAGGTGATCATTCGACATGTCTGCCATTGTCGACCAAGCATGTGGAAATAGCCTTCACTCGGGATGACAGCTGTGCATGCCTCTGGGTAGGGAGACATGAAGGTTACCAGGCACAAGGCCGTTCTATGTAGTGGGTCACTTTGATTGTAATTCCATTCAAAATTTCTTTACTATTACTGCAATTTGTACATTCTGTGCACAGTCATTATTTTGACACACTGCTGTTCCCACAAAACTAAGTAGGTTTCAGCAATGTTTCATGTATCATTAGGTGTAGCAATGTTTCATTAATCACTATGCATTCTGTTTGCTTCTTTTTGTGTAATGCTGTTTCCTTATTTTGTATGAAATATGTAGATGTGTATTTTCCAATGCTGAAATATATATATACATATATATATATATATATATCTTCACTAAAGTTCTTTCACACCGCTTGAAGGTAACACTAGACATGGCTCAACCAAGAGAACAAGCTGGATTCAGGAGAGGCTACAGCACAATAGATCATATGCACGTACTGAGAGAACTAATTGAAAGAGCGAGGGAATATGAACTTCCATTGTGCATAGCTTTTATCGATAATGAAAAGGCCTTTGATTCAGTGAAACCATCAGCAGTTACAATGGCTTTGAAATCCTGCAGTATTGAAGATGCATACATTAATATTATTAATAACATCTATGAAAATGCAAGTGTAAAGAGTCTGCTGTTTGAGAATACAGCACACATAAAAGTTGGAAAGGGAGTGAGACAAGGTGACACCATATCTCCCAAGCTCTTTAATGCCACATTGGAAAATGTCTTTCAATCACTGAACTGGGAAAACAAAGGGATAAAGATTAATGGAGATTATCTAACCCATTTTTGTTTTGCTGATGTTGTCATTTTTGCAACTACCCTATCAGAGCTGCAGAGTATGATCCAGAAACTTGCTGACAAGAGTAAAGAAATGGGATTAAAAATGAACTTTCAGAAGACAAAAGTAATGTACAATGCTTTTACAAGAAATGAAGATTTATCGATTAATGAAGAAAAGCTGCAGATAACAGATGCGTACGTTTATCTTGGACAGCAGATATCAAGTGAGGGTCATATTGATGAAGAAATTAATCGGCGTATAAAACTTGCCTGGAGAACTTTTGGAAGAAACAGCATAATTTTCAAGAGCAATATGCCATTATGTCTTAAAAGGAGAGTGTTTGATCAATGCATCCTTCCAGTGCTTACATATGGTGCAGAGACGTGGACCTTAACTAAAAGAAACATACAAAGGCTGCAGACAACTTAATGGAGCCTGGAGAAATGCATGCTTGGTGTAACCAGGAGAGATAAGAAGAGGAACTCGTGGATCAGAAAAATGACAAGAGTGGAAGACATCATGATCAGAGTAAAATCCCTGACATGGCAATGGGCTGGACATAACGCCAGAAGAACAGACTATCAATGGACAGACAGAATTTTAGATTGGATTCCAAGGGACAGGAAAAGACCCAGAAGAAGACCACATGGGAGATGGTCGGATGAAATTCGAAAGTATGCGAGAGTAACATCGAAGAGGCTTGGAGAGACCTTCGTCCAGCAGAGGATAGATAATGGTTGACAATGATAATGATGATATATACATATATATCAGTTGCTCAGTGTGTTGATGAAAGAATATGGAATTACATATAACCAATAACGACAATTTTAATGTCGTGCATGGAATCTTTCTTATTAACTCATCAGATGCAGTTTTGTATTTTTTTCTATATTATTTGGATGAAATAGAATATAATTTGTTGAAACAAAAAGGCATGGTGCCTATGGTAATCTAAGGCTCCTTGTGATACTGATGAATGTGTACAAAGCAACAACCCGGTGATGTAAAAACAAAAAGTTAAAGCTCTTTTATATTTGAATTATTCTGTAGATAATAAATAATCACTGAATTAATCGATCCCATAGCTCATAAAGTGCTTCCATTTTGAAATTTACCAAATGTTTAGCATTTACCAAAATTCATAACATTTTATCATCAATATTGTAAAGTTACAAAAAATTAGAATCCTGCTATTGCCTTGCTGTGATTAGAAAGTTAATTTTTCTTGACAAACTGTTCAGAGCACACATCACACTGATGTGGCTTTTCACCTGAGTGAACAAGCACATGCCTTGGTTTATTTTTCTGAGCAAACTGCTTAGAACATAAACAACATTTATGAAGCTTTTCACCTGTGTGAAGGAGCATGTGCTGTGAAAGACTTTTCCAAGAAACTGTTTGGAGCATACATCACATGGATATGGCTTTTTATCTGTGTAAAGGACCATATGCCGTGAAAGCCGACTTTAATGAGCAAATTGCTGAGGACATTCATGCTACTAGTAAGGTGTGAAGAAGTATATGTTGTGAAAGACCAGTTTTTCGAGCAAACTACTTGGAACATACATCACACTGGTACGGCCTTTTACCTGTGTGAACAACTAAATGCTCTGAAAGATGACTTTTCTGAGAAAATTGTTTGGAGCACACATCACACTGATGTGGCTTTTCGCCTGTGTGAACAAGCATATGCTGTGAAAGTTCACGTTTTCGAGCAAATTGCTTGGAACATACATCACACTGGTAAGGCTTTTCACCTGTGTGAAGGACAACATGCTCTGAAAGACTACTTTTCCGAGAAAATTGTTTTGAGCACACATCACACTGATGTGGCTTTTCACCTGTATGAACAAGCATATGCTTGGAAAGGTCACCTTTCTGAGCAAATTGCTTGGAACATACATCACATTGGTAAGGCTTTTCGCCTGTGTGAACAAGCATATGCTTGGAAAGGTCACCTTTCCGAGCAAATTGCTTGGAACATACATCACATTGGTACGGCTTTTCACCTGTGTGAACAAACATATGCTTGGAAAGTGTACCTTTCTGAGAAAATTTCTTGGAGCATACATCACATTGGTAAGGCTTTTTATGTGTGTGAAGGTACAAATGCACTGAAAGATGACTTTTCTGAGAAAATTGTTTGAAGCACACATCGCACTGATGTGGCTTTTCGCTTGTGTGAACAAGCAAATGCCGTGAAAGTTCATGTTTCCGAGCAAATTGCTTGGAACATACATCACACTGGTACGGCTTTTTACCTGTGTGAAGGACCACATGCTCTGAAAGACTACTTTTCCGAGAAAATTGTTTGGAGCACACATCACACTGATGTGGCTTTTCACCTGTATGAACAAGCATATGCTTGGAAAGGTCACCTTTCTGAGCAAATTGCTTGGAACATACATCACATTGGTACGGCTTTTCAACTGTGTGAACAAACATATGCTTGGAAAGTGTACCTTTCTGAGAAAATTGCTTGGAACATACATCACATTGGTACGGCTTTTCATCTGTGTGAACAAACATATGCCTCGAAAGTGTTCTTTTCCGAGTAAATTGCTTGGAACATACATCACATTGGTAAAGTTTTTTACCTGTGTGAAAGACCATGTGCTCCAAAAGATTACTTTTCCGAGAAAATTGTTTGGAGCACACATCACATTTATGTGGCTTTTCACCTGTATGAACAAGCATATGCTTGGAAAGTTCACATTTCTGAGCAAATTGCTTGGAACATACATCACACTGGTAAGGCTTTTCACCTGTGTGAACAAGCATATGCCTTGAAAGTGTACCTTTCTGAGAAAATTGCTTAGAGCATACATCACATTGATGAGGCTTTTCACCTGTGTGAACAACTATATGCCTTGAAAGTGCCCTTTTCTGAGCAAATGTCTTAAAGCATACATTACACTGATGAGGCTTTTCACCTGTGTGGAGGAGTACATGTTGCAGAAGAATACCTTTCCCAGCAAATTGCTTGGAACATACATCACACTGAAAAGGCTTTTCATCTGTGTGAACAAACATATGACTTGAAAGTGTACTTTTCTGAGAAAATTTCTTAAAGCATACATCACACTGATGTGACTTTTCACCTGTGTGAAGAAGCATATGCTTTGAAAGATTACCTTTGTGGGTAAACTGTTTGGAGAATGCATCACACTGTAAAAAAATTTCCCTTGTATGAAGTTGTTTATGTCTTGCAAAACTAGATTCTTCTATAAATTTCTGGAAGCATATTTCACATTGCCAAGGGTCTTCAACTGCATCTGCATCACTGAATGTCAATGTGTCAGCTTCTTTTTTCACTTCCTAGGTACCTAAATCTTGAGTGACTTCCCCTGAAGTATATGTTGCACAACCAACTCCATGCTAAATGACTTGCAATATTAATTTAAGTCACTTTCATTTAAAGTGTGTTGTTTGCACACACAAAGAGGAACGTCACTGTGTCAAGTCTTACATCTGAATGTGCATTAAGAATTCTTAAAAAAATATCTACTTAATTTTAACACAGCAGGAAAAACCAAAAACTTCAAACAGGTTTTAAAGACACATTTTTCTGAAGTGACTGATCAAATTTCCAAGACACTTTAGAATTGCTGTAAAATGCTGAGTGCTGGAATTTATGTTTCTATAAAAATATAACACGCATATGAAATCCTGCTGATCCATATACGCAATTTCTTCTGGAATATTTTGTCCACTTTCCCAAGAAAAAGATCAAAAAACAAAATGTTAGCTATTTTTCCATTAACGGCTTCATATCACACAGTGCAGTTTTCTCATAAAACACCCTTTCAGTCATTTGTAGACATATGATCCCATATCAGCCAACGGAGCTAGAACTTTTGCCGTTCGAATTTGGCAAAATGAAGTTTGAAAATCGGTACCTACCCTCTCCAATGTTTCAGCAACCGCCATTTGCATTAGAGCATAAAGTTGAAATATATGAACTACAGATACTGAATAATTATATTTTTCATTTATTATAGGAAAAACTACGTTTATAAATGCAATATTTATAAATTAAAGTGTATCATAATTTCCCTGAAACCGACTCACTTAACCTCCTTGCTTGTATGTAAGCTGTTTTTGACTGGAACAATAGTCCAGTTTTTTGTTGTTGTTGTTGAAGATGATGAGGCTTATAGAACGAGTTTGTGCCTCACAGCAACTAGTTGGCCAAACTGTAATAGCGAAAATGACTCGTGATCGCGATGAAACACACACCTAATTAGCAAGTAACAGAATAAAACATTCCGGAAAAATAAAATTAAACATACATAATAAATAGAGCCCAGACACAAGTCCAGGTGGGAAGAATTCGATGGAGAGGGACAGAAAACAGAGATATTACATAGTGGGCACTTTCAAAACCGAAGGGGATACTGAGTAATAACTGAGAACTGGGAGCAATAAACCACTGGATCTCAAAAAACTGACACGAACGTATACACAGGAAGCAGACCAGCGGAGCTGGCAGAGGGGGAAAACAGGAAGAGACCAACTCAGCCTCTGAAATATTGTGCAAGAAACTGAGAAGCAGAGTTCAGTTCTGAGGACATAAAAGCAAGTCTATTATTGCAGGCGAGAAATTTAGAATTTGTCCGGGCATAAGTTCGAAGCTCTTGCAAAATGTGCAACACCTGGAGAGCAACGTTGGCTGGACGGTATGTACATTGAGTAAGATAGGTAGCATAGTTATTGCGTCTAGAAGGGAAAGTGTGCCGAGCGCCTAGCTTACGTAATGATTGGCTTGAATACCGAAATTTGTCCCCTTCGTAGATGGCACTCCGATCGCCTTCCCTTCGCTCTTTCTTACTGTGGTGGGAGTGGGAAACTAAATTCGTGTTGCTTACTGTGAAAAGAACGGCAATTTAGACGAAAATGTGTTATGTTTTAGGTTTTAGAAGGAATGTGGATTACCTAAATATTGTATATAAGTTATACTTAGCTCATTATGCGGAAGAGAAATAACCATTGTTTTGTGCCAGGTTGCAATACTCAGTACAAGAACAGTAAGCTGTCACTCTATGGAATACCCAAAAATGATAAACTTTTACAGCAATGGCAAAGATTGATTCCCCGTGTAGATAAAAAACTTTGACAAATTTAGCGCTGTATGTGAACTGCACTTTGATGAGAGATTTCTGGTTCGAAATTTTGTGCATAAAATAAACGAGGAGACTGCTAATACCCAGAGATCGGCCCATCTTGACACCAAATGCAATTTCAACAATATTTCCAAACCTTCCCCATTATTTGTCAAAACCTCTATCAAAATACAGGAAAGTTAGGGAAACCGATGATAAGCCTTATGGTAATTTAAATAGCTTGGGATTTACTTCCAAAAGAGTTACACTGAACTGCTTTCTGAATATCAACCTTCCCTCAGAATTTTGGGGTAAGCAAATTCTTGCTAATAATCCAAAGTGCATAATTTTCCATGTTCATTCATTCAAATGTGAATTATCAAATTAATTGACAACCGAAAAACTGGTTGTTGTAACCGAAAGTGAACCGGAGGTTACCTGTGAAGTGTATTTACGTGGATTAAAAATTAACAGTTTCTAATATTACTTCTAAAGATGAATTAGAATCCATTATTCGAGACACTGATAGGCTAACAGTATGTCATGGCGCAGGCTCCATTTCAGAATTTGAAAATAACAGGAAGTACCTTGAAAGTGGAGTTATTTTTGAGAATAATTTATACAGCAAAAATTGTGTAAGGAAAGGAGCAACAGAGACTCGCCTCAAATGTAAGTATCTGTGGCACTTACTTTTGCACAAAATAGTTTATCATAGAAGAAAGGCTACATTTAAAAATAAGTATCAGAATAAAGTTTGGAAAATCAACGGGCTGAAGAAATTTGTTATTTCGCTCTCTGATTACATAAAAAAAAATCCAAAACAAAAATAAGAATTTTACAGAACTTCCCATTAATGAAAAAATAGCAGAATTACCCATTAAGCAGTGGCAAATGGTTATTCAGTGTTATAAGGCAGCAAAAGAAATCTGCAAGTGGTATGTCATATACCAAGGAATGGTTACTTGAATGCACATAAAAAGTCCAAAATTGTACGAGCACATACGGAAACATAAAATCATGATCCTACCTAATAAAACAACTATTAGAAAGTATATTTCAAATTACAACACTAGTTTTGGATTCAATGCACAGACGTTTGAACCACTTTAAAAGAAAACAAGTAAGATGGAGCTTTTTGCAAGACATGATGGTATATTAATAGATGAAGTGAAGCTTACAGAAAAACTGCAAGCAAAATCATCTGGTGAAATAATAGGGTTTGTTGATATTGGGCCATACACTTCAGTTACTTAAGCATACCCCATGTAATCACGGACTGGTAATGGTGTTCCAGCCATTAAATGGAGATTGGACCTAAATAATTGGTGTTTTTGCCACAAGTAACAATATAAGTGGAACTTTGCTTGCAAAATTGATTATTATTGAAGCTGTTATTCTCACTGAAAATGCAGGTCTGTTTGTTGATATCATTACGTATTGGAACAGGAATATGTGGAAGACATTTGGTATATCAGCAGATTGTTCTGGAACTAAATACAGCATTATGCATCCTACAGATTGTTCTAGAAGTTTACATTTCATAGCAGATTTTTCTCACTTAATAAAATGTATACGGAACGCATTTGTTACCAGAGGTTTTCTTCTGCCCGAAGGAGAAGCAAGACCAGAGAATGTTGAAGCAACATGGAGGAAGGGCTCTGACATGACTACTCTAAAAGCCATGCCAAAAATTACACGCGTTCATATTCATCCGAATAACTGAGAAAATGAGAGCAAGCTATGCTGTGCAGCTTTTTAGCAACAACGTATTAAAAGGCCTTTTTCTCTATAAGCATCATATTGAAATACAGATTGGAAGTACTAATGCAACTGCATTTTTCATAAAGTTGATGATAGAGTTAATAACTGTAATGGCCTCTAGGGATCCATCAAGTAGTCTCCGCATAGATTCTAAGGGATGCAAAGTGTTTAATGATTTTCTGTTATATTTAGATAAATGGGAAGCTTTTGCAGGAGATAAGAAGATTGGGTTTTTAAGTGCTAGAGGATTACGAGTCACTAAAAGCAGTACCATCTTTATACTAAAATATCTAACAGAAATCTTGAACTACAAGTATGTAATGACATCGCGCTTGAGTCAAGGCTCAATAGAAAACATTTTTGGTATTATTCGGCAACTGTCAGGCTGCAATGACCACCCTACTGCAGCAGGATTTTTAGTGACTATTCAGTGTTTAAGTTTTTATAATCTGGCTAAGCCTGTAAAGTGTGGTACTAGCTGCACAACAGAAATCATCAATTCCCTTATTGAGCCAAGTGACACCATCAGTTACAAACCTAATGATTTGTTAAATTTAAATGAACTTTTAAGTGATGGTTTGCTAGATAATGTGAAAGATACCTTGAATAGTGCTGCATATTCTGATTGTGCTTCCCTTTTACCACATAATTCCCATAACCAGTTGCTAGTTTATGTAGCTAGGCAATGTGTTGCAATAACTAAATGCAAAGATTGCACCAAAATGTGTTTAACATGCAGTATTGAAGGCCAGATTTTCTGGAACATTGATACGAGAATTTGATAAAGGTGGCTTATTATATCTATCAAAGGAACTCCTAGTTCTTGTCAGTCAACTGGAAAGTATTCTTACACATTATTTCAGCACCGAAAAACTGCACAGAGATAGTATCGTTGATATTCTAGCTATCTTGATGAGAAAGAAAATTAAATTCATTGGTTGTGCAGAACACAGTAAAGATGTGACATGTAAGATTGCAAAATTTTATTTACTGACACGGTTGCATTTCTATATAAAGGGACCTAATAAGATTCACAAGGATAATAGAGAAAAAATGAAGTACCTTAAGCTGAGACGCTGCAAATGAAGTTCCTGGATCGGGTGTTGAGGTTCTTTTTATGAGGAAGCAAGTGAAAGACAGCTTTATACTTACTGGGAAGTCAGTCAATAGCTCTCACTTATAATTACTGTGGAGTCGGTCGATATATACTGACTCCACAGGAATGCTACAGGTCAAACCCTCACCCCGAGAGTTCCTCAAAACCACCTTAACAGTTAATAAAAACTTTGCCACAGAACAGGTTCAGTCATTCAAACCCAGGGGTTTGAACTTAGTCACATTACCAATGTTCAACTCTGAGCAAGCAGAGCAGACACTGCTGTGTTTACTGATCTACTATATATTAACATATGTATGCATATGACCGTATTAAAAAGAATGGATAACTTTGGGAGTATGTAGCAGTGGCTAGTTAACTTTTCCTTCATTAAATATATGTATGCACATAGCAGACAGTAAGTCTAATGCATATGCAAATAAGTGATCCTAGAAATTTAACCCAAACTCATTAAAAAAAATTCCAGCCTAAAATGAGGTTAAGAAATGTTCAGGTTGTTAACAAACTTAGAAAAGAAAGTTACAACAGCTGGTAAGTTATTTAGAGATTCAAAATTCATTTCTGTAAGTGTATTTATTTAAACAAAAAATATATTTCTTGCTCTCCCCACCCCCAAGTAACTGCATCAATGGTGAAAGATAAAAGACGTTCAAACATTGCAATGGTTGCTATCAACTATGCTGGGGTCAGAAATGTATTCTGCAGTAATTCCATTGTGTGGAATTATTACAGAATATATTTACTTCACTGGTAATTAACGGTTCAGCAGATATTAATATACAAAAAGATTTTAAGTCACATGTGTGGTAGCAATAGGTAATAATATTGCAGAATTACTATTTTTCGTTAAAAATGTTTAGAACTGTGGGATTCATTTAGCAAACTGTACCACCCCTTCATCTTTTTTTTTATGTTCAAATTCGAAAATTACTGGTGGCAATCTATTAATGCACTTTTTTTTTTTCAACCAACATTTAGCTTTAGCATTTCCAGCATTGCTAACTAGGGCTTCCATGATGGAATTATATACTACAAAATTCAGTATTTTGGAGAAAACTTGGAAAATGCCATAAGTGATTGTGACTAATTTACTCTTTACAAGGTGGTGTAAAAGTAATAAAAAAGGAAACTAAACAGGTATTAAATTTATTCCTGGAAATTTAATTATGTGTGAAAACATCTAATAGTTGCATTCACAAATTCTTGCCCTTTGATTCAATTGAATTTTCTAAGATGCCTAAAAATCAAGTTGTGTGTTATTTATTTTTTGTGTAATGTTACTTTTTAAATCGCTCTCCCAAGTTCTGTTCTGATATGCTGATAAATTTCTCTGTTCCTATACAATTGAGAAATGGTTTTTAATAAAAATTTCAACAACTGCTGAACTAGCCTTTGACATAAAGCAGCCTGCAATGAATTAATCAAACTTCTACTTTATAAAAAATAAAAATTTAAAATGGGATGCTTACTTTTGCCTCACTGTATAAATTGAATAAAGCTTAACCAATGTGCTGAGATGTGGCAATATTGTAAAAAATAATGCTTGATACATACCAGCAATGCAAGATTAAAACATTGCTTTATTACAAACTGCACGTGGCTTCTATATGGAAATGCCTAAAGCCATTTTTAATTAACTCGCATCAGCACTCCTTTGGTCCCCGTGCTGATGAGAGTTCAATACTCAAAACCGATATACGTCAGAGGTCAGTTTTTTCACATGTGCTTCAACATTTGTTTCAGTTGGTGAAAATTATATCTGTATTACCTATTCCCAACTACTTGGGGCATTAAACAACGTTGTTACATGTTTACATTGTACACAATGTGTCACTGTGCGTACCTTACTGGGACGATAAAGCTTTCTGGATATACTGAGGGGATATCAGTTTGAGACTGAAATAATTACAATTTCAGAAATTAAGAACAAATAAGTCTTGGTAAATTATTTGCTCCCCCACAATTATTTCTTCATTTAATAGTAAAATTTACCTAACAGTATAAAAAAAATCCCCCCAAATCAGCCACTTTCCTTTTTTTTTTTTTTTTTTTTTTGCGTTTTTTTCTGAACAATTACTGGTAAATGTTTTCTCATGCATGCATTATGACCGAAATTATGCTTCAGTCAGTGAGGAATGTCATTGTAAATGCGTGTGACACAGTTTAAATAAGGTGATACACACCGTTTTTTAAACCAGTCAGTAACAGGCAAAAATAATTTTTGTTAAGCCTCCTAATAATACGAAAAACTTACGCAACATTTATATATATCAGCTATATCCACACCAATCATTACGTACGCTGGGAGCTCAGCACACTTCCCCTTTTCGATACTATATATCAGCCGTTTATTTATCGTTTGAAGAGTAGACACATGAATGCACAACTTTATATTTACATGCCCCGACGTATTTACTTCAAACAGTAAATTTTGTCCACTATCCCTAAATTGTTTTTAAGGAGAGCTCTGTTTCTGACTGGCAGCATGAAATTTGTTGAACCACGGCATTACTTATATCTGGTCATAAGCCTAACGGGAGAGGGTGTAAAAAAAACTCCCAGATTTTCCGAGTCATGGATCCCCGATGTAAATGACCCCTCAAATGTTTCGGGTATATAATGATATGCATTTCTTATGTGAACCAACTAAATTATTTAATAATATGCAATTCTTCGTAGAATGCAAACACATGTATAATGTGTACTTAATAAAACAGCAATGTCGATTAAACATGGTTACCAACATCGTTGGCATATATATATACATAATGTGTGATCAGACCCCTCCAGATTTTGAAACATGGTTACACCACTGTACTTGATGGTCACTGGCGAACATAGCTGATGCTGACACTTAAGCATTTAATTCAAAATAAGCACATTCAATATAATGTCCCATACAAAAAAGCCTTGCAATTTCTATATATACAGCAGGGGCGGCTCCTGCAATAAGGAACTGTGGGGCTGCAGACCCCACCACCTACCCAAAGCAGTTTTTTTTCATGCCGTGCCGAGAGAAAGAGTTTTCTGAACTCAGCTGGAAATTTTTCCTACATAACGCCACTGGGGGCGAAAGGAACGCTGGCGGGCTGCTCTGACTACTATTAAAACCAACTCATGTGGGAAACTCTACCTATTTCCACATCAAATCGTTTTCTTTGAATAAAACGTTCCTGGGGGCTGCTTTGATTGGAGCTCTCGCTGGTACAGCAGATGTGAATGGTCCTCGGAGTTGTTCGCCAGTGACGTAGCTACAATACAGTCTCTAGTTGGCTGCGAATGCATTGCCCGGGCCTTACCGCGGCGATGCATTAAATTTTTAGTTTGTTCCTGCTTTTATTCAACATGATAATTCTAACAACTGGAGAATATTCGTGTTTCCTAATAACTCAGTTGCCGAGATTTCTGCAAAAAAGTTTCACTTATATTTTCTCTTCTGATCAAAATGGGCATGAGAACAAATTGCGATTAAGAATGAAATTCAGTAATGGATAAATTGAAAAAAAAAAAAAAAAAGACTAATTTCTGCAGCAAAAAATACTTGCACAAAATTAATATTTTCACTTACCAGGCACAGCGAAATTTTCACTTTTAAACTCGTGTAAATTTTTATTCATCAAAAAACATTGAAGTTGCTCCATTGGCTACAGTTTACTTTTCTGCTCCATACCTCCCCGCCCTCAATATAAGCTGCACATTTCAGTTGAGGTAGTGCTTTATACTTACTTACTTTGAACACAACATTTAATAAAATACAATTGTTTAAAAAATTTATGAAGTTGGTAAATTTTGAAAACAAATTGTTCTACACTAAATTGTAATCATGGATTCAAAATTAAAACTGGACTGAATATGTTTGCAATTCGTATTTATTAAAGAGAATGCCTGTGTGCGAGTATCGCAGTAACAACTCATCGCGAAATTGTGGCACACCTTTCAAAATTCCGCAAAATGTTTTTCATCACTATCCGAGTTGCAGTGGTTGGTGTCAAGTCAAAATTCCAAAGGGAGCGTATCAGAAGAAAAAAATGTATTATATTTCTAGGTGTCACAATTGACACCTGAAAACGCGTATATGACGTTAAGTGTGTGTCCGCTGTCACACGCATTATTTTTTTATACCTTTAAAACTGGTTCCCTTAATTGAGTGTGTTTTGCTCTTACAGTATATACATGTATATGTCATTTACAAATACTATCTCAATCCGCTGCTGGATGAGTCTCCAAGTTTCTTCCACAACAGTCTGCCTTGAGCCAGTTTCCTTCATGCTTCCAAATTTCATCCACCAATCTCCCACATGTCATCTTTTGGGTCTTTTTTTCTCCCATTGCTATCCAGCTTAATATTTCAACTCTCCATCGCTAGCTCTTTCTTCTGGCAATATGTCCATCTCGTTGCAATTTCAGGGATTCTGATATTGATGTCTTCTAAACTTGTAATTTTTTCCAGATCCACGAGTTCCTCTTTGTATTTTCCCTTTTTCCTTGTTACATCAAACATGATTCTTTCAGTTGTCTGCAACCTCGGTATATCTATTTTAGTTGAGGTCCATGTCGCTGCTCCATGCGTAACAACTGGAAGGATGTACTGATTAAACACTTTTCTTTTAAGAAATAATGCATCAAACAAAGTTTTATACGCCGATTATTTTCTTCATATATGTGGCCATCGCTTGATATCTGTTGGATAATTCAGGTATCGGTTAGCTCTAGATTTTCCCTATCAATCGCTAAATATAAAATCTAAATATTCATTTCTTTTAAAAAAAAGCACATTCGATCACTAGAGTATCATCATCATCATCATTGTCAACCATTATCAATCCACTGCTGGACGAAGGTCTCCCCAAGTTTCCTCCACAACGGTCTGTCTTGTGCCAGTCTCCTCCATGTCACCCCCGCATACTCTCGAATTTCATCCACCCATCTCCCATGTGGTCTTCTTCTGGGTCTTTTCCTGTCCCTTGGAATCCAATCTAAAATTTCGGCTGTCCATCGATGATCTGTCCTTCTGGCAGTATGTCCAGCCCATTGCCATTTCAGGGATTTAACTCTGATCATAATGTCTTCCACTCTTGTCATTTTTCGGATCCACGAGTTCCTCTTCTTATCTCTCCTGGTTACACCAAGAATGCACATCTCCATGCTTTTTTGAGTTGTCTGCAGCCTTTGTATGTCTCTTTTAGTTAAGGTCCACGTCTCCGCACCATACGTAAGCACTGGAAGGATGCATTGATCACAGGGCCCGATTTACTATATGCGAGGCCCAGGGCACAAAACATTTTCGGGGCCCCCTCCTTATTCTCTATCGACCAAATAATAGTCACTGTGTGCAGAGTAGCAGAATGTAGACATACATGCGTACGCTGATAGTTTCCAAATCATTAGCAGGTTTGCAGATAGTTTTTTCATGTAGATTAAAAAAATAAAAATGCTAGGCCTATATACAGCGATTAAAACACTTACTCAACGCTTTACTCAGATTAATATACTTAATTCTATTTTAACTGAAGAAAATTATTTTTCACATCTTCTGAGTTCTTTTGTTTTTACAGACATTTCTGGCCTCTAGATTTTATCAAGGCCTGTTTGTTCTCAATGTATACGCACTGTATTAAAAGTTTTGTTTACACAGAATTTAAATTTTATTGCCAGGTTCCTCTTTCAGTTGCCAATTAAATACAAATATTTCCTTATGCATTTTGTAAGTCCAGTATTTTTGAATTAACTTGTTGAAAATCATATTTATAATTTTTGAAGGTTCATTGATAGAACTGTTTTTCTGGATATAAAACTTTCTTTAATTAATCTCTTGTTTTTATGAGGTTCGTAGTCCAATATTTTAATATTTTGCCATAAAAGTCCATTTTACACACATTGCTGCACATTCAGTTAGAATGTACTATTTTGTCCTCATTGGAATCTGTAATGTTCTAATAATTATTTGTTTTATTAATTTTCCTTTAAATTATCTTATTCTATTATCATGGTTTGCGGGTTGGCAGCGAGTCTTCTGTTTCAATAGCTGTGTACGCAGATACATTTTATTTTTATACAACTCTGGCTGTGCGGGTACAACTGGTTGATCAGTAGTTTGTGGTGTTAATGACCCTCATAGACTAACTATAACAATATATCTATGACAAAATGGATGGACATCTTAATTTTAGTGAATATTGTGGTCTTGGAATGTACTGATTCCTGCGTCTAGAACATGAGAACAATGCATCCAACAAAAAATGTGAACTAAAACAAGAAAAAAAATCCATGGTGACCTCCACTGGACTTCCTCATAAAAAGAGACGTGAAACTGCATAAACAATTGAAAAAGTGCTATGGGAACTCCTACTTCCAGCTTCATGGTTTCTACCAAGATCAAATCAGTGCATCATGATCAATATATCAGAAAACTGCAAAACATAAAATTTTGTGTTGATGAGGAAGAGTCTGAGTTACAAAGCAAAAAAAAAAGTAATAACAAAACAAAAAACATAATAATCTGAAAAGCTGAGGGGAACACCTAGTCCGGTTCAATTTTTGGTAAATGTGTTGTACTTCGGTATCCTAAATTATTTGGTCAGAAAAGTTGTAAAATTAAAAAAAAAAAAAAGCATATTAAAGATGTTTACCGAAACACTTACCTCCAAGTAGTCCAAGGAGGATGAGTAAACACACGCTGCGGCGACAACCTGAAGCTTTGCTCTGTTGAAAGGAAGGTTTGCTGTGGCTGGGAATTCATGGGCAGAAGAGTACAACAGGAATCAGGTACGCTCTTGTCAGGAAAGAGTAACAGAATATACTGCTACGCTAAAGAATGTAGTTTGTAATTTCTGTCTCACTTTTTAAAAAAACATGCAGGGACTGTCTTCGTTCTTTGGTATGTAATTCCGTGATACGAAATAGTAAGTATGCACATGCCTTTCTTGTTTCTAGAAAAGCGTTAGAGTAGGTGTCGCATTCTCTCTAACGGAAGTTAGATGGCAAGTCTCAAAGTGAAAGTTTGATTACTAAAAAAAAAGCTTCCACGGAGAAATGAGTTCATACATTCAGCATCAAAGAATCCCATGTGAAAAAAACAAGAAACTGTCCGATTGCGATGTCATGAACTGACACCGAAATTAACTATTTTCTGTAGCGTAGCACTACACTCTTTCCTGACAACAGCATACCCGGTTCCTGTTGTACTATTCCGCCCGTTAATGTCCTGGCTGCAGCGATCCTTCCTTTCAACGGAGCACAGCTTCATGTCAACGCCTCAGCGTTGTTTAAGGCCTCCCGCAGTGTCTGCTGACTCGTCATACTTGGAGTTCAAGTTTTTCGGTAAACATCTTTAATATTCATTCTAACAATGAAATTTTTTCACCATTTCCCCTTAAATTGCATATTTTAGAATCTGTACGTCACACTTTTTAGAAATTTTACAACTTTTCCGACCAAATAATTTACCACGCTAAACTACACATTTACCCAATTTTTACCAAAATCTAATTAGCACATAATGCCATGAATGTATAAATTGTCCAATGTCAAACAAAACTGACAATACGATGACAAAGTGCTGTGTTTGGGCACCAGATCTTTTTATTTGTAATAACTCGTTTACTATTCTTTATTTTTAGGAATGAATAAAAACAATTGAGAATTTACCTCCTATATCGGGACGAAACAGTTGGGTTGAATATTTTTCTTCTACATTTCCTAGATGCAAAGTCATGTATCAGAGAATCATAATTTAAAGACTGTGTCACATCACTCTCCAAAGACAGCAGAGCTAATGATGCCAGTTTCATTTGTCGCATGGTTGATCGTAAGGGATGTTTCAGTCTTTTCAGCAAAGAAAATGATCTCTCACTTGTACAATTTGAAATCGGTAATGTCATGAACATTCTAAGTGCAGTCTCAGTGTTTGGAAATGTGGCTTCTAAATTGTTTACCTTCAAAGTTTGCAGCATCTGGGGAATGGTTGCATGCTCCCCCATCATTGAGGAGAATTGCAAAAACTCATCTGCAAACTGGTCGTCAAGGTCATTGTTATAGTATTCCTGCAATGCTTTGGCACCTTCAAAAATTTCAGATCTTGATTTTTTTGTAAAAAATTCAAATTTTCTCATTATATTTTCATAAGCACTTTTTCTGCTTGAAAGCTGAGTGACTAAAGCATCACAAAGCACATAATAAACTTGAGTTCTAAATATATCCCTTGCACTGAGTTCTATATGTTCAATGTTACATTCATCTAGGTGTTTATTCTGGGGCACCTTCTTTCTTCGGGAATCATGACCATGGTATTGCACATTTTCAGACACTAATGTTTGAGCTTCCTCTTCATAGACTTCAAAATTTTCCCTCACAAACTGAATGAATTCAATTAACGACTGGAAAATTTTAGGTACTTCAGAAATATTTCCTTTTGGATTCTGGCAAGTTTGATTTGCACAGTGTAATCTCTGAAGTATTGTGTCCCAAACTACTGTGCTGATCGATATTTCCATTGTTCTCATTTTCTTCAGCAGGGATTTTGCTTCATCTCTTGTCTGTGGAGAATCCAACATTTTCTGACAGAAATACTAAAACTTTCTCTATTTCACGATAATTTTTCCTCACTGATCGTGTAGCTGCAGCATCTGCACACCATCTGGTAACTGACCGACTCTTCAGTGTGAGTGATGAATTTCCATGTGCTTCCTGGACTTTCTCCTGAAGCATCTTCCAACGACGAGTTGATGCAGAAAAAAAAAGTATAGAGTTTTTGCAAAAATGTGAAAAAAGAGAGAACTTTACCACAACTATGCTATTCACACCAACTAAATTTAAAGTGTGAGCAGAACATGGCACATATTCCGCTAGTGGATTGATTTCCCTAATGCATGTTTGAACACCAGAATACTTCCCAGACATGTTGCTGGCATTGTCATAGCTTTGGCCTCTGACATTCATAATATCCAAGCTAGCCTCCTGTAGAAAAGATATTATGGTATTTGTAATTTTTTCTGCAGTATGTCCATGGAATGGAATAAATGTGAAAAACCGTTCTTTTGCTTCACAATCTTTGTTGACATACCTTATGATAAAAGCCAGTTGATAAAAGCCAATTGTGTAATGTCTAGAGTAGAGTCAACTATGACAGAAAAATATTTTGACATTGTTATGTCATCAGTGATGGCATTAAAAACACGTACAGCCATTAATTCAACAAATTCATCCACACATGTTGAAGATAAGTAACTGGTGTTACCACTTCCTGGATTCCCTCAAATTTTTCCAAGTGTTGAGCTAAGAATGGATCAAATTCTGCAATTAATTCTAAGCAGCCCAGGAAATTTCCATTCTGAACTGATCCAATTGTTTCATCATCACCATACATTGGCAACCCACGAACTCAGAGATACTTAACTGTTGCAACAACTCTATGCAAAACATCTTGCCAGTACTTGGATTCATTCCGATACTGCATAACTATCTGACAGTCAATGCGTGCAGAAGCATTCATGCGTGATGAATAGTCACACACTGCTTGCCTGTGTATGTGTGAATTTTCATGCTCTGTAAGACGTTCACTAGTATGCTTTTAGTCAGAAAAACCTGTGGATCCTAATGCTGTAGTGCTCCTAGCATACAATTTGCACATCCAGCAGAATAGTAAACAAGTTGATGGGGATAAAAGAAGCCAGTCGCATTTTACCTTCTCATTATTTTTTTTTATTCTGAAAAAATTACCTTCTATTAGGAAACGTTTTTTTTTTTTTTTTATTGGAGGTTTAACGACCACCGTGAGCAACTCAATGGGCTATAAGCAGTCACCCGTCCCTAATTTAGGGAGACTGGTTCCAGGGAAGGAGAGAGCCAGAGCCGTCAGACAAACACAACACCCATGCCTGGCCGGGATTCAAACCCGGACCCCTTACGGACAAATGATCAGAGGCCAACGCCTTAGACCACTGCGCCACCGGGGCGGCGAAACGTTTTTTACCACAGATATCCTTCCCTGTGAATGCCAGCAACTTCAAATCTTGGACTGGTGGATTGCTCAAAAAGCATTCGCGTACTTCTTCTGTAATTTCTCCCCATAAGGCAGGATCCACTGCATTCATTGTGGAACTTGTGCTCTCTTCATTAGATAAATTCAAAAGATTTCCCAAATTAGGAGCATCTGTGATGTTAGATGATTCTGAAGTCAGATTACTGGCTTCCAAGGACAAATTACACTCAAGAGACTCACCAGTAGTAAAATTCGACAACTAACTAAATTTGATTATATATAAAATTAACATATATTCAACATTCCATCAGACTACAAAAAAAAGCAACGCAAAATACAACCAAGCAAGGAGGTTTTTGCCAACAAGCCTTCGCGGTTACAGTTACGTCAACAACAAGCAGTGTGCAGGAAGTTAAAGGATCAGTTGAGTTTAGGTGCGTTCGGAAACGCAAGAAAAGGCACGTGACTCAATGGAAGCGATCCTCGTTCTCAATGGCCACCTGAAGGCTATTAAACCACTGAAACTCATTAATGGCCACGTGTTTACGTGAAATTCGAAACTCAAACTCACTGTATGTAAGTACCACATCTATAAACACATGACTCATGAGCATGCAAAAGTAAAAATAATAAATTTTGAATATACACACACAAAATTCCCATTAACTAAGTACACATTTAATTCAAATTTGGGGCCCCCCAAAATCGGGGGCCCTGGGCACGTGCCCCGTGTGCCCTCCCGTAAATCAGGGCCTGATTGATCAAACACTTTTCTTTTAAGACATAATGGCATATTGCTCTTGAAAATTATGATGTTTCTTCCAAAAGCTCTCCAGGCAAGTTTTGTACGCCGATTAATTTCTTCATCAATGTGACCCTCACTTGATATCTGCTGTCCAAGATAAACGTACCTGTCTGTTATCTCCAGCTTTTCTCCATCAATCGATAAATCTTCATTTCCTGTAAAAGCATTGAACATCACTTTTGTCTTCTGAAAGTTCATTTTTAATCCCACTTCTTTACTCTTGTCAGCAAGTTCCTGGATGATACTCTGCAGCTCTGATGGGGTAGTTGCAAAAATGACTACGGCATCAGCAAAACGTAGGTGGGTTAGATAATATCCATTAATCGTTATCCCTTTGTTTTCCCTCCCTTTCCAATTTTAATGTGTGTTGTATTTCCAAACAGCCGAATCTTTGCACTTGCATTTTCAAGATGTTATTAATAATATTAATGTATGCATCTTCAATACCGCAGGATTTCAGAGCCATTGTAACTGCTGATGGTTTCACCGAATCAAAGGCTTTTTCATAATCGATAAAAGCCATGCACAATGGAAGTTCATATTCCCTCGCTCTTTCAATTAGTTCTCTCAGTACGTGGATATGATCTATTGTGCTGTAGCCACTCCTGAATCCAGCTTGTTCTCTCGGTTGAGCCATGTCCAGTGTTACCTTCAATCGGTGTGAAAGAACTTTAGTGAAGATTTTATAAACCACCGATAGGAGGCTGATAGGTCTGTAGTTCCCCAGATCCTCAATGTCACCTTTTTTATGTAGCAGGATCTTTGTAGCGGTGTTCCAATTCTCAGGAATCTTCCCTTCATTAAGGCATCGAGTGAAAATTTGGGCGAGTACTGTTTCGATTTCTCCACTTGCTTCTTGTATGATGTCTACAGTAATTCCATCTCCTCCAGGAGCTTTCCCCCGCTTCATGTTCTTGATTGCATGTGCGACTTCTGCTGGGAGGACTGGAGGAACTCTGGTACTGGTACCTTTCATGATGTCTGGAGTACATGTATCACCCCTTTCATATAATTTGGAGTAGAAATCTTTCACTCTTGTCAAAATTTCGCCTCTATTTCTTGTTACAGAACCATCTTCTTTTCTCAGCGCCATAATCTGTTTTCTTCCCTTACTGAGATGTCCCTTTGCTATCTTTAGGCTGTGGTTGTTTTCAATTGCTTTCCACACTAGTTCACGGTTGCATTTCCTTACGTCTTCAGTGATACTTTTTCGTACTGTCTTGCATAGCTATATATATTCCACTTTGGAAGTCATATCTTCTTTAGTTGCCCTCATCTCTCTTCTTTTTGCATCAACATTTTGGTTTTTCCTGATAATCTGTTCACATGCAACTTGTTCTTAGACCCAGCTAATTTTGCTCCTGTTTCCATAAGAGCTTTGGTTACTTTTCTGTTAACATCAGAAATATCCACTTCTTCCGATGTTAGGCCTTCTAAAGCAGAGAATCTGTTCTTCAGTTCCAACTTGAAGGTATTGTGGTGTTTTTAAGGTTGGTTATGTCAATAGATTTTGTTTGTCTTATGAGCTTGCCACGTTCGAGTTTGGTGATGAGGTGCATCTTACATCTCACCAATCTATGGTCACTACCTGTGTTGAACTTGTTTAGCACACTGCAGTCTTGTATGACGAATTTTTTGTTACACATAATAAAATCAATTTCACTTGTCGTCCGATTTGGATGTCTCCATGTCCATTTCCTGTGTGGCTTTTTCTTGAAAAAGGAGTTCAAGATGAAAAACCCTTCTGCCTCTGCAAACTCAACGAGAGTATTTCCACGTTGGTTTCTATTGCCGTGACCGAATTTACCTACTGAAGTTTCATTCTGTTGCCGTTGCCTTATTTTTGTATTGAAATCTTCCATAATTATCTTCAAGTGCTGCTTACCTTTAATATTTAGATGACGAACTTCCTCATAAAATGCTTATTCAGGATGATTTGTGGTGGGTGCATAAGTTTGAATAATATGGTATCTTTTTATTTTATCCTGGTATCTTTTTGAGAGTTGGATAACGAGTCTTGCAGCTCTGTCAGAGGAACGTTCAACTTCTACAACTTTATCCTTCAGTTTCTTGTTTATTATAAATCCAACACCACCAGTTCTGCCAGTATCTGTCCCACGATAGTAGAAGAGATGTCCACTTTTCAGTTCAATGAGATCTCCTTTTCTCCTTACCTCACTTAGCCAGACGATGTGCCACTTGATCCTTTGTAGTTCCTCTTCCAATTCAAGAAGCCTTGAATCAGAAGACAGGGAGCGTCCATTATACGTAGCCAAGGTCAGCATCAGATGGCAGCCTAGTTTGGTCCTCCGGTGATTCTTAGCACACTCTGCCTTCATGTTGCACTGGCTGCTGCCTTGGCCAGGTACATTCCAACTGCCGGAGACTGAGGGCCAAGATTTAAGTTGGGGAATCATTTTGGAGTGGTTTGGCCATAACTCAGCACGCTGGCCAAGCGGGTTGGTAAGTGTGGGATAGCATTTCCTCTCATCCCGATGGTATAGTTATACCGCTATTGGCGGTCGTCAGAGCCCCTTTAGTGGGAACAGGATGCACCACGAGAAGGCGGGGTTGACATTTGTCAAGGAGAGGCTGTGATGTTACGCATCACCTGACCTTACATCCCATTAAATAATAAATTCGTATAAATAGTTTTTTTCTCCTGTTACATGTTTTTTTGTGATTGAGTTTTAATGCAAAATGGAGTAACTGACAAATTAGTGACTTTTTGAACTTTTATACACGCTCATATGTGATTTTTTTTATTTCTAGTAGTGTTTTTAAAGTCACTGAATAAATGGCCTCCATGTGTAGCCCAAAACAAACTTTGATATTCTTCTTTTTTATTTTATTTAAATGTAAGTATCTGGTTTGCACGCAAATTGCTAAATATATAAAAGCAAGGGCCACAAAATGATGAAATTAAATTTGCGATTTCATGAATTCGGAAAATAATATCAAGGTCGTTACAATAATCACTTGAAATCTACAGATCTCCGTATTTGTACGGCGAAGGGCGATAACCTATTCGAAAACCGGGCGATTGAAAACAAACAAAAAACTTAAAAAAGGAAAGAACATCTTTTTAAGGGCTTCGCACCAGAAACTTTACACACAAAACATACACTGGCGGAAAGTGAAAAAAGAACACCATGAAGGAATTGGCGCACGATCATGAAATTTACATATGTTAATGGGGTCGAGTTTACGTAGGTGTGATGTTAATTTCGGGACCAACCAGTGAGCGCTTACGCCACAGCACGGCATAATATGCAAATTATTGTCGGTGGTATTTAAGGAGTACGGCGAAGTGAATGTAATCAGTCGTCGGCGTACGGACACGTGCGAAGACCCTGAAGAAGCTTCAATGCCTGGATATGAAAGACGTGTACGATTCCAGCAGTTATCAGGCTTTGAGCGAGGTAGTCTAGTCGGACTCCGAGAGGCCGGGTGGTCGTATCGTCGTATTGCGAAGCGAATTGGACGGGAAGTATCGGTGGTGGTACGATGGTGGTGTAGATGGTCCGAGGAACATTCCCATACGAGAAGACGTGGAACCGGGAGTCACAGACGGACTGATGAGCGGACCGATCGACGAATAAGAAGAGCGCCGTTGTCAAGCAGAACATCCACTGCGACGCAAATTTGAGCTCCCGTTGCACCTGAGGTGACTGTGCGAATAATTCCGCAACCGTCTACTGGATGCATGACTATGTGCACGTGTACCTCTGACTCCAGCCCACCGTCAGGAACAGCTGCAGCGGTGTCGCCAACGTCTGCACTGGAGAACGCAATGGCGATCTGTCGTGTTCAGCGATGAAAGCAGATTCTGCTTGGGAGCCTCCAATGGCCGTATGCATGTTCGCAGACGCACAGGGGAGCGTCTCCACCCTTTTTGCATCCGCCAGCGACACACAGGGCCTACACCTGGTCTCCTGGTGTGGGGAGCGATCATTCCCGTACACAACTAGTGTTTGTACCGGGTACGTTAAACATCATCATTCAGCCCGTTGTTGTGCCATTTGTAAGGTCGGTCCCTCCTTTTTCCAGCAAGATAACGCACGCCCACACACGGCACGTGCAACGTAGTATGCACTTCAGGGTGTGAGACAACTTCCATGGCCTGCACGTTTACCGGGTTTGTCCCTCATTGAGCACATGTGGGATTTTATGGGACAACGACCATCCCCGATTTACGCGTCCAGGTTGAGGATGCTTGGAACTCAATACCCCAAACTTACATCGAACATCTGTACGACAGACTCCATGCCAGAATTGCACAGTGTGACGCAGTTTATGGCGGTTCAAACTCGTACTAACCATGTTACATAGAAATGTTATTTTTCAGTTTACCAGCAAATACAGCTGTATTTTGCCATAATATTTTGATCATGTTATCCTCTGTATTCAGTTATTATGCTGTGCAAATTTAGTTGGTATCAGACGTCTCTTTCTTGGTGTTCTTTTTTCACTTTCCACCAGTGTATTTACAACTTACTTTTATGAATTATAATATCTCAAAATTTTGGGATTTTGCTAAAGAATAAAAGGATATTTAAATGTTGAAGCTTTGGGTAGCACCCCTGCCCGTCATCAAGAATACAGTTACCTAATATAATTTTATTCCTGAGGATGGGTAGAGGTGCTAACCAAGAATTCAACATGTAAATATCCTTTTATTCCTCAGCATTTGTGTTGTCATGGAAACTCTAGCAGGTGATCATATCAAAGACCTTCTAATCAGAACAGCGAAGACTGGAAGATTTGCTTGCGTTACCCCGTCACGAGACTGAATCAAAGAAGCGATTCCACACATGCTTTTTTCACAGCGAAAGCATCGACATATATTAATACCGTTGATAAATTGACTTTTATTTGTGCATTCTCCGGGCTTCGCAGCTAGCCTAGATGCCACTGATCGAAAAGGCTACCCAAAACAATAATTGATATGATATTTTCAATTTTCTATCTGTACAGATTCATCATACATATGCTCACAACTGCTTGTCCTACTCAGCAGGAAGTCAACATCTTGATTGTTTACATTTACATTTCTATGAGTATAGAGTTCGCCAATGATTATGCATGACACTAATTCATTAGTAGTATGAACTGTGATGCAGTTTGCAAAATTCCAAACTAATCCAATAATAATGGTTTATGTCTTGGTGATATCCGTGTGTGCAGATTGCTGTACGGTGATGACACTGTCCTCTTGACAGAGAGGAAAAGTGAGTTGCAGAGTATGTTGGCTCGGATGCACGAAGTTTGCATGAAATTCAAACTGAGTATAAATAAGAAAAAAATCAAAGTTATGGTGTTTGAGAGAGGAATGGGCAGCACTGAATGTAATGTAAATATAAATGACACTGTGATTGACCAGGTGAGTGAGTGTGTGTATTTAGGAAGCATGTTTGACAGAGAGAACAAATTGGATGATGAAATCAGTAGGCGAGTGAACTCTTCTTTGAAAGTCATAGCTGCTCTGGGAGGTTTTCACAGGAATGATGGGTTCTCTAGAGAGTCCAGCATGGCTGTGTATGAAACTGTAATTGTTCCTACTCTGATGTATGGCAGTGAAACCTGGGTACTGCAGAAGAAACATAGCAGTTTGTGTGCTGGAGAAATGCGTTACTTACGTGGGGTTTGCGGCAAGACATGATATGATTGTGTGAGGAATGAAGATGTGTTGCAGTTGTGTGACGTGAAGCAAAATGTTGTTAGCAAGGTGGAGACCAATATGCTTCGGTGGTTTGGCTATGTTGAAAGAATGAGTGATGAGATGCTTACTAAGAAAATCTTTTTAGCCCAAGTGGCAGGAAGGAAAGGCAGAGGAAGGCCAAGGAAGACATGGGTTGATCAGATTCAGGAGTGTTTGCATGAGAAAAAGATTATGAGTATGAAGTATAAAAGATCTTGTGTACGGCATGTAACGGATATCAGTGAAGCACGAGTTGTATGTCAAGATCGCTGTAAATGGAGAAGTTTGATACAACAACAGTAATTAAAATATCTCATAGTTTGAATTTCGTTTTGGAGCTAACCTCTGAATCTCAGAGAACTGCTTAGTGATATGTATGTGTATGTAACTTCCTTTTCAGAAAATTGTGGGCTGTACTCTTTCGCACATTAGCTTGTTGTGACAGCCACCACACGGACTTGTGTGGACTCCTCTGTATCCTGTCATCAATATCCTGTATGGTCTTGTCTGCAATTGATGGCCTACTGGAGCAGGGGACATCCAGAACACTGTCAGGTTTTTTTTTTTTTTTTTTTTTTGATTGGAGGTTTAACGACCACCGTGAGCAACTCAATGGGCTATAAGCAGTCGCACTGTCAGTTTCCCTAAACATCACTATGAGCTAATGTCCACATTACAGTGGGGGATGTCTCATCACGAAATGTCTTAGTGAACTGTTTTTACACTTGTCCATGTACTTGTCGTCATGGGTAAAGACATCTTCCACCAAAACCACTCTATTCAACACCACTGTCCTTGTGCTGAGACAGGTGATCATTCGACATGTCTGCCTTTGTCGACCAAGCATGTGGAAATAGCCTTCACTCGGGATGACAGCTGTGCATGCCTCTGGGTAGGGAGACATGAAGGTTACCAGGCACAAGGCCGTTCTATGTGGTGGGTCACTTTGATTGTAATTCCATTCAAAATTTCTTTACTATTACTGCAATTTGTACATTCCGTGCACAGTCATTATTTTGACACACTGCTGTTCCCACAAAACTAAGTAGGTTTCAGCAATGTTTCATGTATCATTAGGTGTAGCAATGTTTCATTAATCACTATGCATTCTGTTTGCTTCTTTTTGTGTAATGCTGTTTCCTTATTTTGTATGAAATATGTAGATGTGTATTTTCCAATGCTGAAATATATATATATATATTTCACTAAAGTTCTTTCACACCGCTTGAAGGTAACACTGGACATGGCTCAACCGAGAGAACAAGCTGGATTCAGGAGTGGCTACAGCACAATAGATCATATGCACGTACTGAGAGAACTAATTGAAAGAGCGAGGGAATATGAACTTCCATTGTGCATAGCTTTTATCGATAATGAAAAGGCCTTTGATTCAGTGAAACCATCAGCAGTTACAATGGCTTTGAAATCCTGCAGTATTAAAGATGCATACATTAATATTATTAATAACATCTATGAAAATGCAAGTGTAGAGTCTGCTGTTTGAGAATACAGCACACATAAAAGTTGGAAAGGGAGTGAAACAAGGTGACACCATATCTCCCAAGCTCTTTAATGCCACATTGGAAAATGTCTTTCAATCACTGAACTGGGAAAACAAAGGGATAAAGATTAGTGGAGATTATCTAACTTACCTTCGTTTTGCTGATGATGATGTCATTTTTGCAACTACCCCATCAGAGCTGTAGAGTATGATCCAGGAACTTGCTGACAAGAGTAAAGAAGTGGGATTAAAAATGAACTTTCAAAAGACAAAAGTGATGTACAATGCTTTTACAAGAAATGAAGATTTATCGATTAATGAAGAAAAGCTGCAGATAACAGATGCGTAGATTTATCTTGGACAGCAGATATCAAGTGAGGGTCACATTGATGACGAAATTAATCGGCGTATAAAACTTGCCTGGAGAACTTTTGGAAGAAACAGCATAATTTTCAAGAGCAATATGCCATTATGTCTTAAAAGGAGAGTGTTTGATCAATGCATCCTTCCAGTGCTTACATATGGTGCAGAGACGTGGACCTTAACTAAAAGAAACATACAAAGGCTGCAGACAACTCAATGGAGCCTGGAGAAATGCATGTTTGGTGTAACCAGGAGAGATAAGAAGAGGAACTCGTGGATCAGAAAAATGACAAGAGTGGAAGACACCATGAACAGAGTAAAATCCCTGACATGGCAATGGGCTGGACATAACGCCAGAAGAACAGACCATCGATGGACAGTCAGAATTTTAGATTGGATTCCGAGGGACAGGAAAAGACCCAGAAGAAGACCACATGGGAGATGGTCGGATGAAATTCGAAAGTATGCGGGAGTAACATGGAAGAGGCTTGGAGAGACCTTCGTCCAGCAGTGGATAGATAATGGTTGACAATGATAATGATGATATATACATATATATGAGTTGCTCATTGTGTTGATGAAAGAATATGGAATTACCATATAACCAATAACGACAATTTTAATGTTGTGCATGGAATCTTTCTTATTAACTCATCAGATGCAGTTTTGTATTTTTTTCTATATTATTTGGATGAAATAGAATATAATTTGTTGAAACAAAAAGGCATGGTGCCTATGGTAATCTAAGGCTCCTTGTGATACTGATGAATGTGTACAAAGCAACAACCCGGTGATGTAAAAACAAAAAGTTAAAGCTCTTTTATATTTGAATTATTCTGTAGATAATAAATAATCACTGAATTAATCGATCCCATAGCTCATAAAGTGCTTCCATTTTGATATTTACCAAATGTTTAGCATTTACCAAAATTCATAACATTTTATCATCAATATTGTAAAGTTACAAAAAATTAGAATCCTGCTATTGCCTTGCTGTGATTAGAAAGTTAATTTTTCTTGTCAAACTGTTCAGAGCACACATCACACTGATGTGGCTTTTCACCTGAGTGAACAAGCACATGCCTTGGTTTATTTTTCTGAGCAAACTGCTTAGAACATAAACAACATTTATGAAGCTTTTCACCTGTGTGAAGGAGCATGTGCTGTGAAAGACTTTTCCAAGAAACTGTTTGGAGCATACATCACATGGATATGGCTTTTTATCTGTGTAAAGGACCACATGCCGTGAAAGCCGACTTTAATGAGCAAATTGCTGAGGACATTCATGCTACTAGTAAGGTGTGAAGAAGTATATGTTGTGAAAGACCAGTTTTTCGAGCAAACTACTTGGAACATACATCACACTGGTACGGCCTTTTACCTGTGTGAACAACTAAATGCTCTGAAAGATGACTTTTCTGAGAAAATTGTTTGGAGCACACATCACACTGATGTGGCTTTTCGCCTGTGTGAACAAGCATATGCTGTGAAAGTTCACGTTTTCGAGCAAATTGCTTGGAACATACATCACACTGGTAAGGCTTTTCACCTGTGTGAAGGACAACATGCTCTGAAAGACTACTTTTCCGAGAAAATTGTTTTGAGCACACATCACACTGATGTGGCTTTTCACCTGTATGAACAAGCATATGCTTGAAAAGGTCACCTTTCTGAGCAAATTGCTTGGAACATACATCACATTGGTAAGGCTTTTCGCCTGTGTGAACAAGCATATGCTTGGAAAGGTCACCTCTCTGAGCAAATTGCTTGGAACATACATCGCATTGGTACGGCTTTTCACCTGTGTGAACAAACATATGCTTGGAAAGTGTACCTTTCTGAGAAAATTTCTTGGAGCATACATCACATTGGTAAGGCTTTTTATGTGTGTGAAGGTACAAGTGCTCTGAAAGATTATTTTTCCGAGCAAACTGCTTGGAACATACATCACACTGGTAAGGTTTTTTACCTGTGTGAAAGACCATGTGCTCCAAAAGATTACTTTTACGAGAAAATTGTTTGGAGCACACATCACACTTATGTGACTTTTCACCTGTATGAACAAGCATATGCTTGGAAAGTTCACATTTCTGAGCAAATTGCTTGGAACATACATCACACTGGTAAGGCTTTTCATCTGTGTGAACAAGCATATGCCTTGAAAGTTTACCTTTCTGAGAAAACTGCTTGGAGCATACATCACATTGGTAAGCCTTTTTATGTGTGTGAAGGTACAAATGCTCTGAAAGAATACTTTTCCGAGCAAACTGCTTGGAACATACATCACACTGGTAAGGTTTTATACCTGTGTGAAAGACCATGTGCTCCAAAAGATTACTTTTCCGAGAAAATTGTTTCGAGCACACATCACACTTATGTGACTTTTCACCTGTATGAACAAGCATATGCTTGGAAAGGTCACATTTCTGAGCAAATTGCTTGAAACATACATCACACTGGTAAGGCTTTTCACCTGTGTGAACAAGCATATGCCTTGAAAGTGTAGCTTTCTGAGCAAATTGCTTAGAGCATACATCACATTGATGAGGCTTTTCAACTGTGTGAACAACTATATGCCTTGAAAGTGCACTTTTCTGAGCAAATGTCTTAAAGCATACATTACATTGATGAGGCTTTTCACCTGTGTGGAGGAGTAAATGTTGCAGAAGAATACCTTTCCCAGCAAATTGCTTGGAACATACATCACACTGAAAAGGCTTTTCATCTGTGTGAACAAACATATGACTTGAAAGTGTACTTTTCAGAGCAAATTTCTTAAAGCATACATCGCATTGATGAGCCTTTTTACCTGTGTGAATGACTATATGCCTTGAAAGTGCACTTTTCTGAGAAAATTTCTTAAAGCATACATCACACTGATGTGACTTTTCACGTGTGTGAAGAAGCATATGCTTTGAAAGATTACCTTTGTGGGTAAACTGTTTGGGGAATGCATCACACTGGAAAATTTTTTCTCTTGTATGAAGTTGTTTATGTCTTGCAAAACTAGATTCTTCTATAAATTTCTGGAAGCATATTTCACATTGCCAAGGGTCTTCAACTGCATCTGCATCACTGAATGTCAATGTGTCAGCTTCTTTTTTCACTTCCTTGGTAACTAAATTTTGAGTGACTTCCCCTGAAGAATGTTGCACAACCGACTCCATGCTAAATGACTTGCAATATTAATTTAAGTCACTTTCATTTAAAGTGTGTTGTTTGCACACACAAAGAGGAACGTCACTGTGTCAAGTCTTACATCTGAATGTGCATTAAGAATTCTTAAAAAAATATCTACTTAATTTTAACATAGCAGGAAAAACCAAAAACTTCAAACAGGTTTTAAAGACACATTTTTCTAAAGTGACTGATCAAATTTCCAAGACACTTTAGAATTGCTGTAAAATGCTGAGTGCCGGAAATTATGTTTCTATATAAATATAACACGCACATGAAATCCTGCTGATCCACATAACTCAATTTCTTCTGGGATATTTTGTCCACTTTCCCAAGAAAAAGATTAAAGAACAAAATGTTAGCCATTATTCCATTAACAGCTTCATATAATACAGTGCAGTTTTCTCATAAAACACCTTTTTCAGTTATTTGTAGACATATGATCCCATAACAGCCAACAACGGAGCTGGAACTTTAGCCGTTTAAATTTGGCAAACTGAAGTTTGAAAATCGGTACCTACCCTCTCCAATGCTTCAGCAACCGCCATTTGCATTAGAGCATAAAGTTGAAATATATTAACTACAGATACTGAATAATTATATTTTTCCTTTATTATAGAAAAAACTACGTTTATAAATGCAATATTTATAAATTAAAGTGTATCATAATTTCACTGAAACCGAGACTCCCTTAACCTCCTTGCTTGTATGTAAGCTGGTCTTGACTGGAACAATAGTCCAGTTTTTTTTTTTGTTCTTGTTGAATATGATGAGGCTTATAGATCGGGTTTGTGCCTCACAGCAACTAGTTGGCCAAACTGTAATAGCGAAAATGACTCGTGATCACGATGAAACACACACCTAATTAGCAAGTTACAGAATAAAACATTCCAGAAAAATAAAATTAAACATACATAATAAATAGAGCCCAGACACAAGTCCAGGTGGGAAGAATTCAATGGAGAGGGACATAAAACAGAGATATTACATAGTGGGCACTTTCAAAACGGAAGGGGATACTGAGTAATTACGGAGAACTGGGAGCAATAAACCACTGGATCTCAAAAAACTGACACGAACGTATACACAGGAAGCAGACCAGCGGAGCTGGCCGAGGGGGAAAACAGGAAGAGACCAACTCAGCCTTTGAAATATTGTGCAAGAAACTGAGAAGCAGAGTTCAGTTCTGAGGACATAAAAGCAAGTCTATTATTGCAGACGAGAAATTTAGAATTTGTCCGGGCATAAGTTCGAAGCTCTTGCAAAATGTGTAACACCTTGAGAGCAACGTTGGCTGGACGGTATGTACATTGAGTGAGATAGGTGGCATAGTTATTGCGTCTAGAAGGGAAAGTGTGCCGAGCGCCTAGCGCCTAGCGTACGTAATGATTGGCTTGAATACCGAAATTTGTCCCCTTCGTAGATGGCACTCCGATCGCTTTCCCTTCGCTCTTTCTTACTGTGGTGGGAGTGGGAAACTAAATTCGTGTTGCTTACTGTGAAAAGAACGGCAATTTAGACGAAAACGTGTTATGTTTTAGGTTTTAGAAGGAATGTGAATTACCTAATTATTGTATATAAGTTATACCTAGCTCTTTATGCGGAAGAGAAATAACCATTGTTTTGTGCCAGGTTGCAATACTCAGTACAAAAACAGTAAGCTGTCACTCTATGGAATACCCAAAAAATGATAAACTTTTACAGCAATGGCAAAGATTGATTCCCCGTGTAGATAAAAACTTTGACAAATTTAGCGCCTTATTTGAACTGCACTTTGATGAGAGATTTGTGGTTCGAAATTTTGTGCATAAAATAAACGAGGAGACTGTTAATACCCAGAGATCGGCCCATCTTGATACCAAATGCAATTTCAACAATATTTCCAAACCTTCCCCATTATTTGTCAATACCTCTGGCAAAAATGAAGAAAGTTAGGGAAACCGATGATAAGCCTGATGGTAATTTAAATAGCTTGGGATTTACTTCCCAAAGAGTTACACTGAACTGCCTTCTGAATATAAACCTTCCTTCAGAAATTTGGGGTAAGCAAATTCTTGCTAATAATCCAAAGTGCATAATTTTCCATGTTCATTCATTTAAATGTGAATTATCAAATTAATTGACAACCGAAAAACTGGTTGTTGTAACCGAAAGTGAACCGGAGGTTACCTGTGAAGTGTATTTACGTGGATTAAAAATTAACAGTTTCTAATATTACTTCTAAAGATGAATTAGAATACATTATTCGAGACACTGATAGGCTAACAGTATGTCATGGCGCAGGCTCCATTTCAGAATTTGAAAATAACAGGAAGTACCTTGAAAGTGGAGTTATTTTTAAGAATAATTTATACAGCAAAAATTGTGTAAGGAAAGGAGCAACAGAGACTCGCCTGAAATGTAAGTATCTGTGGCACTTACTTTTGCACAAAATAGCTTATCATAGAAGAAAGGCTACATTTAAAAATAAGTATCAGAATAAGTTTGGAAAATCAACAGGCTGAAAAAATTTGTTATTTCGCTCTCTGATTACATAAAAGAAATCCAAAAGAAAAATAAGAATTTTACAGAACTTCCCATTAATGAAAAAACAGCAGAATTACCCATTAAGCAGTGGCAAATGGTTATTCATTGTTATAAGGCAGCAAAAGAAATCTGCAAGAGGTATGTCATATACCAAGGAATGGTTACTTGAATGCACATAAAAAGTCCAAAATTGTACGAGCACATACGGAAACACAAAATCATGATCCTACCTAATAAAACAACTATTAGAAAGTATATTTCAAATTACAGCACTGGTTTTGGATTCAATGCACAGACGTTTGAACCACTTTAAAAGAAAACAAGTAAGATGGAGCTTTTTGCAAGACATGATGGTATATTAATAGATGAAGTGAAGCTTACAGAAAAACTGCAAGCAAAATCATCTGGTGAAATAAACGGGTTTGTTGATATTGGGCCATACACTTCAGTAACTTTTTTTTTTTTTGATTGGAGGTTTAACGACCACCGTGAGCAACTCAATGGGCTATAAGCAGTCGCCCGTCCCTAATTTAGGGTCACTGGTTCCAGGGAAGGGAGAGAGCCAGTGCCGTAAGACAAACACAACATCCATGCCTCACCGGGATTCGAACCCAGACCCCGTTCGGACGAATGATCACAGGTCATCGCTTAGACCACTGCGCCACCGGGGCGGCCTTCAGTAACTTAAGCATACCCCATGTAATCACGGACTGGTAATGGTGTTCCAGCCATTAAATGGAGATTGGACCCAAATAATTGGTGTTTTTGCCACAAGTAACAATATAAGTGGAACTTTGCTTGAAAAATTGATTATTATTGAAGCTGTTATTCTCACTGAAAATGTAGGTCTGTTTGTTGATTTCATTACGTGTTGGAACAGGAATATGTGGAAGACATTTGGTATATCAGCAGATTGTTCTGGAACTAAATACAGCATTATGCATCCTACATATTGTTCTAGAAGTTTACATTTGATTTCATATTAGATTTTCCTCACTTAATAAAATGTGTACGGAACGCATTTGTTACCAGATGTTTTCTTCTGCCCGAAGGAGAAGCAAGACCAGAGCATGTTGAAGCAGCATGGAGGATGGACTCTGACATGACTACTCTAAAAGCCATGCCAAAAATTACACGCGTTCATATTCATCCGAATAACTGAGAAAATGAGAGCAAGCTATGCTGTGCAGCTTTTTAGCAACAACGTATTAAAAGGCCTTTTTCTCTATAAGCATCATATTGAAATACAGATTGGAAGTACCAATGCAACTGCATTTTTCATAAAGTTGATGATGGAGTTAATAACTGCAATGATCTCTAGGAGTCCATCAAGTAGTCTCCGTGTAGATTCTAAGGGATGCAAAGTGTTTTATGACTTTCTGTTATATTTAGATAAATGGGAAGCTTTTGCAGGAGATAAGAAGATTGGGTTTTTAAGTGCTAGAGGATTACGAGTCACTAAAAGCAGTACCATCTCTATACTAAAATATCTAACAGAAACCTTGAACTACAAGTACGTAATGACATCGCGCTTGAGTCAAGGCTCAATAGAAAACCTTTTTGGTATTATTCGGCAACTGTCAGGCTGCAATGACCACCCCACTGCAGCAGGATTTTTAGTGACCATTCAGTGTTTAAGTTTTTATAATCTGGCTAAGCCTGTAAAGTGTGGTACTAGCTGCACAACCGAAATCATCAATTCCCTTATTGAGCCAAGTGACACCATCAGTTACAAACCTAATGTTTTGTTAAATTTAAATGAACTTTTAAGTGATGGTATGCCAGATAATGTGAAAGATACCTTGAATAGTGCTGTATATTCTGATTGTGCTTCCCTTTTCCCACATAATTCCCATAACCAGTTGCTAGTTTATGTAGCTAGGAAATGTGTTGCAATAACTAAATGCAAAGATTGCACCAAAATGTGTTTAACATGCAGTATCGAAGGCCAGATTTTCTGGAACATTGATACGAGAATTTGATAAAGGTGGCTTATTATATCTATCAAAGGAACTCCTAGTTCTTGTCAGTCAACTGGAAGGTATTCTTACACATTATTTCAGCACCGAAAAACTGCACAGAGATAGTATCGTTGATATTCTAGCTATCTTGATGAGAAAGAAAATTAAATTCATTGGTTGTGCAGAACACAGTAAAGATGTGACATGTAAGATTGCAAAATTTTATTTACTGACACGGTTGCATTTCTGTATAAAGGGACCTAATAAGATTCACAAGGATAATAGAGAAAAAATGAAGTACGTTAAGCTGAGACGCTGCAAATGAAGTCCCTGGATCTGGTGTTGAGGTTCTTTTTATGAGGAAGCAAGTGAAAGACAGCTTTATACTTACTGTGAAGTCAGTCAATAGCTCTCACTTATAATTACTGTGGAGTCGGTCGATATATACTGACTCCACAGTAATGCTACCGGTCAAACCCTCACCCCGAGAGTTCCTCAAAACCACCTTAACAGTTAATAAGAACTTTGCCACAGAACAGGTTCAGTCATTCAAACCCAGGGGTTTGAACTTAATCACATTACCAATGTTCAACTCTGAGCAAGCAGAGCAGACACTGCAGCCCCGGTGGCGCAGTGGAATAAGGCTCTGGCCTTTGATCATTCGTCCGTACGGGGTCCGGGTTCGAATCCCGTCAGGCATGGATGTTGTGTTTGTCTTACGGCACTGGCTCTCTCCCTTCCCTGGAACCAGTGACCCTAATTTAGGGACGGGCGAATGCTTATAGCCCATTGAGTTGCTCACGGTGGTAGTTAAACCTTCAATCAAAAAAAAAAAGAGCAGACACTGATGTGTTTACTGATCTACTATATATTACCATATGTATGCATATGACCGTATTAAAAAGAATGGATAACTTTGGGAGTATGTAGCAGTGGCTAGTTAACTTTTCCTTCATTAAATATATGTATGCACATAGCAGACAGTAAGCCTAATGCATATGCAAATAAGTGATCCTAGAAATTTAACCCAAACTCATTAAAAGAAATTCCAGCCTAAAATGAGGTTAAGAAATGTTCAGGTTGTTAACAAACTTAGAAAAGAAAGTTACAACAGCTGGTAAGTTATTTAGAGATTCAAAATTCATTTCTGTAAGTGTATTTATTTAAACAAAAAATATATTTCTTGCTCTCCCCACCCCCAAGTAACTGCATCAATGGTGAAAGATAAAAGACGTTCAAACATTGCAATGGTTGCTATCAACTATGCTGGGGTCAGAAATGTATTCTGAAATAATTCCATTGTGTGGAATTATTACAGAATATATTTACTTCACTGGTAATTAACGGTTCAGCAGATATTAATATACAAAAAGATTTTAAGTCACATGTGTGGTAGCAATAGGTAATAATATTGCAGAGTTACTATTTTTCGTTAAAAATGTTTAGAACTGTGGGATTCATTTAGCAAACTGTACCACCCCTTCATCTTTTTTTTTTTTATGTTCAAATTCGAAAATTACTGGTGGCAATCTATTAATGCACTTTTTTTTTTTCAACCAACATTTAGCTTTAGCATTTCCAGCATTGCTAACTAGGGCTTCCATGATGGAATTATATACTACAAAATTCAGTATTTTGGAGAAAACTTGGAAAATGCCATAAGTGATTGTGACTAATTTACTCTTTACAAGGTGGTGTAAAAGTAATAAAAAAGGAAACTAAACAGGTATTAAATTTATTCCTGGAAATTTAATTATGTGTGAAAACATCTAATAGTTGCATTCACAAATTCTTGCCCTTTGATTCAATTGAATTTTCTAAGATGCCTAAAAATCAAGTTGTGTGTTATTTATTTTTTGTGTAATGTTACTTTTTAAATCGCTCTCCCAAGTTCTGTTCTGATATGCTGATAAATTTCTCTGTTCCTATACAATTGAGAAATGGTTTTTAATAAAAATTTCAACAACTGCTGAACTAGCCTTTGACATAAAGCAGCCTGCAATGAATTAATCAAACTTCTACTTTATAAAAAATAAAAATTTAAAATGGGATGCTTACTTTTGCCTCACTGTATAAATTGAATAAAGCTTAACCAATGTGCTGAGATGTGGCAATATTGTAAAAAATAATGCTTGATACATACCAGCAATGCAAGATTAAAACATTGCTTTATTACAAACTGCACGTGGCTTCTATATGGAAATGCCTAAAGCCATTTTTAATTAACTCGCATCAGCACTCCTTTGGTCCCCGTGCTGATGAGAGTTCAATACTCAAAACCGATATACGTCAGAGGTCAGTTTTTTCACATGTGCTTCAACATTTGTTTCAGTTGGTGAAAATTATATCTGTATTACCTATTCCCAACTACTTGGGGCATTAAACAACGTTGTTACATGTTTACATTGTACACAATGTGTCACTGTGCGTACCTTACTGGGACGATAAAGCTTTCTGGATATACTGAGGGGATATCAGTTTGAGACTGAAATAATTACAATTTCAGAAATTAAGAACAAATAAGTCTTGGTAAATTATTTGCTCCCCCACAATTATTTCTTCATTTAATAGTAAAATTTACCTAACAGTATAAAAAAAAATCCCCCCAAATCAGCCACTTTCCTTTTTTTTTTTTTTTTTTTTTGCGTTTTTTTCTGAACAATTACTGGTAAATGTTTTCTCATGCATGCATTATGACCGAAATTATGCTTCAGTCAGTGAGGAATGTCATTGTAAATGCGTGTGACACAGCTTAAATAAGGTGGTACACACCGTTTTTTAAACCAGTCAGTAACAGGCAAAAATAATTTTTGTTAAGCCTCCTAATAATACGAAAAACTTACGCAACATTTATATATATCAGCTATATCCACACCAATCATTACGTACGCTGGGAGCTCAGCACACTTCCCCTTTTCGACACTATATATCAGCCGTTTCTTTATCGTTTGAAGAGTAGACACATGAATGCACAACTTTATATTTACATGCCCCGACGTATTTACTTCAAACAGTAAATTTTGTCCACTATCCCTAAATTGTTTTTAAGGAGAGCTCTGTTTCTGACTGGCAGCATGAAATTTGTTGAACCACGGCATTACTTATATCTGGTCATAAGCCTAACGGGAGAGGGTGTAAAAAAAACTCCCAGATTTTCCGAGTCATGGATCCCCGATGTAAATGACCCCTCAAATGTTTCGGGTATATAATGATATGCATTTCTTATGTGAACCAACTAAATTATTTAATAATATGTAATTCTTCGTAGAATGCAAACACATGTATAATGTGTACTTAATAAAACAGCAATGTCGATTAAACATGGTTACCAACATCGTTGGAATATATATATATATACATAATGTGTGATCAGACCCCCTCCAGATTTTAAAACATGGTTACACCACTGTACTTGATGGTCACTGGCGAACATAGCTGATGCTGACACTTAAGCATTTAATTCAAAATAAGCACATTCAATATAATGTCCCATACAAAAAAGCCTTGCAATTTCTATATATACAGCAGGGGCGGCTCCTGCAATAGGGAACTGTGGGGCTGCAGACCCCACCACCTACCCAAAGCAGTTTTTTTTTCATGCCGTGCAGAGAGAAAGAGTTTTCTGAACTCAGCTGGAAGTTTTTCCTACATAACGCCACTGGGGGCGAAAGGAACGCTGGCGGGCTGCTCTGACTGCCATTAAAACCAACTCATGTGGGAAACTCTACCTATTTCCACATCATTTCGTTTTCTTCGAATAAAACGTTCCTGGGGGCTGCTTTGATTGGAGCTCTCGCTGGTACAGCAGATGTGAATGGTCCTCGGAGTTGTTCGCCAGTGACGTAGCTACAATACAGTCTCTAGTTGGCTGCGAATGCATTGCCCGGGCCTTACCGCGGCGATGCATTAAATTTTTAGTTTGTTCCTGCTTTTATTCAACATGATAATTCTAACAACTGGAGAATATTTGTGTTTCCTAATAACTCAGTTGCCGAGATTTCTGCAAAAAGGTTTCACTTATATTTTCTCTTCTGATCAAAATGGGCATGTGAACAAATTGCGATTAAGAATGAAATTCAGTAATGGATAAATTGAAAAAAAAAAGACTAATTTCTGCAGCAAAAAATACTTGCACAAAATTAATATTTTCACTTACCAGGCACAGCGAAATTTTCACTTTTGAACTCGTGCAAATTTTTATTCATCAAAAAACATTGAAGTTGCTCCATTGGCTACAGTTTACTTTTCTGCTCCATACCTCCCCGCCCTCAATATAAGCTGCACATTTCAGTTGAGGTAGTGCTTTATACTTACTTACTTTGAACACAACATTTAATAAAATACAATTGTTTAAAAAATTTATGAAGTTGGTAAATTTTGAAAACAAATTGTTCTACACTAAATTGTAATCATGGATTCAAAATTAAAACTGGACTGAATATGTTTGCAATTCGTATTTATTAAAGAGAATGCCTGTGTGCGAGTATCGCAGTAACAACTCATCGCGAAATTGTGGCACACCTTTCAAAATTCCGCAAAATGTTTTTCATCACTATCCGAGTTGCAGTGGTTGGTGTCAAGTCAAAATTCCAAAGGGAGCGTATCAGAAGAAAAAAATGTATTATATTTCTAGGTGTCACAATTGACACCTGAAAACGCGTATATGACGTTAAGTGTGTGTCCGCTGTCACACGCATTATTTTTTTATACCTTTAAAACTGGTTCCCTTAATTGAGTGTGTTTTGCTCTTACAGTATATACATGTATATGTCATTTACAAATACTATCTCAATCCGCTGCTGGATGAGTCTCCAAGTTTCTTCCACAACAGTCTGCCTTGAGCCAGTTTCCTTCATGCTTCCAAATTTCATCCACCAATCTCCCACATGACATCTTTTGGGTCTTTTTTTCTCCCATTGCTATCCAGCTTAATATTTCAACTCTCCATCGCTAGCTCTTTCTTCTGGCAATATGTCCATCTCGTTGCAATTTCAGGGATTCTGATATTGATGTTTTCTAAACTTGTAATTTTTTCCAGATCCACGAGTTCCTCTTTGTATTTTCCCTTTTTCCTTGTTACATCAAACATGATTCTTTCAGTTGTCTGCAACCTCGGTATATCTATTTTAGTTGAGGTCCATGTCGCTGCTCCATGCGTAACAACTGGAAGGATGTACTGATTAAACACTTTTCTTTTAAGAAATAATGCATCAAACAAAGTTTTATACGCCGATTATTTTCTTCATATATGTGGCCATCGCTTGATATATGTTGCATAATTCAGGTATCGGTTAGCTCTAGATTTTCCCTATCAATCGCTAAATATAAAATCTAAATATTCATTTCTTTTAAAAAAAAAGCACATTCGATCAATAGAGTATCATCATCATCATCATTGTCAACCATTATCAATCCACTGCTGGACGAAGGTCTCCCCAAGTTTCCTCCACAACGGTCTGTCTTGTGCCAGTCTCCTCCATGTCACCCCCGCATACTTTCGAATTTCATCCACCCATCTCCCACGTGGTCTTCTTCTGGGTCTTTTAATGTCCCTTGGAATCCAATCTAAAATTTCGGCTGTCCATCGATGATCTGTCCTTCTGGCAGTATGTCCAGCCCATTGCCATTTCAGGGATTTAACTCTGATCATGATGTCTTCCACTCTTGTCATTTTTCGGATCCACGAGTTCCTCTTCTTATCTCTCCTGGTTACACCAAGCATGGACCTCTCCATGCTTTTTTGAGTTGTCTGCAGCCTTTGTATGTCTCTTTTAGTTAAGCTCCACGTCTCCGCACCATACGTAAGCACTGGAATTATGCATTGATCAAACACTTTTCTTTTAAGACATAATGGCATATTGCTCTTGAAAATTATGCTGTTTCTTCCAAAAGCTCTCCAGGCAGGTTTTGTACGCCGATTAATTTCTTCATCAATGTGACCCTCACTTGATATCTGCTGTCCAAGATAAACGTACGTGTCTGTTATCTCCAGCTTTTCTCCATCAATCGATAAATCTTCATTTCTTGTAAAAGCATTGAACATCACTTTTGTCTTCTGAAAGTTCATTTTTAATCCCACTTCTTTACTCTTGTCAGCAAGTTCCTGGATCATACTCTGCAGCTCTGATGGGGTAGTTGCAAAAATGACTACGTCATCAGCAAAACGAAGGTGGGTTAGATAATCTCCATTAATCTTTATCCCCATGTTTTCCCAGCTCAGCGACTGAAAAACACCCTCCAATGTGGCATTAAAGAGCTTCGGAGATATGGTGTCACCTTGTCTCACTCCCTTTCCAATTTTTACGTGTGTTGTATTTTCAAACAGCCGAATCTTTGCACTTGCATTTTCATAGATGTTATTAATAATATTAATGTATGCATCTTCAATACCGCAGGTTTTCAGAGCCATTGTAACTGCTGATGGTTTCACCGAATCAAAGGCTTTTTCATAATCGATAAAAGCCATGCACAATGGAAGTTCATATTCCCTCGCTCTTTCAATTAGTTCTCTCAGTACGTGGATATGATCTATTGTGCTGTAGCCACTCCTGAATCCAGCTTGTTCTCTCGGTTGAGCCATGTCCAGTGTTACCTTCAAGCGGTGTGAAAGAACTTTAGTGAAGATTTTATAAACTACTGATAGGAGGCTGATAGGTCTGTAGTTTCCGAGATCCTCAATGTCACCTTTCTTATGTAGCAGGATCATTGTAGCGGTGTTCCAATCCTCAGGAATCTTTCCTTCATTAAGGCATCGAGTGAAAATTTGGGCGAGTATTGTTTCGATTTCTCCAATTGCTTCTTGTATGATGTCTACAGTAATTCCATCTTCTCCTGGAGCTTTTCCCCGCTTCATGTTCTTGATTGCATGTGCAACTTCTGCTGGAAGGACTGGAGGAATGGTACTGGTATCTTTCATGATGTCTGGAGTGCATGTATCATCCCTTTCATATAATTTTGAGTAGAAATCTTTCACTCTTGTCAAAATTTCGCCTCTATTTCTTGTTACAGAACCATCTTCTTTTCTCAGTGCCATAATCTGTTTTCTTCCCTTACTGAGATGTCCCTTTGCTATCTTTAGGCTTTGGTTGTTTTCAATTGCTTTCCTCACTAGTTCATAGTTGAATTTTCTTACGTCTTCAGTGATACTTTTTCTTACTGTCTTGCATAGCTCTATATATTCCACTTTGGAAGTCACATCTTCTTTAGTTGCCCTCATCTCTCTTCTTTTTGCATCAACATTTTCGTTTTTCCTGATAATTTGTTTACATGCAACTTGTTCTTAGACCCAGCTAATTTTGTTGCTCTTTCCATAAGAGCTTTGGTTACTTTTTTGTTAACTTCAGAGATGTCCACTTCTTCCGATGTTAGGCCTTCTAAAGCAGAGAACCTGTTCTTCAGTTCCAACTTGAAGGTATTATGGTGTTTTTTAAGGTTGGTTTGGTCAATAAATTTTGTTTGTCTTATGAGCTTGCCACGTTCGAGTTTAGTGATGAGGTGTATCTTACATCTCACCAATCTATGGTCACTACCTGTGTTGAACTTGTTTAGCACACTGCAGTCTTCTATGACGATTTTTTTGTTACACATAATAAAATCAATTTCACTTGTCGTCCCATTTGGATGTCTCCATGTCCATTTGATGTGCGGCTTTTTCTTGAAAAAGGAGTTCAAGATGAAAAACCCTTCTGCCTCTGCAAACTGTACGAGAGTATTTCCACGCTGGTTTCTGTTGCCGTGACCGAATTTACCTACTGAAGTTTCATTCTGTTGCCGTTGCCCTATTTTTGTATTGAAATCTACCATAATTATCTTCAAGTGCTGCTTACCTTTAATATTTAGATGACGAACTTCCTCATAAAATGCTTATTCAGGATGATTTGCGGTGGGTGCATAAGTTTGAATAATATGGTATCTTTTTATTTTATCCTGGTATCTTTTTGAGAGTTGGATAACGAGTCTTGCAGCTCTGTCAGAGGAACGTTCAACTTCTACAACTTTATCCTTCAGTTTCTTGTTTATTATAAATCCAACACCACCAGTTCTGCCAGTATCTGTCCCACGATAGTAGAAGAGATGTCCACTTTTCAGTTCAATGAGATCTTCTCCTTTTCTCCTTACCTTCCTTAGCCAGACGATGTGCCACTTGATCCTTTGTAGTTCCTCTTCCAATTCAAGAAGCCTTGAATCAGAAGATAGGGAGCGTCCATTATACGTAGCCAAGGTCAGCATCAGATGGCAGCCTAGTCCGGTCCTCCGGGGATTCTTAGCACCCTCTGCCTTCATGTCGCACTGGCCGCTGCCTTGGCCAGGTACATTCCAGCTGCCGGAGACTGAGGGCCAAGATTTAAGTTGTGGAGTCATTTTGGAGGGGTTTGGCCATAACTCACCACGCTGGCCAAGCGGGTTGGTGAGTGTGGGATAGCATTTCCTCTAATCCTGATGGTATAGTTATACCGCTATTGGCGGTCGTCAGAGCCCCTTTAGTGGGAACAGGATGCACCACGAGAAGGCGGGGTTGACATTTGTCAAGTACAGGCTGTGATGTTACGCATCACCTGACCTTACATCCCATTAAATAATAAATTCGTATAAATAGTTTTTTTCTCCTGTTACATGTTTTTTGTGATTGAGTTTTAATGCAAAATGGAGTAACTGACAAATTAGTGACTTTTTGAACTTTTATACACGCTCATATGTGATTTTTTTTATTTCTAGTAGTGTTTTTAAAGTCACTGAATAAATGGCCTCCATGTGTAGCCCAAAACAAACTTTGATATTCTTCTTTTTCCTTTTATTTAAATGTAAGTATCTGGTTTGCACGCAAATTGCTAAATATATAAAAGCAAGGGCCACAAAATGATGAAATTAAATTTGCGATTTCATGAATTCGGAAAATAATATCAAGGTCGTTACAATAATCACTTGAAATCTACAGATCTCCGTATTTGTACGGCGAAGGGCGATAACCTATTCGAAAACCGGGCGATTGAAAACAAACAAAAAACTTAAAAAGGAAAGAACATCTTTTTAAGGGCTTCGCACCAGAAACTTTACACACAAAACATACACTGGCGGAAAGTGAAAAAAGAACACCATGAAGGAATTGGCGGTCGATCATGAAATTTACATATGTTAATGGGGTCGAGTTTACGTAGGTGTGATGTTAATTTCGGGACCAACCGGTGAGCGCTTACGCCACAGCACGGCATAATATGCAAATTATTGTCGGTGGTATTTAAGGAGTACGGCGAAGTGAATGTAATCAGTCGTCGGCGTACGGACACGTGCGAAGACCCTGAAGAAGCTTCAATGCCTGGATATGAAAGACGTGTACGATTCCAGCAGTTATCAGGCTTTGAGCGAGGTCGTCTAGTCGGACTCCGCGAGGCCGGGTGGTCGCATTGCGAAGCGAATTGTACGGGAAGTATCGGTGGTGGTACGATGGTGGTGTAGATGGTCCGAGGAACATTCCCACACGAGAAGGCGTGGAACCGGGAGTCACAGACGGACTGATGAGCTGACCGATCGACGAATAAGAAGAGCGCCGTTGTCAAGCAGAACATCCACTGCGACGCAAATTTGAGCTCCCGTTGCACCTGAGGTGACTGTGCGAACAATCCGTAACCGTCTACTGGATGCATGACTATGTGCACGTGTACCTCTGACTCCAGCCCACCGTCAGGAACAGCTGCAGCGGTGTCGCCAACGTCTGCACTGGAGAACGCAATGGCGATCTGTCATGTTCAGCGATGAAAGCAGATTCTGCTTGGGAGCCTCCGATGGCCGTATGCGTGTTCGCAGACGCACAGGGGAGCGTCTCCACCCTTTTTGCATCCGCCAGCGGCATACACGGCCTACACCTGGTCTCCTGGTGTGGGGAGCGATCATTCCCGTACACAACTAGTGTTTGTACCGGGTACGTTAAACACCATCATTCAGCCCGTTGTTGTGCCATTTGTAAGGTCGGTCCCTCCTTTTTCCAGCAAGATAACGCACGCCCACACACGGCACGTGCAACGTAACATGCACTTCAGGGTGTGAGACAACTTCCATGGTCTGCACGTTTACCGGATTTGTCCCCCATTGAGCACATGTGGGATTTTATGGGACAACGACCATCCCCGATTTACGCGTCCAGGTTGAGGATGCTTGGAACTCAATACCCCAAACTTACATCGAACATCTGTACGACAGACTCCATGCCAGAATTGCACAGTGTGACGCAGTTTATGGCGGTTCAAATTCGTACTAACCATGTTACATGGAAATGTTATTTTTCAGTTTACCAGCAAATACAGCTGTATTTTTCCATAATATTTTGATCACGTTATCCTCTGTATTCCGTTATTATGCTGTGTAAATTTCGTTGGTATCAGACGTCTCTTTCTTTGTGTTCTTTTTCACTTTCCACCAGTGTACGTACAACTTACTTTTATGCATTATATTATCTCAAACTTATGGGGTTTTGCTAAAGAATAAAAGGATATTTAAATGTTGAAGCTTTGGGTAGCACCCTTGCCCGTCCTCAAGAATACAGTTACCTAATATTTTATTCCTGAGGATGGGTAGAGGTGCTAACCAAGAATTCAACATGTAAATATCCTTTTATTCCTCAGCATTTATGTTGTCATGGAAACTCTAGCAGGTGATCATACCAAAGATCTTCGAATCAGAACAGCGAAGACTGGAAGATTTGCTTGCGTTACCCCGTCACCAGACTGAATCAAAGAAGCGATTCTACACATGCTTTTTTCGCAGCGAAAGCATCGACATATCTTAATACCGTTGATAATTGACTTTAATTTTTCATTCTCAGGGCTTCGCAGCTAGCCTCGAATATACGCCACTGATTGAAAGGCGCTACCCAAAACAATATTTGATATGCTATTTCTATCTTTCTATCTGTACAGATTCATCATACATATGTTCACAACTGCTTGTCCTACTCAGCAGGGAAGCCAACATCTTGATTGTTTACATTTCTATAAGTATAGAGTTCGCCAATGATCATGCATGGCACTAATTCATTAGTAGTACGAACTGCGATGCAGTTTGAAAAAGTCCAAACTAATCCAATAATAGTGGTTTATGTCTTGGTGATATCCGTGTGTGCAGATTGCTGTACACTGATGACACTGTCCTCTTGACAGAGAGGAAAAGTGAGTTGCAGAGTACGTTCACTCGGATGCACGAAGTTTGCATGAAATTCAAACTGAGTATACACAAGGGAAAAATCAAAGTTATGGTGTTTGAGAGAAGAATGGTAGCACTGAATGTAATGTAAATATGTACAAATGACACTGTGATTGACCAGGAGAGTGAGTGTGTGTATTTAGGAAGCATGTTTGACAGAGAGAACAAATTGGATGGTGGAATTAGTAGGCGAGTGAATTCTTCTTTGAACGTCATAGCTGCTCTGGGAGGTTTTCACAGGAATGATGGGTTCTCTAGAGAGTCCCGCATGGATGTGTATGAAACTGTAATTGTTCCTACTCTGATGTATGGCAGTGAAACCTGGGTACTGCAGAAGAAACATAGGAGTCGTTTGTGTGCTGGAGAAATGCGTTACTTACGTGGGGTTTGTGGCAAGACACGGTATGATTGTGTGAGGAATGAAGATGTGTTGCAGTTGTGTGACGTGAAGCAAAATGTTGTTAGCAAGGTGGAGACTAATATGCTTCAGTGGTTTGGCCATGTTGAAAGAATGAGCGGGGAGATGCTTACTAAGAAAATATTTTTAGCCCAAGTGGCAGGAAGGAAAGGCAGAGGAAGGCCAAGGAAGACATCGGTGGATCAGATTCTGGAGTGTTTGCATGAGAAAAAGAGTATGAAGTATAAAAGATCTTGTGTACGGCGTGTAACGGATATTAGTGAAGCACAAGTTGTATGTCAAGATCGCTGTAAATGGAGAAGTTTCATACGACAACAGTAAGTAAAAATATCTGGTAGTTTGTATTTCTTTTTGGAGCTAACCTCTGAATCTCAGAGAACTGCTTAGTGATATATATGTGTATGTAACTTCCTTTTCAGAAAATTGTGGGCTGTACTCTTTGGCACATTAGCTTGTTGTGACAGCCACCACACGGACTTGTGTGGACTACTCTGTATCCTGTCATCAATATCCTGTATGGTCTTGTCTGCAATTGATGGCCTACTGGAGCAGGGGACATCCAGAACACTGTCAGTTTCCCTAAACATCACTATGAGCTAATGTCCACATTACAGTGGGGGATGTCTCATCAAGAAATGTCTTAGTGAACTGTTTTTACACTTGTCCATGTACTTGTCGTCATGGGTAAAGACATCTTCCACCAAAACCACTCTATTCAACACCACTGTCCTTGTGCTGAGACAGGTGATCATTCGACATGTCTGCCTTTGTGGACCAAGCATGTGGAAATGGCCTTCACTCGGGATGACAGCTGTGCATGCCTCTGGGTAGGGAGACATGAAGGTTACCAGGCACAAGGCCGTTCTATGTGGTGGGTCACTTTGATTGTAATTCCATTCAAAATTTCTTTACTATTACTGCAATTTGTACATTCTGTGCACAGTCATTATTTTGACACACTGCTGTTCCCACAAAACTAAGTAGGTTTCAGCAATGTTTCATGTATCATTAGGTGTAGCAATGTTTCATTAATCACTATGCATTCTGTTTGCTGCTTCTTTTTTGTTTAGTGCTGTTTCCTTATTTTGTATGAAATATGTAGATATGTATTTTCCAATGCTGAAATATATATATATATGTAAGGTCAGGTGATGCGTAACATCACAGCCTCTCCTTGACAAATGTCAACCCCGCCTTCTCGTGGTGCATCCTGTTCCTACTAAAGGGGCTCTGACGACCGCCAATAGCGGTATAACTATACCATCGGGATTAGAGGAAATTCTATCCCACACTCACCAACCCGCTTGGCCAGCGTGGTGAGTTATGGCCAAACTCCTCCAAAATGACTCCACAACTTAAATCTTGGCCCTCAGTCTCCGGCAGCTGGAATGTACCTGGCCAAGGCAGCGGCCAGTGCGACATGAAGGCAGAGGGTGCTAAGAATCCCCGGAGGACCGGACTAGGCTGCCATCTGATGCTGACCTTGGCAACGTACAATGGACGCTCCCTATCTTCTGATTCAAGGCTTCTTGAATTGGAAGAGGAACTACAAAGGATCAAGTGGGACATCGTGGGGCTAAGTGAGGTAAGGAGAAAAGGAGAAGATCTCATCGAACTGAAAAGTGGACATCTCTTCTACTATCGTGGGACAGATACTGGCAGAACTAGTGGTGTTGGATTTATAATAAACAAGAAACTGAAGGATAAAGTTGTAGAAGTTGAAAGTTCCTCTGACAGAGCTGCGCGGCTTGTTATCCAACTCTCGAAAAGATACCAGGCTCAGATTATTCAAACTTATGCACCCACCACAAGTCATCCTGAAGAAGAAATTGAAGAATTTTATGAGGAAATTTGTCATCTAAATAATAAAGGTAAGCAGCACTTGAAAATAATTATGGGAGATTTCAATGCAAAAATAGGGCAACGGCAACAGAATGAAACTTCAGTAGGTAAATTCGGTCACGGCAACAGAAACCAGCGTGGAAATACTCTCGTTGAGTTTGCAGAGGCAGAAGGGTTTTTCATCTTGAACTCCTTCTTCAAGAAAAAGCCACACAGGAAATGGACATGGAGACATCCAAATGGGATGACAAGTGAAATTGATTTTATTATGTGTAACAAAAAATTCGTCATAGAAGACTGCAGTGTGCTAAACAAGTTCAACACAGGTAGTGACCATAGATTGGTGAGATGTAAGATGCACCTCAACACTAAACTTGAACGTGGCAAGCTCATAAGACAAACAAAATCTATTGACATAACCAACCTTAAAAAACACCATAATACCTTCAAGTTGGAACTGAAGAACAGGTTCTCTGCTTTAGAAGGCCTAACATCGGAAGAAGTGGACATCTCTGAAGTTAACAGAAAAGTAACCAAAGCTCTTATGGAAACAGCAACAAAATTAGCTGGGTCTAAGAACAAGTTGCATGTAAATAAATTATCAGGAAAAACGAAAATGTTGATGCAAAAAAGAAGAGAGATGAGGACAACAAAAGAAGATGTGACTTCCAAAGTGGAATATATGGAGCTATGCAAGACAGTAAGAAAAAGTATCACTGAAGACGTAAGAAAATTCAACTGTGAACTAGTGAGGAAAGCAATTGAAAACAACCAAAGCCTAAAGATAGCAAAGGGACATCTCAGTAAGGGAAGAAAACAGATTATGGCACTGAGAAAAGAAGATGGTTCTGTAACAAGAAATAGAGGCGAAATTTTGACAAGAGTGAAAGATTTCTACTCCAAATTATATGAAAGGGATGATACATGCACTCCAGACATCATGAAAGATACCAGAGTTCCTCCAGTCCTTCCAGCAGAAGTTGCACATGCAATCAAGAACATGAAGCGGGGAAAAGCTCCAGGAGAAGATGGAATTACTGTAGACATCATACAAGAAGCAAGTGGAGAAATCGAAACAGTACTCGCCCAAATTTTCACTCGATGCCTTAATGAAGGAAAGATTCCTGAGGATTGGAACACCGCTACAATGATCCTGCTACATAAGAAAGGTGACATTGAAGATCTCGGAAACTACAGACCTATCAGCCTCCTATCTGTAGTTTATAAAATCTTCACTAAAGTTCTTTCACACCGCTTGAAGGTAACACTGGACATGGCTCAACCGAGAGAACAAGCTGGATTCAGGAGTGGCTACAGCACAATAGATCATATCCATGTGCTGAGAGAACTAATTGAAAGAGCGAGGGAATATGAACTTCCATTGTGCATGGCTTTTATCGATTATGAAAAAGCCTTTGATTCGGTGAAACCATCAGCAGTTACAATGGCTCTGAAAACCTGCGGTATTGAAGATGCATACATTAATATTATTAATAACATCTATGAAAATGCAAGTGCAAAGATTCGGCTGTTTGAAAATACAACACACATAAAAATTGGAAAGGGAGTGAGACAAGGTGACACCATATCTCCGAAGCTCTTTAATGCCACATTGGAGGGTGTTTTTCAGTCACTGAGCTGGGAAAACAAGGGGATAAAGATTAATGGAGATTATCTAACCCACCTTCGTTTTGCTGATGACGTAGTCATTTTTGCAACTAGCCCATCAGAGCTGCAGAGTATGATCCAGGAACTTGCTGACAAGAGTAAAGAAGTGGGATTAAAAATGAACTTTCAGAAGACAAAAGTGATGTTCAATGCTTTTACAAGAAATGAAGATTTATCGATTGATGGAGAAAAGCTGGAGATAACAGACACGTACGTTTATCTTGGACAGCAGATATCAAGTGAGAGTCACATTGATGAAGAAATTAATCGGCGTACAAAACTTGCCTGGAGAGCTTTTGGAAGAAACAGCATAATTTTCAAGAGCAATATGCCATTATGTCTTAAAAGAAAAGTGTTTGATCAATGCATCCTTCCAGTGCTTACGTATGGTGCAGAGACGTGGACCTTAACTAAAAGAGACATACAAAAGCTGCAGACAACTCAAAGAAGCATGGAGAGGTGCATACTTGGTGTAACCAGGAGAGATAAGAAGAGGAACTCGTGGATCCGAAAAATGACAAGAGTGGAAGACATCATGATCAGAGTTAAATCCCTGAAATGGCAATGGGCTGGACATACTGCCAGAAGGACAGATCATCGATGGACAGCCGAAATTTTAGATTGGATTCCAAGGGACAGGAAAAGACCCAGAAGAAGACCACATGGGAGATGGGTGGATGAAATTCGAAAGTATGCAGGGGTGACATGGAGGAGACTGGCACAAGACAGACCGTTGTGGAGGAAACTTGGGGAGACCTTCGTCCAGCAGTGGATTGATAATGGTTGACAATGATGATGATATATCTTCACTAAAGTTCTTTCACACCGCTTGAAGGTAACACTGGACATGGCTCAACCGAGAGAACAAGCTGGATTCAGGAGTGGCTACAGTACTATAGATCATATCCACGTACTGAGAGAACTAACTGAAAGAGCGAGGGAATATGAACTTCCATTGTGCATAGCTTTTATCGATAATGAAAAGTCCTTTGATTCAGTGAAACCATCAGCAGTTACAATGGCTTTGAAATCCTGCAGTATTGAAGATGCATACATTAATATTATTAATAACATCTGTGAAAATGCAAGCGTAAAGAGTCTGCTGTTTGAGAATACAGCACACATAAAAGTTGGAAAGGGAGTGAGACAAGGTGACACCATATCTCCAAAGCTCTTTAATGCCACATTGGAAAATGTCTTTTAATCACTGAACTGGGAATACAAAGGGATAAAGATTAATGGAGATTATCTAACCCATTTTCGTTTTGCTGATGTTGTCATTTTTGCAACTACCCTATCAGAGCTGCAGAGTATGATCCGGAAACTTGCTGACAAGAGTAAAGAAGTGGGATTAAAAATGAACTTTCAGAAGACAAAAGTAATGTACAATGCTTTTACAAGAAATGAAGATTTATCGATTAATGAAGAAAAGCTGCAGATAACAGATGCGTAGATTTATCTTGGACAGCAGATATCAAGTGAGGGTCACATTGATGAAGAAATTAATCGGCGTACAAAACTTGCCTGGAGAGCTTTTGGAAGAAACAGCATAATTTTTAAGAGCAATATGCCATTACGTCTTAAAATAAAAGTGTTTGATCAATGCATCCTTCCAGTGCTTACATATGGTGCAGAGATGTGGACCTTAACTAAAAGACACATACAAAGGCTGCAGACAACTCAAAGTAGCACGGAGAAATGCATGCTTGGTGTAACCTGGAGAGATAAGAAGAAAAACACGTGGATCATAAAAATGACAAGAGTGGAAGACATCATGATCAGAGTAAAATCCCTGACGTGGCAATGGGCTGGACGTACTGCCAGAAGAACAGACCATCGATGGACAGTCGAAATTTTAGATTGGATTCCAAGGGACAGGAAAAGACCCAGAAGAAGACCACATGGGAGATGGGTGGATGAAATTCGAAAGTATGCGGAAGTAACATGGAGGAGACTGGCCGTTGTGGAAGGGGAATTGGAGAGACCTTCATCCAGCAGTGGATAGATAATGGTTGATGATGATGATGATATATATATCAGTTGCTCATTGTGTTGATGAAACAATATGGAATTACCATATAACCAATAACGACAATTTTAATGTCGTGCATGGAATCTTTCTTATTAACTCATCAGATGGAGTTTTGTATTTTTTTCTATATTATTTGGATGAAATAGAATATAATTTGTTGAAACAAAAAGGCATGGTGCCTATGGTAATCTAAGGCTCCTTGTGATACTGATGAATGTGTACAAAGCAACAACCTGGTGATATAAAAACAAAAAGTTAAAGCTCCTTTATATTTGAATTATTCTGTAGATAATAAATAATAACTGAATCAATCGATCCCATAGCTCATAAAGTGTTTGCATATTGAAATTTACCAAATGTTTAGCATTTACTAAAATTTATAACATTTTATCATCAATATTGTAAAGTTCCAAAAATTTAGAATCCTGCTATTGCCTTGCTGTGATTAGAAAGATAATTTTTCTTGTCAAACTGTTTAGAGCACACATCACACTGATGTGGCTTTTCACCTGAGTGAACAAGCACATGCCTTGGTTTATTTTTCTGAGCAAACTGCTTAGAACATAAACAACATTTATGAAGCTTTTCACCTGTGTGAAGGAGCATGTGCTGTGAAACTTTCCCAAGAAACTGTTTGGAGCATACATAACATGGGTATAGCTTTTTATCTGTGTAAAGGATCATGTGCCCTGAAAGCTGACTTTAACGAGCAAATTGCTGAGAACATTCATGCTACTAGTAAGGTGTGAAGAAGCATATGTTGTGAAAGACCAGTTTTTCGAGCAAACTGCTTGGAACATACATTACACTGGTAAGGCCTTTTACCTGTGTGAATAACTAAAATGCTCTGAAAGATGACTTTTCTGAGAAAATTGTTTGGAGCACACATCACACTGATGTGGCTTTTCACCTGTATGAACAAGCATATGCTTGGAAATATCACTTTTCCATGCAAATCGCTTTAAACACACATCACATTGGTAAGGCTTTTCGCCTGTGTGAACAAGCATATGCTGTGAAAGTTCACGTTTCCGAGTAAATTGCTTGGAACATACATCACATTGGTACGGCTTTTCACCTGTGTGAACAAACATATGCTTGGACAGTGTACTTTTCTGAGAAAATTGCTTGGAGCATACATCACATTGGTAAGGCTTTTTATGTGTGTGAAGGTACAAATGCTCTGAAAGACTACTTTTTCGAGCAAACTGCTTGGAACATGCATCACACTGGTAAGGCTTTTTACCTGTGTGAAAGACCATGTGTTCCAAAAGATTACTTTTGCGAGAAAATTGTTTGGAGCACACATCACACTTATGTGGCTTTTCACCTGTATGAACAAGCATATGCTTGGAAAGGTCACATTTCTGAGCAAATTGCTTGGAACATACATCACACTGGTAAGGCTTTTCACCTGTGTGAACAAGCATATGCCTTAAAAGTGTACCTTTCTGAGCAAATTGCTTAGAGCACACATCACATTGATGAGGCTTTTCACCTGTGTGAACAACTATATGCCTTGAAAGTGCACTTTTCTGAGCAAATGTCTTAACGCATACACTACATTGATGAGGCTTTTCACCTGTGTGGAGGAGTACATGTTGCAAAAGAATACCTTTCCCAGCAAATTGCTCGGAACATACATCACACTGAAAAGGCTTTTCATCTGTGTGAACAAACATATGACTTGAAAGTGCACTTTTCTGAGAAAATTTCTTAAAGCATACATCACACTGATGTGACTTTTCACGTGTGTGAAGAAGCATATGCTTTGAAAGATTACCTTTGTGGGTAAACTGTTTGGAGAATGCATCACACTGTAAAAAAATTTCCCTTGTATGAAGTTGTTTATGTCTTGCAAAACTAGATTCTTCTATAAATTTCTGGAAGCATATTTCACATTGCAAAGGGTCTTCAACTACATCTGCATCACTGAATGTCAATGTGTCAGCTTCTTTTTCACTTCCTTGGTAACTAAATCTTGAGTGACTTCCCCTGAAGAATGTTGCACAACCGACTCCATGCTAAATGACTTGCAATATTAATTTAAGTCACTTTCATTTAAAGTGTGTTGTTTGCACACACAAAGAGGAACGTCACTGTGTCAAGTCTTACATCTGAATGTGCATTACGAATTCTTAAAAAAATCTATTTTATTTTAACACAGCAGGAAGAACCAAAAACTTCAAACAGGTTTTAAAGACACATTTTTCTGAAGCGACTGATCAAATTTCCAAGACACTTTAGAATTGCTGTAAAATGCTGAGTGCCGGAAATTATGTTTCTATATAAATATAACACGCACATGAAATCCTGCTGATCCACATAACTCAATTTCTTCTGGGATATTTTGTCCACTTTCCCAAGAAAAAGATCAAAGAACAAAATGTTAGCCATTATTCCATTAACAGCTTCATATAATACAGTGCAGTTTTCTCATAAAACACCCTTTTCAGTTATTTGTAGACATATGATCCCATAACAGCCAACAACGGAGCTGGAACTTTAGCCGTTTAAATTTGGCAAAATGAAGTTTGAAAATCGGTACCTACCCTCTCCAATACTTCAGCAACCGCCATTTGCATTAGCGCATAAAGTTGAAATATATGAACTACAGATATTGAGTAATTATATTTTTTATTTATTATAGAAAAAACTACATTTATAAATGCAATATTTATAAATTAAATTCTACGACAGTTTCCCTGTAACCGAGGTAAGCTCGTCTTGACTAGAACAATGGTCCAGCTTTTTTTGTTGTTTTTGAAGATGATGAGGCTTATAGATCGGAGTTTGTGCCTCATAGCAACTAGTTGGCCGAGCTGTAATAGCGGAAATGACTGGTGATCACGATGAAACACACACCTAATTAGCAAGTTACAGGATAAAACATTCAGAAAAATAAAATAAAATATACATAATAAATAGAGCCCAGACATGAGTCCAGGTGGGAAGAATTCAGTGGAGAGGGACAGATAACAGAGATATTACATAGTGGGCATTTCCAGTACCGAAGAGGATACTGAGTAATACACCGGTGTGCAAAATATAAGGAGGAAGAGGATAAATTAGCATAGCAGCGGAAAGAGCAGGCAGAACGGACCGAAATACCACTCAGGAGATAGACAAGGGTCCGGTACGGTAGGGCATGCGCATATATGCAGTATGGCGTAGGGGGGAGTGTCGGAAGGGTATAAAGCACACGGGCAGTGTACGCTCTGCAATTCTTGCCGCGGGTGGCCTAATGGTCAGGGTTCAAGACTGCCATGGAGATAACCTCAGGTTCGATCCTGGGCAGGTACGAACGTTCGAACCACTAAATACCCGCCGTGCGTCGGATGGGCAAGTTAAGCCGTCGGACCCCGGGTACTGACCCCCTGGTAATAAATAAGGGCGTCTTCCTCCCCTTTTCCACCTCGCTTCCGTGTCACTTTCCTATCAGGCACTCTAGCCCAAATCTTCTAGCTTCCTATTTCTAAGGGTTGTTTAAAACCTGGGGAAAGACACTCCCTTTCTAAAATCCTCTACATATGATCTGATCTGATCTGCTCAGCAAATCGGTGAAAGCTATTGCGCGGTGTACATCGTTTTGAACGACGTCGAATTGCTACCACCTTGTGATATTTGGCCAACAGGCAATCCAGTAGACGACATCTGGATGACTTAACCCGAGATCGCGTCATTGGGAAGTTGAAAGAAGGTCGAAGTATGACTAGTGTGGCCGAGGAGTTCGGGATCGCTCACAGCATCGTTTCACGAGCTTGGAGAGCATTTCGAGCGACAGGAACAGGTGTCCGAGAGTTTAGCAGTGGTTATCCACGAGCAACCACGGCGGCGGACGACCGGTATATTGTCCTACAGGCGAGAAAAGACAGCGGGAGAAATCGCAAGGCACATACGATTGTGCCTTGCAATTTCTCCCGCTGTCTGTCGTCCATCTCTTCTGACAACTGGACGTCCGTTATCGCGTTTTAAAATAAAATAAAACATACATAATAAATAGAGCCCAGACACAAGTCCAGGTGGGAAGAATTCAGACAACTGGACGTCCGTTATTGCGTTTTGCCGTGGCCAGGAGGCTGCACAAAGGTGGTCTATTTGCACGACGACCAGTACTGTGTATGCCATCAACGCCTGCTCATCGGAGACGGCGGTTTCTGTGGTGCCAGGAACCCAAGAACTTGACATATCAGCAATGGGGTCGAGTTCTTTTTAAGGATGAGAGCCGATTTAGTCTGACGAGCGATTCCGGACGTATACAGATCGGGAGAGAGCAGGGAACACGCAATTACACCTCCATCATCATCGAAAGGAACCGGCTTGGAGGTGGCGGAGTTCCCGTTAGGGGCAGTATCATGCTTGGTAGCCGTACTGACCTCCACATCTTCCAAGGAGGTTCAGTCACTGGTGTCCGCTATTGTACCGAGGCTCTTCTGTTTCACGTGCGTCTATTTAGAGGTGCTCTGGGTCCTGAGTTCTTCTTCATGAACAACAACGCTACACCTCATCGTACAACGGCTGTCGCAGAGCTGTTGTAGAGTGAAGATATTCAACGCACGGATTGACCCTCAAGGTCACCGGACCTAAATCCAACCGAACACGTGTGGGACTTTCTCGGGAGACGCTTGGCAGCACGTCACCAGCCGCCAGCAACGATTCCGCAGCTGCGATTGGCGCTACAAGAAGAATGGTCCGCGATGCCTCAACAACTTACTGACAAACTCGTCCTCAGCCTGGCCAGACGTTGTAAATCTTGCAACGCAGTCAGGGGTGATCATATCCCCTACTAAAGACTGGATTTTTCTTGGCAGCCGCCTGTCACATGGACGTTTCTGTCTTCTGTCCAGTTGTGCTCGAAGCTACCTTTTCAATAAAGTGCATTTGTATCCTTTGGATTCCTTGTTTGGACGGTTTTGCTCACTTGTCCTACATTCTTACATGTTGGGGATCTTATGGTATGATTTGAGTCGATATTGAGCACTTCTGCACGACGTTACATTCGAAAAACCGTTTCGTTCTTAACTTTTGCACGCCAGTGTAACTAAGAGCTGGGAGCAATAAATCACTGAGTCTCAAACACTGACATGAACGTATATAAAGGAAGCAAAGTAGCAGAGCCGGTCGAGAAGAAAAACAGGAAGAGACCAACTCAGCTTCTGGAACATTGTGCAAGAAACTGAGAAGCAGAGTTCAGTTCTGAGGACATAAAAGCAAGTCTATTATTGCAGACGAGAAATTTAGAATTTCTCCGGGCATAAGTTCGAAGCTCTTGCAAAATGTGTAACACCTGGAGAGTAACGTTGGCTGGACGGTATTTATATTGAGTGAGATAGGTAGCATAGTCAAACCACTTATCGCGGGCAAGTGCAAAAATACGAAAAAGTTGCCGGTGAGATAAAGGCGTGGTGGCTGTGTCGACAGTTTGACAAAACTGTTGGAACAATGAATGTATGGCAGTCTCCCCGAGTTCAATTGGATCGTCAATGATCCCACACCCTTTCGGTGATGCAGGAGGAGAGCGAGTTCGGGATGAGGACCGCGAACGATAAACACGCTGGCGACCACGCCAAACCGTGCCGCCGGAGTGTTTGAAAGTGCTTCGCTTACCGCCACAGGAACGAGAATCACTCCTGGAATCATCGCTGGGAACGCTGACCGCAAGTTCAGGAACAGTCGGAGTAGCCGGAGGAATGGCACCAGATGATCAACTGGAGCAACAGCATCAGGCGTAACAACAGGAAATTCCATAGCTAAAGAACCATCAGTGGGAGCAGCCAATGAAAGCACTGGGTCAGAGGCAACACTCCCGTCATCCAGGCCAGACGGATCCGGAGGAACCGAAGTGTGAGATAATTGATCCACAGAAGAAATCGTAGGAGTGGAATAAGGAGCACGGCGATCCGACCGAGATGCCGCCGTCGACGGAGAAGCGTCCGAACCCAGAGGCGCAGTCGTCTGTCTAGCTAGCGATTGCGGAGTAGAAGCAAGAGCAGGGCACGCCGCTTTGTGATGTCCAAACACCGTACAATGTTGACAGTGATGAGAGGTGAGGAAAGTGATGCGACGGATTTGACCATCACACTTGACAGTCTATTTCGTAGGGCAACGAGCAATATGGTCAGGGGAGGAAGACCATCTGGGATGCTCGCCGGGATCTCAGGATTGAGCGATCTACCGTATCTCGTGGTGCAGCAAAAAAGTGCTGATGCGGCCGACAACTTGACCGACAGTGGAGAGGGCGGCGTATATCATTGTGTCCGTTTCCTCTGAAGGAACGGGGTACAACGAAACAGCGACAGTGCGCTGTGAAACAGGTTCAGGAAAGAGAAGCTGATTCTGAATCATCAGTCTGGTCTGAAGAAAAGAAAGAGCGAAGGCAGCCTCCGTGAAGTACACGATCACCAACCGTGGACGACGTGACATAAGTAATAAGATGGCAGAGGAAGGGAACATCCGTTGAGGGTAGTGGCATAAATCTTTAGAGATGCGTTCGTCAAAGCTTCCAAACTGACCCCTTGCACGAGAATCGAGGAAAAAGAGGCCCAGCAGAAGTATCCAGCGGGAGACCGAGGGTAATTTCATCGTCGTCACGTCGCACAAAAGGTTGAAGAGACACAGCATCCGCATACCCAAAGTGGGGGGGGGGAGTGATACACGAGAAGTATAGCAGCAGTAACCGCAGAAGGAGGATGTAGCACGAGACGTCATCAAGAAGTTTCAGTGAAGTGGCAACAGTCCTTGTAAGTTCCCCTGAAGGACAAGCATAGCTGGCTGTCCTGCACTTAGTGTGTAAAGTGCAATCATTAGCGGTCGGTGTTTATAAAAATTTGAAGCCAAAATGCCTAGATTTTTGGCATTATGAATTGCGGTAATAGGGAAATCGAGGACGTAAGTTTCTTTCAGGCTACGAGCTGCTGTCTCTAAATGCAGTACCTAAAAATTCTCTTATATGCTAAACGAAGGGAGATCGCTTCCCAGAGCTTAAAAAACACTTTTTTTAAGAATTAGACTCTTCCAAGGCATGTTCCTCTTAAATATTAGTTTTATCTAGAAATCAGTGATTTCTGGTAAAGCAGAGAATCCATCTTTCACTTGTTCAAACGTTATAGGAGTGCATTGCTTGCACTTATTGTGCCAGGCGTTTCATTCGCTGATTCAAAGTTTTCAAGTTGAATTTAAAAGGTGTTGGCTGTTTTTTTGCGTAGGTTTTATTACTACTGACTATTTTTTTTATAGAACATCTTTTAGAGCTTGTCTCTTAGTCAAAATATTTCTTAAATAAACGTCCACAATTGGAACTTCTGTGCACGACTTTTTTTTTTCTCTCCGGAGACTTGTTTTCTTTTCTTTTTTTTTTTTTTTTTTTTTAATTGGAGGTTTAACGACCACCGTGAGCAACTCAATGGGCTATAAGCAGTCGCCCGTCCCTAATTTAGGGTCACTGGTTCCAGGGAAGGGAGAGAGCCAGTGCCGTAAGACAAACACAACATCCATGCCTCACCGGGATTCGAACCCGGACCCCTTTCGGACGAATGATCAGAGGCCAACGCCTTAGACCATTGCGCCACCGGGGCGGCGAGACTTGTTTTCAGAAGGTTCCTTGTTGATCTAGGGGATGTCGACATTTTTTATACGGCTAAAAGTTAATTTGTTAGCAAACCTGAATTTTAGTCAGAATCAAATCTTCGGCTCTTCTGTATTTTTTTTTTATTTAGAGCACACAGTTCCCCTGACTCTTTTTTTTGCGAGTTTTCGGCTTTTCACTTTTAAGGTTATTTGGCTGTCGGTGTTGGGGTTTTTTTAGTTTACTGTTTTGTTCTATAGGATAACAACCCCCCAAACTACCGATGATTTTTTTAGTACACCTCGATTTTTACCTGGAGCTGAAGAACACTTTTGCAGAAAAATGCAAATAATGGCTAAAATTATTATTCAAATAAAATCCCTTTTGGTGTCTAGGTTTGTTTGCAGGTCGGTGTTATGCTACTAAATTTATTTACGGATAATTAGATTATAGGGCACAAATCCCAGCAAATTATTTCATTTTTTCACCACAATTTTACGTAAAAAAAAAAAAAAAAAATCTCATTTTTCTAAGGCTTGGAAATCGCTACCCAGAGCTGAAAAACACACTTTTTGTGAAGAGATAAACTCTCAAAAAACATAGAACCTTTCAAGGGTTAGTTTTATCCAAAATCAGCGATTACTGGAAAGAAAGATAACCTATCTTCTTTTACTCAGATCTCCGCACCTGGGAGGGAAGAAAACTTTACTTATTAAGGCAGCTTACCTATTTTCTCCATAAATCACTGATTATACACGAATTTGTGATCGTACTAAATTACCCTGTAAAAGAATACCGACGACGAGAAATTGTTATATGCTTCAAAACTTTTATATGCCTCGAATTGTTCTGCAGTTTTTTTTGTATTGGAGGTTTAACGACCACCGTGAGCAACTCAATGGGCTATAAGCAGTCGCCCGTCCCTAATTTAGGGTCACTGGTTTCAGGGAAGGGAGATAGCTAGTGCCGTAAGACAAACACAACATCCATGCCTCACTGGGATTCGAACCCGGACCCCTTTCGGACGAATGATTAGAGGCCAACGCCTTAGACCACTATTGCAGTGAAGGCGCTTCGACCAAAGACGAAGTAATCGAAAATATTAACTATTTGCACTTTCCGAAAACTTTTCGCAGCACCTTTGAAGATACTTGCATTCAGCACATAAGGATCTTTTCCTTCAATCTTTTTAATTGTTTCCAAATAACGCATTTTGTACTTGGAAGTTAAAGTTTCAAAGTAATAAGCTATCATTTCAATGAGGCTGGTTGTCCTTCAGTTACGTTACTAAGGCTCGTTGTCATGCTGAGAGGCACGTGTCTGCTACATCCTCATAAGACAAAGACTGCTGTTGAGAGGCTGAGGGCAGAGGATGAACACTTTCAGAAGTATCCAAGACGTCATCGTTATTCACGATTGGAGAACTGACAGACGAGCATGCAATCTGTTGAACACCGGAGGCACAGCGTGGTGACGCACTGAAGGAAGGTGGCGGCGCAACGCCGAAAGGAGGAGGGGACGTAGCGGCGTCACCGACTGAGAAACTAATATCGGAAGAACCGGAAGTGAGGAAAAAGAGACTCATGGTCCTCACCGGATGACGCCATTACTAATGGTGGCGCCCAGTAGTTCCTCTGGCCAGCTCGCCCAGAGGATAAACAAAGCTGATATTGAAGAAATTAACGTACTCACGGGCTTATAAGTAGAACTTAACGAAGCACGAAAACTTTAGACGCACAGGAACACAAAAAATAGAACTCAAAAAGCACTTAGAACAACACTTTCAGCACGAAAATTCAGAGCTGAGAGCGAGACGCTCGTGATACAATCAGAGCAGTGTTGCTATCCATAGTCCAGTTTCTACTGGACTAAGCATTTTAACTCGCGACCCAAGCGAGTACAAGATAAGCGTCTTTCCCTCTCTATGAGTGGCTGGCATGTTCACAAAGCCGGCAGAGAAACTCTTCGGCGTCTAACTTTGAAACTTTAACTGAAATGATGGCGTCTTACTTTGAAACTTTAACTTCCGAGTACAAAATGCGGTATTTGGAAAAAATAAAGATATTGAAGGAAACGATCCTTATTTGCTGAATGCAAGTATCTTCGAAGGTGATGCGAAAAGTTTTCCGAAAGTGCAAATAGTAAATATTTTTGATTACTTCGCCTTTGGTCGAAGTGCCTTTACCGCAGAACAGTTCAAGACATATAAAAGTTTCGAAGTATATAACATTTTCTCGTCGTCGGTATTCTTTTTTACAGGGTAATTTAGTACGATCACAAATTCGTAAGTAATCAGTAGTTTATGGAGAAAATAGGTACGCTGTTTTAATAAGTAAGGTTCTCTTCCCTCCCAGGTGCGGAGACCTGGGTAAAGAAAGATAGGTTTTCTTTGTTTCCAGGAATCGCTTATTTTGGATAAAACTCGTTCTTGAAAGATTTTGTGCCTTTTGGAGAGTTTAACTCTTCAACAAAAGGTGTCTTTCTAAGCTCTGGGAAGCCGCCCCAGTGGCGCAGGGTTCTAAGCGACGGCCTCTGATCATTCGTCCGAACGGGGTCCGGGTTCGAATCCCGGTGAGGCATGGATGTTGTGTTTGTCTTATGGCACTGGCTCTCTCCGTTCCCTGGAACCAGTGACCCTAAATTAGGGACGGGCGACTGCTTATAGCCCACTGAGTTGCTCACGGTGGTCGTTAAACCTCCAATCAAAAAAAAAAAAAAAAAGCTCTGGGAAGCAATTTCCAATACGAGCAAATCTTTTTTTCCCCCGTAAAATTGTGGTACAAAGACAAAATAATTTTGCTGGTGTTTGTGCCCTATAATCTATTTATCCGTAAATAAATTTAGCAGGTTAACACCGGCCTGTAAGTAGATCTGGACACTAAAGAGGGTTTTATTTGGACAATAATTTTAGGCATTATTTGCATTTTCTAAGCGATGGCCTCTGATGGTGGCGCTGTGATCTAAGCGGTGGCCTCTGATCATTCATCCGTAAGGGGCCCGGGTTCGAATACTGGTAAGACATGGATGCTGTGTTTGTCTTACGGCACTGGCTTTCTCCCTTCACTGGAACCAGTGACCCTAAATTAGGGACGGGCGACTACTTATAGCCCATTGAGTTGCTCACGGTGGTCGTTAAACCTCCAATAAAAAAACATTTCCCGCAAAAGTGGGCTTCAGCTCCAGGTAAAAATCCAGGTGTAATTAAAATAAAATCAACGGTTGTTTGGGGAAGAAATGTCATATACTCGTAGAACAAAGTAACAACTTAAAAAACCCAACACCGAAAGCCAAATAAACTTAAAAGTGACAAGCCGAAAACTCGCAAAAAAAAGTAAGTTAGGGGAACGGTGTGCTGGAGATCTAAAAAATACAGAAGAGCCGAAGATTTGACGCTGAGTAAAAGTCAGGTTTGCTGACAAATTAACTTTTAGCCCTATAAAAAGTTTCAAAACCCCCTAGATTAACCAGGAACCTTCTTAAAACAAGTCCCCGGAGGAAAAAAAAAAGAAAAACGCGTCCACAGAAGTCCCGATTGGGGACCGAAGCGTTTATTTAAGAAATATTTTGAATAAGAGACAAACTCTATAAGGTGGCTATAAGAAAATAGTAACACCTTTTAAATTCAACTTGAAAAAAACAGGTGACACCTTTTAAATTCAACTTGAAAACTTTGAATCAGCGAATGAAACGCCTGTCACAATAAGTGCAAGCAATGCACTCCAATAGCGTTTGAACAAGTAAAAGCTAGATACTGTGCTTTACCAGAAATCACTGATTCCTGGATAAAACTAATATTTAAAAGGTTCTCTGCCTTTGAAGAGTCTAACTCTTCAATAAAAAGTGTCTTCCAAGCTCTGGGAAGCGATCTCCCTTCCTTTCGCATATAAGCGAATTTTTTTTTTTGATTGGAGGTTTAACGACCACCGTGAGCAACTCAATGGGCTATAAGCAGTCGCCCGTCCCTAATTCAGGGTCACTGGTTCCAGGGAAGGGAGAGAGCTAGTGCCGTAAGACAAACACAACATCCATGCCTCACCGGGATTCGAACCCGGACCCCTTTCGGACGAATGATCAGAAGCCATCGCTTAGACCACTGCGCCACCGGGGCGGCTAACGAATTTTTTCTCCACTGCCTTTAGTTAGAGACAGCAGCTAGTAGCCTGAAAAAGACTTACGGTCTCGATTTCCTTTATTACCACAATTCATAATGCCACAAAATTTAGGCATTTCGACTTCAAATTTTTATAAACACCGACCGCTAATGATTGCACTTTACACACTAAATGCAGGACAACTAGCTATGCTTATCCTTCAGGAACTTGCAGGGACTGTTGCCACTTCACTGAAACTTCTCGATGACGTCACGCGCTACATTCTCGTTCAGGTCGGTCGTAAATTAAGACCTATACAAAGATGACAGCGACATCGTATTGGTGCATCCATTAGTGAAATTGTTGACTGACGATTTATTTTGATCAAGACCAGCTTGATTTGGATGATTTTGAAATATGAACTGTTATTACTTTTTGCTATATAATTACAATTTCCTTTAGTACCGAGAATTGCTGCCAAACAAGGGTATGTTTTAATCTAGAAGTTTTAAATGCAGCAAATAACTGATTGCTGTTTTATGTAGACGTAACATTTTGAATGTCGACAGAGGATCAAATATAGGGTGTCCTGCTTCTTTTCCAAACTGAACAGATTCGTGAAATAGGAAACTAATTTTTATTTTGTGGCTAACTATTTTTACATGTTCATTAATTTGGATGTAAACCACATTATTAAATTTCAAAAAATTAAAAGAATATCATAGTTGTTTTTGTATCATGTGAATTTTGTTATCATTATGAAAACACAAATAATACGAATTTACTAATAATTGATGGCATTGCTATTTCTAGACTTAAGGCATTACAAATATTGGCTTTACTAAGGAATAAAAATATTTTTATGCCAAATTTTTGGAAAGGAACGGAAAGAGTGCTACCCAAAAATTTTATTTAAAAATGTCCTTTATTCCTTAGTAAAACCCATAAATTTGAAATATTTAATACAAATTAAATTTAGAGGGTCCTTATTATTTTTTCCGCATATATTTTATTTCTCTCTGTAAACTTTCAGTCTATATTATGATCTTTTTCTTAAGCTGAAAGCAAATACTTCCCGCCCGGCAGCGCAGTGGTCTAAGCTCTGACTTATGACCATTCGTCTGAGGAGGGTCCGGGTTCGAATTCCGGTGAGACATGAATGTTGTGTTTGCAGGGGCGGCTCCTGTTATGGGGCTGTGGGGCTGCTGACCCCACCCCTACCCAAAGCAGTTTTTTTTTCATGCCGTACCAAGAGAGGAAAGTTTTGCGAACTCCGCTGTAAGTTTTTCCAGCATAACGCGCTCGTTCCGCTGTTATGCTAATTTCTCCTCTTTGTCCTTAATATTTGCACACCAGTGTATATGCACAGTCGAGTCACATTATTGTGACCACCTCCTACTTTTGACGTTAACAGCGCGTAGACAATGAAAGAAGGCACGTATCGTGAGCTGGCTTGGAGGGTATATATAAGGTGTGCTATAAGCAATCTAAAATCATATGGGCCACCGGTGGCCTAGTGGGCAACGTTCGTGACTGCCACGGAAAGGACCTCAGGTTCGATCCCAGCAGGTACGAACGCTCGATCCACTAAGTATCCGCCGTGCGTCGTATGGGCACATTAAGCCGTCAGACCCTGGGTACTGGCACCCCGGTAATAAATAAGGGCGTCTTCCTCCCCCTTCTACTTCGCTTCCGTGTCACTTTCCTATCGGACACTCTATCCCATATCTCCTAGCTTCCTATTTCAAAGAGTTGTTTAAGACCTGGGGTCAAACACTCCCTTCCTAAAATCCTCTACATATGATCATTTGATCTAAAATCCTATTATTCGTTGATGTCATGGCTAAAAGGAGTGATTTATCAGATTTGCAAGAAGAGATGATTATCGGCTTTCGGGACAAGGGTGACAGTATTTCCGAAACAGGGCAGTTTGTGAACGGTTCGCGTGCTGCTGTGGTTAAAATGTATCGTGATTGGAGGAATGGCACCATTACGAATAAGTGACGTGAAAACTGCGGAGCATCATGTGCCATTGATGTGAGAGGTAACGACGGATGCGAAGGTGCGTGAGAGCCGATCGACACGCCACAGTGGGTTAACTCCCAGGCCGAATGAACCATGGGGCTACCAGAAGTGTGTCTAAAACGGCTTTACAGCGAACCCAGCTGTGTATGGGGTTCCGATACAGACGTATGGTTACTGCACCTATGGTAATCGGCAGCAAAGGCCTACATTTGAACGATAGTATCAGAATTTGATCTACGCTGATTGACAAAGGATTGCCTTATCCGATGAGTCACGTTTCCTGCTTCATCAGACGGATGGACTTTGGAGTATAAAGCGAGAAACATCGAAGAACAAACACTCTTCAACCATTGCTGGAAGAACACCGTCCTTGCAGACTTCCCCGCACGGGGATAACTGGTTTTCCAGTTATTTGGGGAGCGGCGCCCCCACGGCCCGAGCTGACCTTGTGACTGGTCAACATCTGATGTCATGCCACCGCTTGTTTTTTATTTGGGTGCTGTTGGTGTTTGCAGGGACGGCTGTTCATCCAGCTGTTGGGGAGTCGCGGCCCCACGATCCCGAGCTGGTCTTGTTCTCGCTTTTTGTTTTTATTTATTTTCTCCACTGGCTAGTTGCCCGTGTTGTATTCTCTACCTAATCGCTACCACGCTATGTACTAACACCCCGGTCTTGTGGTTTTGTTACCCTCCACCACTAACTGTTTTATATTAACCGCTCAGTTCGTAGGTTGCTGAGATTCCGTTTAGGTTCCCTTCCAGGATTTGTCTTCTTTGGATTTCTTTTTTTCCTTTTAGCTGGTTTGGGTGCTAGACCTACCTGCATGTTTGCCGCGTGGGTTACCCGTGAGGCGGAAATGGGATGTCTGGCGGCTGAGGTAGCAGGAGACCGGTTAAGTGCCTCCTGTGTACCAACACTCCTCTTCGACCCCGGCTTCGCTGTAAACGGGAGGCTAGAGACTAACCCACCTCTAGTCCGAAGTCTTGTACCAAGTTGTGTACAGGGCTTTAGCGGCTTTTTTGTCGTATAGCACGGCAGGGTAAGCCCGGGGGCTGTGGGATCATACCAAAGGCGTTGGCATGACGGTACCAGGAGGCCGAAGTGTCCGCCGAGTGCGTGTGATCACAGCCAACGGACTATATCTGCAACGTATAAGCTCCAGAACTGTGTCCAGCGTCATTTTCTTGGCTTGCGGACCTCCAGTTCTCCCTTGTAGGGCTCGGTGGTGGGTGGAGTAGTCTGCAGACGAATCCTTCTTTTTTCCATGGGTAGAACCAAAAACAAACACTCCAAATTCAAGTCACCTGAGAAAATGATCGTTGACAACGACTCTCCTTCGTCTTCTCAACCTACCAAGTCTCATAACCTTAAACGATCTTTCGACCATGACCTGGACCAAGAATGTGGAACCTCTTCTTCGGCAGCTGTACCAGTCGCTCCGAAGCGTCGTCTCCCCTCGATTGCTGTGAATACGCATGCTACACACTTAGTTGTAGAATCCATCGATCCGAATGAGAGACTGTCCACCAGATCTCAATTTTTCAATTCTAAAGCTTTGGACGCTGCGGTTGGCCCCTTGAAGTCTGTGAGGAAGCTTCGCTCTGGGGACCTGCTTGTCCAAACTTGCAGTGTTTCTCAGAGTAACACTCTTGTGCACCTCACTAGTCTTCAAGGCATTCCTGTCAAAGTGGCACCTCATCCGTTTCTTAACACCTCTCGGGGTGTTATTTCGGAGTTTGATCTCTTGCCATGCAGTGAGGAAGAATTGGTGACTGAACTTGCAGATCAGGGTGTTATTGCTGCACGTCGTATGATGTTCCGGCGCGATGGTTCCTTGATTAAGTCTAAAAATGTAATCTTGACTTTTAACTCCCCGAAAGTTCCGACCGAAATCAAGGCTGGCTACTTGGTTTGTGGAGTTCGCCCGTACATTCCCAGTCCTCTGCGCTGTTTCCGGTGCCAGAGGTACGGGCATTCACAACGATTTTGTAAGAGTTCTGCTCGTTGCGCAAATTGTGGCTCCAGTGCACATGACGGGGAAGCTTGCACTTCTGCGGCCTGCTGTGTTAACTGCGGTGAGGCCCATGCAGCTTACTCCCGCAACTGTATGAAATGGAAGGACGAAATGGCGATCCAGCGCCTCAAGACCCAGTAAGGCCTCTCGTACCCTGCTGCCAAGGCCAAGTTGGGTATTCCCAACAACCGACAGCGTACTTTTGCCGCAGTAGTTCAGTCTCTGCCACAACCCGTGCAGCCCTTTGTTCCGCGCCCTGTAGCTCTCGCCGCACTTGCCAAGCGATCTACAGCTGAACAAGCGACACAGGTGGATTTCCCCGAGCTCCAGGTTTTTCGAATAGCTGAGTCTGCGCCTTCTCTTTTGAAGACAACCGACTCTTCCAGTTCCCAGCAGAAAGCCTGCGCGTGCTGGAGACCCGGCCCTCAATCCGCAAAGGTGTGCAGTGTCCATCCAAATGTCGCGGTCCACCTGACCAACATTGCAACTGTCTCGGACTCAGTGAGGTCCCCACCCTCAACCAACATTATAGAGGAACATAGGGGGGAGGAGAGTGACAGTTCGTCCCCAGCCTCAACCAACATTGCAGAGGAACATGGGGGGGAGGAGAGTGACAGTTCGTCCCCGCCCTCGGCCAGCATTGCCGAGGAGCGTGGGGGGAGGAGAGTGACAGTTCGGCCCCCTCCTGGTGACTCATTCTATGTGTAGTTGTGTTCGATTTCGTAATGTGTTTTATCATTCTCATTCCTCAGTTTTACTTAATCGTCTTGTTTCTCACCATTGTACCATGTTTTTCATACTGTTTGTTTCATTGTCTTTTTTGGCCCTTCCTTCGTACTCATGGTTCGGTTTTTACTTGGTCAGCCAGATTTTGCGATTTATGCCCCGTTTTTTTTTTGTCTTGTGCCTGGCGCTCTTTGGCCAACCATGGCCCTTGCGCCAATAAAATCTATTAACCAACCAACCAACCAACCTTGCAGACTACGTACAGCTCCCATACATGCTGATTGTCTTTCCTGGGACTGATGGGATTTTCCAGAACGACAATGCGACGTGTCACACACCACTAGAAATGTCCGAAAGTGGTTGGAAGAGCACGATGAAGACTTCAAAATACTTCCCTGTCCCCCTAATTCCCCAGACTTAAGCCCAATTGAGCATCTGTGAGACCCCTCGATCGTGCTTTTTTCTTATTGAAGGTTTAAAGACCACCGTAAGCAACTCAATGCGCTATAAGTAATCGCCCGTCCTTAATTTAAGGTCACTAGCTCCTTGGAAGGGAGAGAACCAGTGCTGTAAAAAACACAACATCCATGCCTCATCGGGATTTGAACCCGGACCCATCACGGACGAATGGCCATAAGCCAGCACTTAGACCACTGCGCCACCGGTGCGGCTTCGATCGTGTTGTTTGCCCTGTGGATCCTCCACCACGCACCCTCCAGCAGCTGAGCTGTCAGATGCACTGCAGTCAGCATGGCTCCACATACCTGTGAACACCTTCCAACATCTTACTGAGTCACTTCCAGGCCGTCTAGCTGTTGACCGCGCTGCACACGTCGGTTACTCAGGATATTAGCTGGTGGTCACAATAATGTGACTCGACTGTGTAATTATTTTGGTAGTATTTCCCTAAAACCTTTTCATCAGCCATTTTAAGAAGACATAGGCAATGCCTTGTGTTCGCTTTTGCAAATGAAATAAAAAAAAAGTTATCCCGCCGTAACTAAATTTTTTTTATGAAAAAATTTTAGTTACGGCGGGATAACTTTTCAAGAGTTAGCCAGCAACCTAGATTTCAAATATTTCAAGGATAAAGTAAATATTATATCGGCTTGCAGGTACATTTTACCGGGAAAATCTTTGCCTCCCCGGTGGCGCAGTGGTCTAAGCGATGGCTTCTGATCATTCGTCCGAACAGGGTCCGGGTTGGAATCCCGGTGAGGAATAGATGTTGTGTATGTCTTACGACACTAGCTCTCTCCCTTCCCTGGAACCAGTGGCCCTAAATTAGAGACGGGCGACTATTTATAGCCCATTAAGTTGCTCACGGTGGACGTTAAACCTCCAATAAAAAAAATATTTCAAAATTACTGTATTTTTCTCAGAATTTCATACGAATTTCCAATTCAAAAGGGTGTGAAAAATATTTTTCTGTAAGTAGTATTCTTGTTTTTAATTGTTCAAGGAACAGTTTTCATGGGGAATTTTTACGTTCGTCATGTAGATGGTAGATGGACTCGTTTTTACTATTTTTATGCAACCAAGTGAGTGCATCCATTTTTGCAGCACATTAATGACATCAGAAGTAGATTTCTGCGGACCAACATGGCTGCTGATTCAATGTTTTCGCTATTTGATTATCCCTTACTGTTGGCTAATTTTTACAATCATAACGTCATGGATTTTGCCGAGGAATTAATAGAGTTATAGAGCGAAGAAGAAGGAATTAATTTCTTAGAAGAACAAATCAAGGTTGCAAAAATATACCAAGACAATTTTGTGTTCGATGTTTATTTCGCATGACGCAAAGAGAACTTCGCCATTAGTAATCATGAAGTTTTTAATGCAGTATTTCTCGTACATGGTATATTAAAGTTTCATGTTCTTATTGTCAGACATTGGCGAAATATCTGAAACATAAAATTGAATAACTTGTTTTGTATAACGAAAACATTTAGAAGCTCAGACAAATACGTAATAAGGAAACAAACTAGGGTTCGCATGCTAGGCAATCTGCTTAAAAAATAAATGATCCCGTAAAATTAAATAAAAGATAAATTATAGATATGTTTGTTTTATTCTTTGAGCAAAGTAGAACTTAATTCGTAATTTACCGATCCAAATATTAAATCAATTTTCTCCTACCTTTTTTTCTTTTCTGAAATTGAAATGCAAAGGAATACAACGAGGTTTCAACTGTCTTTGATTCGTAGTGTCATAATATCCAAACGTTTTTTTGTTAAAGTGGACAGAACATATTGGAGAGTGCACATCGGAATGGAAATCACCGCATTTCATTTTACACAGCCATTCCTCTAATAATTACGTCTTTTTCCGAGGAAAATTAAGGAATATTTTTCTTTCGTCTACACAATTTAGGTTGCAGGATTTATTAGCACAACCATACGATGAGCAAAAGCTAGACATGTTGTTAATAAATTTATGGAAATTGCGATTTTCTTGAACCCTTGCAGCGAACGGGATGTTAAGCAATGGGAAAACGCATGTAAAAAAACTGTTGTTGGGCCTCGGCGGCCACGCAAAGGCTTTCCCATGATGCAATGCGAGGTGAATAAAGTCCATTTTTGTTAATAACACTTCGATTATTTTTTGGCAACAATTGGCTGGTGTAAAGTTGGCTCTCCTGGTTCTTATCGGCGAACCCCGTAGGGCCGCCCCGGTGGCGCAGTGGTCTAAGGCGCTGGCCTCTGATCATTCGTCCGTAAGGGGTCCGGGTTCGAATCCCGGTGAGGTATGGATGTTGTGTTTGTCTTACGGCACTGGCTCTCTCCCTTCCCTGGAACCAGTGACCCTAAATTAGGGACGGGCGACTGCTTATAGCCCATTGAGTTGCTCATGGTGGTCGTTAAACCTCCAATCAAAAAAAAAAAAAAAAAGAACCCCGTAGGATACTGTGTGTTTTGGGTGTGTCGTCGTTGGCGAAAGCGTTCTTGTTTCGTTGCATTTTTGAAACAGCGGCTTGCTGTTTCCTCTTCTATTTTCGTTTCTTTGCCTGCTAAAGTTTTGCATACGGTTGGTTCTTCCCATATCCAAGGTAGGGTATTTGTCTTTGCATGCTCTTGTCTGTTGTGGTCAGTTGATTTGGGGTGGGCCCTAGCTGCTGCCGATGGGTCCGGCGGGGATGGGGGACTCTGATTCCTCGACTCCGGCTAAATGAATGCGTTCTTCGCCGGGTGATGAGCTTTCTCAGCTGGGTGGTTTGCTAATTCAAGTTAATGATTTTTTTGTTCGATTCAATGGTCCCTTCAGGAATTGCTGCGTAGGGCATTTGCGAGCGGAGTGACTCGTGGTGAAATACTTATTTCCGCGACTTCTGGGAAGCTTCCCAGAGTCCGTCCCATGTTGTTGAAGAGATTCTTCGTGGACAATATTTCAATGCATGACTCGATTTCAGACGTTCAATTTTTACGTTCGGGTGACTTATTGGTGCGTTCCTCGAATCCCATTTGCTTGCTGGAAATTTGTCAACTTTCTAATTTTCTTCAGGTACCTGTCAAAACTCAGGTCCTTACTAAGCTTATGACAACGACGTTTTTAGTTCGAGATGTGGACATTGAAGCCCCTGTGGATGAGATTGCTTCGGAATTGTTTGACCGTGGTGTGAACTGTCTTCGTGTTGTTCGGTTCCGACGTTCAGTAAATTCCTCGAGGGTCCCTACTTCTTCAGTTATAGTGGAAGAACTGGGCTTTCCTAACCGTGACACTATCTATCTGTGGTATTTCAGATGTGCGGTCAGACCCTTCTTGGATTCGCCTAGGCAGTGTCAATATTGTCAGCGTTATGGATATCTGCTGTCAACCTGTTGTAGTGCCGCTCGCTGTTCTCGTAGTGGTGAAGGACACGAATCTTCGGTATGCTCGGCGTCGAGCTTCCAGTGCGTATTATGCAAGGACTTTCATCCTGCTTCCGACACGAACTGCCCAATTTACCTCCACGAAAAGCGGATCCTCGATATTATGGCTTCGAAGGATCTCAGCTATCCAGAAGCTCTGGACTCTGTGCATCAAGTCCACCAGGCCTCATATGCGGCGGTGGCGGCGACTCAGGCTCAACCTCTGTGTGCTTGCTCCTCTGCCTTCCCTCAGCTTCTGGACATTATCTCTAAACTCACCAGTAGATTGGACTCATTGACGAATCTTCTTTCACCTACTTCCCTACATGCTGGTCCCACCTTATCCGTTGCACAGGTGCCACAGGCTGAAGTTTTGCAGAATCCTCCCACTACAGTTGCAGCGTGCCCAGCTTCTTCAGTGCCTACTGAGCAACCTCCTGACACTGGCCTAAACGCCAATCACTTCCTGTCTTGCGAAGAATCTGTGGTTCCGTGTGTGGAGTCTGCTGCGGAATCCGTCAAACTTTCTCACTCCAGAACCTTCTCGCGTCCTCCATGCACCATGCTCTTCTCTTCTCGTCCAGCCTTGCTGTCACACCTGAAAGCTCATGGTGACGACGGTAAGTTTCTTTGTGGCCTCTGTTCCATGCGGTTCAAGACGGCATCTGGCCTAGCGGATCACTTTTCTCTTCATGAATAGTTGGTCGCTGGTCCAATGGAATGCGCAGTCCCTTCGCTCCAAAAGACCTTATTTCACCGACAGTTCTATTTTTTCTACAGCCACGATCTTGACTATCCAAGAAACCTGGCTATCTCCTGGTTTCTCTTTTTCCCTCCCGGCCCGTACGGTGTATAGAAGTGATCGGGCGGGAGGATCGGGTCGGGGGTGGCCTCCTAGCTGCAATTAGGTCGGATATCTCTTCCAGATTGGTGGACATCTTCAGCTCGGATTCGAACGAACAGCTTTTTTTTTTTATTGGAGGTTTAACGACCACCGTGAGCAACTCAATGGGCTATAAGCAGTCGCCCGTCCCTAATTTTGGGTCACTGGTTCCAGGGAAGGGAGAGAGCCAGTGCCGTAAGACAAACACAAAATCCATTCCTCACCGGGATTCGAACCCGGACCCCTTACGGACGAATGATCAGAGGCCAGCGCCTTAGACCACTGCGCCACCGGGGCGGCAACGAACAGCTTCTTGCGACAGATAACTTCTCTGGCGACACCACGCTCAGGATTATTAATTTATACATTCCCTCTCCTCCCCTCTCGGCGCTCTTGCTTGGACGGATCGAACAACTGCTGACTGATTGTTGTATGGTGGTTGGGGATTTCAATATTCATCACCCTAGCTGGGGTTCTGCTTCTCCGAGCCGGGGAGGTACTGAGTTCATGGACTGGCTTTGCTCGCAGGATCTTTGTCTCCTAAACTCGGGGGCTTCTACCTTTTGCAGAGGGTCAAGTTGTTCTGTTTTGGACCTCACCATGTGCTCTCCTCAGCTGGTTCCGTACTGCTCCTGGTCAGTGGATAGTGACCTCTACGGTAGCACCCATCATCCTGTCATAACAACATTGGAGGCAGAAATGTTTGGCTCCCCCCCCTCCTTTACTGGGTCTGCAGCCAGTTGCTTGGTCAGTGGCTTGGCCTTCCATCCAGAAGATTATCCGTGGTGAACTTCCTTCCACTCCTGACGGTTCCGCTCTGATCCTGGACCGGATTTCCATGATTCTCCTCGCTTCTCGTAGGCCCAGCGGTCAGCGTCGACGTTGGTCTCCCTGGTGGGACTTTGATTGTGCTCAGCGGCTTCTCAAGAAACGCCGCCTCCTTCGCTATGCCAAGTCTTCCGGCTGCCTCTTCGCTTGGTCATTATATCGGCAGGAAGAACGGAATCTTCGCCACCTCCTCACTCTTAAGAGACGAGCCTACTGGAAGGCACAATGCAATGAAACCTCGATGCCAGGCTTCGTTTTCTCCCTCTTGCGGCGTCTGAAATCTCATGTTGGTTCGATCCCGGATCACCTGCTACTTCGGATTGACGATTTCCTTGTTGCTGATCCGGCGGAGCAAGCTTCGGCGTTTGGTGAACTCTTTCCCACAGCCTATGGCTGTTTGGTGCACTCCTTTGCTATTGACCATTATGACTCTTCTCTTGAGATGGATGCGTTACTTACAGCCGGTGAAGTTGCCAGGACTATTAATGGATCGCCCCGACGCTGTGCTCCCGGCCCTGATGGATGTTCTTACGAACTTGTGAGACGTATATGGAGATGGAATTCGTCTTGGCTGGTTGACCTCCTTAACCTCTTTTGGTCTGCCGGCGTTCAGCCTTCATGCTGGAAGGAGTCCTGGGTGATTCCAATAAAGAAGCCTACCAAACCTGTTCTCGACTTATCATCGTACCGAATGATCACTCTCTCATCGGTTTTTTCGAAGATCTTGGAGAAAGTCCTGGTCTCTCGCCTAACAGACTTCATTCTCTCTCATCAACGGATTAGCAAGCTGCAGTTCGCATTTTTGCCAGGACGTTCCACATCGGCGTGCCTTCTGTCGATCCAACGTCGTCATCTGGTGGCTCGAGCTAGACATAATTATGTTTTTCTGGTGTCTTTGGACCTTCAGGCGGCATATGATTCGGTCTGTCATCCTGCTCTCCTGGGTAAATTGGCGTCTCTGTGAGTTCGTGGACGTCTTCTCCGTTGGCTGGCTGACAACCTTGCTCGACGCAGATTTCGCGTTCGTTGGCGGGGAACGGTGTCTTCCTCCTTTCCGCAGTGTCGAGGTGTTCCTCAGGGTAGCCCCATTTCACCTATCCTTTTTAACTTATACATGGATGATGTGGTAGATTGCTGTCATCCGAATGCGCATATGTTCTTATTTGCAGACGATATTTTTATTGTTTCCTATAGTCCCAACAGGGCGGCGGCACTTAGCTATATGCAATCCTCTTTGGATTCCATTGTTCAGTGGGCATCTTCCTGGGATTTACGTCTCTCTCCTTCTAAAAGCTTCGCAGTTGACTTTTCTCGTAAGCGCCGGTCGCCTGCCCCTCCTTTCCGGCTGGGCTCCGACTCAGCGACTTGGCAGTCCTCCATCAAGATTTTAGGGGTCTGGTTTAACTCCTCCATGACCTGTTCTTCCCACCTCACGCACGTCAAGAAGTCAGTCTTCCGAGCCTTGTCTGCTGTTAAAGTTGTTTGTCATCGCCGGTGGGGTCTTGGCTTCCCCAACGCTCTCGCCTTTGTCGTTGCTGTGATTCGGCCTATTCTGGAATATGCGGCTCCGGTCCTGTTCGCCTCCCCCTCCTATCTCTACGACGCTCTAGAAGTTCTACTCAACCATGCACTCCGTGCAGCCATTCACCTCTCTCGTTCGACGCCTGTGGCGGTCTTGCGTGCCGAATGTGAAATCGCTAGCGTTCGTTCTCGAATCACCCTCCTGACAGTCCGATTTTTGTACCGCCACTTGTTGATGCGTCAGTGTTCGCCTATCGCTCATCTTCTTCTGGAAGAGGGCGCCTTGTCATTCTACGTTTGAAGATCCCATGGCTTTCCCATTGGAATAGTGCTCAGTCGCTTCCGACAGGAGCCATTTTTCGTCAACAGCGATCTTCTTCAGGCTCTGTCGGCCCCTCCTGTTTCGTCTGCACCCTGCTACTCGATTATTTGCTCGGGTATCCCTTTTCAGCAACGATATCTGCATCCGATGCTTCTCAAACATTGCTTTGGGGTGTTCTTGGCTCAGTTCTCAGCGTCGCACCACATCATTGCTACCGACGCTTCGAAGATTAACACCTCGGTGGCGATCGGGTATTTTTTTCCACGGAACAAATCCAGCCGTTCGTTCTCCTTCTCGACTATTTCCTCAGTGTTCTCGGCTGAAGCGTGGGCCCTAATATCAGCGCTTGAATTTGCTCCCGGCCCGTGCGGTGGCCTCTTGCTGCTTATGGATAGTCATTCTGTTCTGTCGGCCTTGTTGGCATTAAATTGAAAATCTCAAGACATTATCGTTCTTATGGATGATTCTCTTCAACGCCTCCGTTCTTTCTACGAGGACATTGGGCTCGTTTGGTGCCCGGCTGATGTTGGTCTTCCAGCGAATGAGGCCGCTGACGCTGCCGCCCGACGGGGCCATGCTGAGGGCCTGGCCATGTCCCCCCCTCCCCCAGTTACAGACTCCGAAGCGGCTCGGCACAGTGGTAACATGCTCATCTCCGCTTCTGATTCAGCCTGGCTTTCGTCCGGGTAGGCAGAGCTATATCCGTTCATCAGTTTCCGTCACAGATGGCCTAGCGAACATTGTTATCGCAGTTCCTCAGCAATCATAATTCAAAAATAACGCACGGACATGGCACCTTTAAACAGCTACCTCTTTCTGATTCGAAAACGTTCTTCCCCGATGTGCTTCTGTGGCTCCGGGCCTGAGACTGTTCCTCACTGCCTCCTCTCCTGCCCTGCGTACAGTGCATATCGGAGGGTTTGTTTTGGAGTGACAACCCCTCCTTCCTCAACTTCGTCTCTGCTCAAACGTATTCCTTGTTGGACTTTCGGGACGCTTCCGTGACAAAACGTAAAGTTCGGGCCTTGGAGAAATTTATTACTCTCTCAAGACGTTTCTCTGTGAGGACGCTCCATTTCCAACCTTCCTTATCATGAGCGTGCCCCTTTGATGGACTTTTGTGCTGCTACTGTGACTTCACGTGCTGGTCGCAAGGAGGTTCTCCTTCTTGGCTGGTCGTGCACTTCGAGAGTCTTAGTGATCAGGAGATATTTTATCTATTTCCGCAAGCACAAACCTTAGTCTATAAGCCTCATCGTCTTATTAAAATAAAAAATAACACTTCGATTTTTGTTTCCATTCCGAGATACGGTGATTATTAAAGAGAAAGGACTTGATTGCAGTAATAACGAACTAAAATGAATAGGTTATCTATTTTTATATTTAATTCATATTATGTGTTACTTATATGAGTCTTTTTTCTATTATATTATTAAAGTGTGGTTTTATACTGCCTCCTAGCGGGTAAAATATTCAATGGTGCGGACCCTTCGTCGTCGACGAAAGTCCCAACTGAACAGGTCATACGCAGTGCCTGACTAGTTGTGCACATGGCGATTTAATTAGTGAAAATTCGCCTGCTGTATATTCAAAACTAGCCTAGTGTTGCTAATATCAAAAATTTGATGCTTCTAAATGTAAGTTATTTCAATCCGCATTTCGCTTTATGTTTTAAACTGGTGAAATCCTAAAGTTTATAAAATGTCTTGTACCTGGGATAAGATGCAGTGACATTCGTTTTTTAATTTCTTTTTCTTCTTCTTCTTCTTATCAACGAAGGGGTATAGAATAAATTAAATCAGTCAGTCAGAGTATAAGGTTCAAATCTAGAAAACTATGAAAATTACTGGAATTGCTAACCAGTGAATAAATTAAATTTTCTGAGATGACTAGTATGGAATCACTGCTGAACCAGTCTTCAGGGGATGTCATTCAAGATGTGATTCTAAAGGAAGTAGAAAAAGAAATTAGTCCCTTTCGACACTTATGTACTAATACAAGTGATCTAAATTGTTCATACAAATCTGAAATCAGCTTCCAGAAATTCACAAGAAACTCTAGCTTTACAAAACATGTGCAACAGCTCCCTACAATTGAAAAAACTTTCCAGTGTGACATATGCTGTAAGAAATTCATGCTGAAAAGCAATCTCATGAAACACCTACAAGTACATACAGGTGAAAAACCATACTATTGTGAGGTGTGCTCCAAGAAATTCACGCTGAAAGGTAGTCTTTCAAAACACATGCTTCTCCATACAGGTGAAAAATCTCATCAATGTGATGTGTGCTCCAAGCAGTTCAATCAAAAAGTTCATCTTACACGTCATAAGCTCCTTCACACAGGTGAAAAACCTCACCAATGTGTTGTATGCTTCAAGAGGTTCACAGAGAAAGGTCATCTCTCCAAACATATGCTTCTTCACACTGGTGAAAAACCTTATCAATGTGATAAATGTTCCCAGCAATTCACACGCAGATATCATCTTTCACGTCATGAGCGCCTTCACACTGGGGAGAAGCCTTTTCATTGTGATCTGTGTTCTAAGAAATTCACTGAGAAAGGCCAACTTTCAAAGCATCTGCTGCATCACGCTGGTGAAAAACCTTATCACTGCGATGTGTGTTCCAAGCAATTCACACAAAGATCTCATCTTTCTTATCATAAGCTCCATCACACAGGTGAGAAATCTTACCAGTGTTTTCTCTGCTCCAAGAATTTTTTTGGAAAATGTCATCTTACAAAACATATGCTCCTTCACACTGGTGAAAAACCTTACCAGTGTGAATTATGTTTCAAGCAATTCACACGGAAATCGCATCTTTCAGAGCATATGCTCCTCTGCAATGGTAAAAAACCTTTCCAGTGCCATCTGTGCTCCATGCAATTCACACGGAGATCAAATCTTTCACGTCACGAGGTCCTTCACACTGATGGAAAAAAACACCAATGTGATGTATGTTATAAAAAATTCACACGAAAAGCTAATCTCACAAGGCATGTGCTTCTTCATACAGGTAAATAACTGCACCAGTGCTATATGTGCTTGAAGTGTCTTGAAGGGCTGTCTTGAGCATAGCCGAGCCATGTGTCTGCTACTGCTAGAGGCTATAGATATTAACCATTTGTTGATTTTTATCAACATTCATTTTTGAATTTTTATTATCTTTAAAAAATGAGGCTTTACTTCCGAATCAGAATTCTTTCAAGTAGTTCCTGATTTGGAGTGTATTATTCTGCTTTGTTTACGTTGAACTTAATTACACCCATTGTGAAAGAAGGTAGTTCATGATAGATACCTATTATTAGTTTTTCCTGTATGAAGAACTAATTTCATCAAAATAAATCTTATTGTAATGGCGCTATTTATAGGCATTTATTTAATTATGGAAAATATACATTTATTTCACATCACAAATTTATTCATCATAATTCCATGAAGTATCATAATCGTTTTTTATGTGCTGTATATTATAGCATGAAATTAATGTGCCTAACATTCATTTTTCCACTCGGTAGAACAAAGTACTTCTATGAATTGTTCAAATGGATCTCAATTTTGTTTTTTACAAAATCGTCAGAGCAAATATTCCATTAAGCTATTGGCCAATAGTTCTTTCAATTTGGAAGTACGGCTTCTCTGATTTTTCCTTATGAAAAACAAAACAGAAATGTAGTACTACTATTGGACATATTTCCTTCATAAAATATGTTTACAAATAAAAATAGTAATTAAGGCATAGCTATTATAACAAAATTGTAAAAAAAATGTGCTTTGAATTTATTGTGAACTACTTTTTTTTTTTACATTGGGTGTAATTAGGTTCTGTGTAAATGAAGTGGAACAATACATTTAAAATTGGGTACTACTTGAAAGTGTTTTGATTCGGAAGTACATCCAAAAATAAATTAAATAACCAAATCTGACCAGTGGCATACTAGTAAAACTTGGGTGCCCCCTGGCCACACACACACACACAAATATATTCGAGGCCTTTAATGTAAAAATCTATTAGCTTTCAATTACAAAAATCTTTAAACTGCCCATTAAATAAGTTTTGTGGGCATTTTAAAAACTCAAATATTTTTGGAACCTACAGGCATTTTTTGTAAAATCAAAATTATTGTGTGTAACACAAATGTGCCCTCTGAAATTAAACTGCTTGCTCTAGTTTTGCACCAGAACATTTGGAAAGTTTAAAACACATAAAGCTGATTGCCCTATTCGGATTATTGTTAACAAAACTATTGCACCTACCATAAACCTTGAAAAAGCTTTGTTCAGATATCTTAACCCCCTTTTTTAAAAATCACGCATATACAGTAAATAACTCTACAGAAGTCATTGAGAGAATTAAAAATATAGACATTGGTGATTGTATAATGGTGAGCCTAGATGTTGTTGCATTATACCCGAATACTCCCACACGAGAAGCTGTAAATCTTATAAACAAAAACAAAAAAAACAAAAAAATTGATTGCAGATGGGGTACCAGAGATAGAGGTTAACAGTATTATATCTGCACTCAACCTAATTACAGGAAACAATTATTTCGAATATGATCAAGTAATATACAGACAGAAATTTGGATCCCCCATGGGCTCCCCAATTTCAGGCCTGTTATCAGAAGTCGTACTACAGCACATGGAAAACAAACTACTTTAACAAGAACAAGAACATTTACTGATGATATTCCTACGATATGTGGATGACATTCTTGTCATCTGGCAATACTCACAAGATAGCTTAATGAGGTTTATTCAAAAATATAATGAATACTATCCAACAATACAGGTTACTGTCGAGAAAGAAAATAATGGACAATTGCCCTTCCTTGACATTCTGCTTTGTAAACATCAAGGACGCATTAACTACTCAGTATACAGGAAAGACTTATGTGCCAGTAATTATACCAAATAATTCAATCCACCCTAAACATTATAAAGAAGCTGCATTTCATTCATTTATTAGAAGAGCTGTTTCCCATACGTCGAATAGAAGTTTGGAAGAGGCAGAAATGAAATGGATCATAGAAACAGCCACAGTATTTGGATATGATGAAAGATACATTTGGAAGATGTATAGAAATTATAAAACCAGTATTAACAGACCTAAGTGTGAAAATAACGTTGAGAACATCACAAAATTTTGCGGACGTTTACCTTACATACCACAGTTAAGCAGCATTTAAAAAAAGGAATGTAATAAAGTGAATATAAGATTTGCCGATATTGTAATAGATAATAACAAATTCCTTACAGCTGATTACAACAATAATGCAATTATGCACAGAGCAGGAGTATGCGGCATACCAACAAAGAATAACGACACCAATAATATTAATAATATCTACATAGGTAGTACTAAAAGGCGACTAAAAACAAGAATGGAAGAACACAAGAGAAATTGGAAAAAGGGTGAGCAACGAACATCTCTTATTACATATTGCATCAATAATAATTCTATCCCCGTGTGGGAAAATGCAAAAATATATACTACGCATAACACACATAGAAAGATATTGTATTCTGAGTCCGTTGTGATAGAAAAAACCAGAGGATTTAATTGCAATGAACAAGCACCACTTGAATTGCCATTTGCCTGGCGATACATAATAACAAAAGAAAAAGAAACTGAAGAAAAGTACATAAAAACTAAATTTGTTGAAAATATCTCATCCAACAACGATGAATAATGAAATTACAGGAAAAAACACCAGATGGTGCAACAATAGCAAAAAGTTGTAAATCACATGATTAACCTACGCACGGATACAGGACCAATGAGCGATGAGTCGACTTTTGACAAGAAGGTAATCAGTACAATAAAAGCATACGGATGCCTCATACAACCGACCGCTGGAGATGGGCACAGTATTGCCAGAAACATGTTCGGACGATCGAAGAAGGACTAGTTGACTTTTTTAAAAAATTTTAAAGTTTTTAAATCTTTTAATTTGGATACTTCATAGCTTGGCATATGTTTCAACTGCTAAAATTCTGGCTGCGTCAACGTAACCTAGTCTTGACAGTGATCTCAAAATTATTTTAACTCATCACCCCCTTCTTGTAATACTTGTGCTGATGTACCTATTTGTGTTGAAGTTTGAACGTGGAATATCTTTAATGACGTGGTACAACACCAGACAAGAAGCATAATAGATTGCAAGCCAGAAGGATTGAAACCGGAGTAAGGCGAGCGCAATACGTCATGCTCTATTTGCTTCATTGCCGTTTTTATGTCTCACTAAATATAACCTATGTGAGGTTCCAACATTTAAATACTGTACATAAATAAATATTCTTAATTTCAACTATAAATATTCCATTATCATTGAAGTCAACTTGTCTATTCGAAACTCATGTACTACGTGTGTAACAGTATTATAGTGGACTTTGTCCTAATATACATGACAATAATAAGTTATAGGATTGAGCTGGGACAGGTAAGAGAGGTGACTCTGATGAAACTTGGAAAAAAACGTGACCCGGGGGGGGGGGCTTCGCAGGGAATTGATCTTGTTAGCAAGGATCGCTCTTGTTAGTTGTTTCATGGTCCTAGCAACTAATTATCTTTGAACTCATGATGTCATCAGCTTCGCTCTTTCTCCCCTCTTGAAACGGAATATTCAACTACCATCCAAGATGGATTATATCATTGGTCAATGACAGCACGTGCAAATTTTCCCTCAGTGATGTGTGCTAATATATATAGTTAATATATATCAAATACGTGGAGATAATGTAAATGGACGATGTCATCACTCTTTCCACGTTATTATTATTATTATTATTATTTTTTTTTTTTTAAACAACGCATAGCGACTGAAAAATTGTATGCCTGCACTGCTGGGATCAAACCCCAGAACTCTCGATAACTAGTCGAGTGCGTTCGAATTTACGCTACAGCACCAACAATTCTCAGCGCAATGCGTGGTTTATCAGTCAGCATCTGACTACACGAATGCGTATATATATAATAGTGATGTGTGCGTTCGTTGCATTCAGTTCGCCAAATTGCATTTTCTCGAGTACACGTAGGTCTATGTTATCATGGAAAGTAAAATGACGAAACGCAGAAGTTATACTTCTAGTTTTAAGCTAATCGTAAATAAATATGTTTTTCCGAATCCTGGAAAAACATCAGCACTCCGACGATTATTTCGGGCTTCACTGAGGCAAACGTTATTTCTAAAAACTGCGGTGAAACGCCAGAAGACAGCGAAAGTGATGCGGACGACCCCAAAGTTTTTTTAGATGATGAGCTTTTAAAAATTTTAATTTGAACAGTGAAGTTTCTGATTTTGATGGATTTGATTAAAAAACTATGCGTACCATATATTTTCAGAATGTTGTGTGTGTATTTTTTAAATTCTTGAGGTACAAATGTTTTATATAATTGGTTTAAGCACCTTATGAATTCTTTGAGTAAATTTTTATAAAATAGGTAGTAGGGTAAGTGTTATCCTGAAGATTGAATCTTGTTTAATTGATATTTTTATTTATTATTTGAAAGATCATGTACTATATTTTGATCTACCTAATGTTTTCAAGATTCCGCCGTGCCACTACCCCACCTTACTGCAAAGGTGCGGCATTTCTGATGATTTTTTTTCATTCCGCCCCTTTTTTTATCGCCGTGGCGTATAAGCCAGTGCGGCTTATTTACCTGAAATTACGGTACACAAAACAGTTATACCAAAGTTTACAATGCAAATTTTATTCTTTTAGAGAACCGAGGCCTATGTCTTTGAAATGCCTCACGAGGACTCGTTCAAAACAAATAATTGGTGTGTGACAATGTCTAATAATCTTTTCCAATTTATATGAAAATTCAATAAGCAAATAAATAAAACAAATAATTGGTGTGTGACAATGTCTAATAATCTTTTCCAATTTATATGAAAATTCAATAAGCAAATAAATAAGTAATAATTAAGAATTATGGCACAAAATAAAAAGAAATTATTTTCCCTTGAATACAGAAAACACACTTGAAATAGTGCCACAATGTTTTGCACATATTTTTTTCTCTTGGCTCTTATAAAAAAACGGCATAGGTTCCTTCTTTCATGTTCTGTTTTTAATATACACATATAGAAACTATTGCTATGGTTGCTCATGAAAAGGGGCCTCAAATTGTAGTTGGTTTCCATCATCCAGTTTAATAACTAAAAAACTGCTAGGGGGTGGGGAGAAAATATTTGCTTTTCTTTTTAATACTTTATTCAAAGCTGCTATAAAAAAATTGCTAGCTAAAATTAAATTGCTAGCTATTTTTTAAACCAGTTTCATATGAAGTTTCCACAAAAGGTTATGTAAAATCTTTCTGCTGAGATCGTCTTAGCTGTGATCCCCACCTTCCCAGTTTGTAGGGGCTATCAAAATGCCCCTGAATCTGACCAATCACATTAAAGAATTTTTAATATTCTTTCTTCCTAATTTTGTTCCCTGGCAGTGTGCACCGTGAAGTCAAAGAAATCAGAGTATGACTTCCGATCAGGGCTTTACGATAGGTGTAGCTGAATATATTTTTTGTTGTATCTTCATTCTGATTGTCTTCGAAAGCATTTTCAAGGTCAACTTGTAAGAAGTGGTGCACTCAGTGGGGGTGGCCCAGAGGTTCAGGCCCTCCACACGAAGTATATCATGGGCCACCCCCAGGGCCTGCTTAAGGTTTTATGGGGCCCTAGGCACAGTAAGCGTTGCGGCGCCCCTGCAGCAAAATGATAATCTCATTCTCAATAGTACCTCTCTATATTTTTTCAGGACCTCTCTATATTTTTTTCTGCCTACACTTTTATTGTTATATAATGTTCTATATGTTGCTGTCTTATTTACTGAAAATTTAATTGCCCTACACTTCTACCTAAGGATCCGTTATACGACGACTTCACATGCTTACTTAGGGGTGGGGGTCCACAATTACTATCTACTTCATCCATGAATATATCTGTTGGTTTTATATTGGGCCGGTTCTTTGCTTTTTTTTAAAGAATTTTTGAAGTTGGAACTTCATCCTCTTCCTATCCTGCTTCCACGAATGGATGGCGGCTTGGTACTACACTTCCGATGTCTTTTCTGTTTACTCTTTTCAGTATTTCTCTCTCTGCTAAGCCTACGTATATGCATTTCACATGGACTATCGTTGTATTGAGCAATACCCCCCCCCCTCCCCACTATTCCTATTTTGTTTTCAAACGTGGATTATAGACACTGGCAGAGAAGTTTTTTCTGTCCCGCGTGTGGTTTTCTCAAGCGTTTTACCCCAACCCCCTTCATAAACAGACCGACGTATGTCGACGCAACCACTTGTTGGTACTTAGGCTACCTGATGAGAACGTTAGTTTGAAATCATATGGTAGTGGGGTAATTCCATGTCAAGTGATCCAACAGAGGTTGCTTGACCATTTTAGAAAAAAAATTTTTTTTGTTTGTGGTTACCTATATGAATGTAGAGTTCCAAAAGAATATTTCAATTTTTTTCGTAACTCCAATGGTGGCCATTTTTGTTTCACGGCGCAAGCTGATTTTTGCGTTTGCAGGTGTTTACAGTAACTTACATTACTCAGGACTGGTTTATTCTAAGTTACTGAAACAAACACCATTCTCTTCATAAAGAAACAATCTAAACGTTTTATCCAGTACACGTTTTATTAACTTTGCTTCCAAATTGGTCAAAATACACTCTGAAATTTGATGTTTAGATACACATTCTCGAAAAAACCTAAAAAGTAAAAAATATAACAAAAAAAAATCAAAGGCTTGGAGGGGGGGTATTGGGATTAGGCCTGTGCCTTACAGGCCTAGACGGTAATCAGGGCCTGGCCACTCTAGTGGCACAGATGTCTAAGTGATGGCTTCTGATCATTTGTCTGTGTTCAAATCCCGGTAAGGCATGGATGTTGTGTTTGTCTTACGGCACTGGCTCTTTCCCTTCCCTGGAACCAGTGGCCCTAAATTAGGATGGGCCATTGAGTTGCTCATGGTGGTCGTTAAACCCCCAATGAAAAAAAAAAGAAAAAGAAAAAAAGTGTCGTATGGTCCTTTGTTCTTTGTCACTGACTGCTTATTTTTTAATAAATATTTTACACATTTTAATACGGTGGGGATATTTTTGTGCATTGCAGTATTTTGCAAAATGTTTTCTCTGATATTTTTATTTGCATTTTTAACATTATGGGCCATGCCCATAAATAAATCCGAGATGTGCCACTGCTACTACATAACATGTTCCTGAAAGCAATGAATTGCCGCCCCGGTGGCGCAGTGGTCTAAGGCGCTGGCCTCTGATCATTCGTCCGTAAGGGATCCGGGTTCGAATCCCGGTCAGGCATGGATGTTGTGTTTGTCTTACGGCACTGGCTCTCTCCCTTCCCTGGAACCAGTGACCCTAAATTAGGGACGGGCTACTGCTTATAGCCCATTGAGTTGCTCACGGTGGTCGTTAAACCTCCAATCAAAAAAAAAAAAAAAAAAAAAAGCAATGAATTAATCATACATGTGTATGCCAAAATACAATGTATATACATTAAAATATTTACGTAGCAATACTCTACAACCACATAGTCCAACTTAATGCCAGCAAATGTGTCTGACTGAAATGCAGCTTATTCCTCACACATCATAAAAATGTTCTCGATATTTATGCATGGACTCAAACACAAACATTGTATTAAATTCAATTAATGGAAACTCACCTTTTCAGGTTTTTGTTCCTCGTGTTAACATTTGCTGCATGTGTATTTCAAGCAGACTTGTCATTACATGTGAAGGCCTCTCATGGTCGTTGTACCTTTCATCCCTGTGACGTTTTGTGTTAACTCTGCTAGTCTTGCAGTCATTTCTGCTATTACACCTTTCCTTGAGCCCATTCATATACATATTACATTGCTTACACACATTCACAAAATTTCCTTATTACCAACTTATCAATTTTATCAAAAATTGTGTATAATGTGCATAAAATTTAATTGAAAATTCTCTTATTACCAACTTATTAGTTTTATCAGAAATTGAAAAAAATATAATGTGTATAAAATTTTATTAAAAGTTTCCTTATTACCAACTTATCAATTTTATCAAAAATTGTGTGTAATGTGTATAAAATTTAATTGAAAATTTCTTTATTACCAATTTATCAATTTTATCAGGAATTGTATATAATGTGTATAAAATTTTATTGAAAATTTCCTTATTACCAACTTATCAGTTTTATCAGAAATTGTAAAAAATATAATGTGTATAAAATTTTATTGAAAATTTCCTTATTACCAACTTATCAATTTTATCAAAAATTGTGTGTAATGTGTATAAAATTTTATTGAAAATTTCTTTATTACCAATTTATCAATTTTATCAGGAATTGTATACAATGTGTATAAAATTTTATTGAAAATTTCCTTAATACCAACTTATCCGTTTTATCAGAAATTGTATAACATGTATAAAATTTTATTGATAAATTAGTAATAAGGAAATTTTGTGAGTGTGGTGAATGTGTTAAGCAATGTAATATGACGGACGGATGATGAGCAAAACACGTAACAATATTAACAAATAAAGGTAACTTGATCGCGTTAGTTATGTTAAATGAAAAACTTTTACAAGAATGTTCGTAAGTTGGGAGCTTTCGACCTTGTCTTAGAAAGACCTACTCCCAACTTACGAACTTTCTTGTAAAAGTTTTTTAGTTGACACAAAACGACACAGGGATGAAAAGATGCAATGACCATGAGAAGCCTTCACGTGTAATGACAACTCTGCTGGAAATACACATGCAGCAAATGTTAACACGAGGAACAAAAACCTGAAAATGTGAGTTTCCATTCACTGTATTTAATGCAATAAGCGCATTAACTAACAACAGTTTGGGAATATGTATATATATATATATATTTTTGTGTGTGTGTTACAAACATTGTATGCGATAAGTGACGTAAAAGAATTAAAAGTAGAAAACTTGTGTGTTTATTATTCAAATTATGGGTGCTACTATATTTATCAACAAATAAGTTATTCAGTCTATTTAAATGCTACATTTATGTAATAAATGTTGTAATTAAATACAAATACAGATTCTAAAAGCATATGTTTAGATTCTATTTCTAAGCATAGATTCCTGTATAAATACAAATGTAGATTCTACATCACAAATGAGAAAAGCAAATCATTAAATACATGTAGTACTGGCACCTTATTTCAGGAAACTTAGTGATGTCCTCTAGTAATGTTTACTACGGATATACTGCACACATGTATTTATTCGAGTTAATACTCATTAAAAATTGATGACATGGCTATTTCTAGATTTAATAAACTACAAATTTTTCAAAATTATAGGGTTTTACTAAGGAAGAAAATTATATTTACATGTCAAACTTGTGGGTAGTACACCTACCATTGATGTAGTCCAGAAGAAATGTACGAGACCGCACTACATGAAAATTTGATATGGAAATGTCATTTTATTCCTTAGTAAAAACCCATAACTTTGAAATATTTGTACCCATTAAAAAGACAAGTAACAGCATGAAGGAATGTCAACAATGTTAAAAAGAAGGAGCTTCACCAGTACTTAAGTTTACTCCACCCAAATAGGGGTAAAAGTTTTCCAAAATTCATTCAAGGGGACTGTATACATCACTCTTAAAATTGTGCTTAACAGCTATGGCTGTAAGACTTGAGGGGTGATTGCTGGAAATATCATAATAATGTGGTCCAACTTGCATCTGCATTTGAACATGGTGCTTACCAGAGTAGCAGAATGTAGATGTACACGTGGTTAGTTTCCAAATTATTAGCAGATTTTGCAGATAGTTTTTGTTTGTAGATTAAAATTTTTTTTTTTATCTACAGCAATTAAAACAGTTACTCAATATATTAATCGTTACTCAGATTAATATATTTAATTCTATTTTAACTTGAAAAACTTTCAATTTTTTTCACATCTTCTGAGTTCTTTTGTTCTTACAGACGTTTTTAGCCTCTAGATTATATCAAAGCCTGTTAGAAAGAATTTAAACTTTATTGCCAGGTTGCACTTGCATTTTCCAGTAATTAAATTAAAAAAATTTCCTTATGTATTTTGTAAGTGTGCTATTTTGAATTAAGTTGTTGAAAATGCTATTTATAAATTTTGAAGGTTCATTAATGGAGCTGTTTTTCTGGATATAAAAACTTTCATTATTAATTAGTCTCTTGTTTTTATGAGGTTCAGTAATATTTTGCCATAAAGGTCCATTTCACACACACATTGCTGCACGTTCAGTTGTAATGTACTTATTTTGTCCTCACTGAAATGTGTAATGTTCTAATAATTATTTATTTTATTTTTTCTTTAAATTATTCTATTGTTATTGTGTGATTTTCGGGTTTGCAGCAAGTTGTCTGTTTCATTGGTTATGTATGCCGATACATTTTATTTTTATACAACTCTGGTGCTTACGAAGTTTGCTCGATTTTTTTCACTCCCCTCCCCCAGTCTGAGTAATTGTGATCTCTAAAGTTGGATCTTTCCTTCTCTCAATTCCTTTGTAACTGGTAGAGTAATGGAGAGCTTACCAATGATCAACAATCAATAATTATATATATATATATATAATTTTTTTATGGGTACGATGGCCACTAATTTATTAGCCTGTTTTGACAGGGAAATGTTCTTCAAATAATGAGAAAACAAAGTTAAGTGTCAATATGCAATACATGTGAACAACTGCTGTTTTAATAATTTCTGCAAATGTTATTACTTCTTTCCATGTGCCCTAATTGTACATACTCTTCTGCATGCTTATAGAGGCTCCATGTCAGTGGTGACTCCAGTTGCTCAGAATTAGGTGTGCTATTGGGGGGGGGCACAGAAATTTTGCCGAAAAAATTCCATTGATGTGCATTTTACCTGACACTGATAATGTTATCCCTAGTGGTAAAAAAAAAAAGTTTTCAAATGAATACTGTATGTCGTATTTATTCAATGTATGCAGTATGAAACCATGGATGTGAATTTCTATGGCAAGTTATTATTTTACTATTTCTTCGCAATTTTAGTTTATTTATGTCAGTAATGTTTCATCTTCTTGCTTTTATTTTTATAAGGCTGTTTATGAATTTTAATAGTTTTTAACCAGACAAGGAATCTCTCTCTCTCTCTCATCATTTAAAACTAGAATTACAAAAATGGTGTGTTTCCAGAGTTTGAAAAATAACCCTTCCCGGGACATGTAAATTATTGGCCTGTGCAGGTAGATAAAAAATCTAGTTGCCCGGTCCGAGCAACTGAATTTAAAAGATAAAGTTTGGAATAAAATTTCCTACTACAAGAAAAAAAAGACAGTCATTGCATGTTGTGTTTCATTTCTGTACTAATCACCAAAAGTTGTATTATTGTTACAGAGTACCAATGACAGAAGAATATAATTTTTTAAAGTTATATTATGCTCTAGATCTGGTAATTCGAACCATATGAAGTTTTCAGGGCGAGATTAAGGCCTTAGTGGGTCCTAAGGTTTAGACATTTGAGTGGGCCCCTATGCTAAGATATTTGAGTGGGCCCCTAGGCTAAGACATTTGAGTGGGCTCCTAGGCTAAGACATCTTAGTGGGCCCCCAAAGAACTTATGATGGGGAATTATTAAGAAGTCTGTTAAAACACAAAACTGCAACTACTAAATTGTCTTGAAATCTGTTTGTTTTCTAGCCTCTGTTTCTGACCATGGCTATTTTATAAACCTCTCCGTCTCTCTATTCTATCTATCTATCTGTCTCTCTCTCTCTCTCTCAGGCATGCCTCCTGGGTAGGTCCCAAGGCTACAGCCCCTATAGATATGTCCTTAATCCTCCCCTGTTAGTTTTGCCCCAAATGTTGTTCATATACATCAAAGGGATGCATACCTCTGATGAAACTAGCCTCCGGTACTTAGTGACAAAAGGCATAAACTTTAATGAAAAGAAAATGGCATAATAACTAATTTCTCAAATACCAATTTCATCATCATACCATTTCACACCAATTTCAGTATTAACATCTTAAAACTTGAGGTACCCACTTCTGTGCATTGAACATTTTTGAAGAACAAGGAATAAATATTGTTTTTACTGAAGTTCCTTTTACAGTGGCAGTAATCACTCCACTAATGGAAAGAGCACATCAATTGGAAAAATCACAGAGCATTGTATTTGTAGAGAGCACTAGTGCTTGTGATGAAGAAAATCACTGTGACATTTTTGTTAGCCCCTTGTCCGGCTAGGTAAGGGGCAATAAGTGGAAGTTTCAATGGAAAAGGATATCCTGAAACTTTTCTTACTGTCAACTCAGATGCTGAAATTAAAGCATTAGATTTCGTTTGGCTTTAAAGCAGGAAATTGCTTTGCATTTTTCATGTAGGGGAAGCAGTGTGGAGGGGGCTTTGGGGTGCAAATAATTTTGTCCCCAAAGACTTCCATCCAGCACTTATGTCTGCATTTCAGCAAGTATTGTATTTGAGCACAGAAGATGAGGCAAAAGAAGCCTATCTGGAAGTTTACAGTTTAGATGAAGGTTTCTCCAGCTTTCAAAACTATCTAAGCGGATATTGGGAGATTAAAGAAAAGTGATGCCTTGCATGGTGAAATGCAACACAACAAGAGGACACCACACTAATAACTATGCTGAAGTGTCGATTAGGCTATTTAAAGATGTTGTGTTATCTTGGGTCAAGGCTTACAATGTAGTTGACTTTTCATGTACTGTTCTTGAGGAATACTACTGCCATCGGTTCTGTCAGTTTGCTAATAGCAGACAGTCCACTGCTTGCCTCTTCCTCAAATCCATGCTGGCTAAAACTGCATATGTGGAGAATTAGGAAAGGAGAATAATTTTTTGTACCAAGTGAAAAAGAGAAGCCAGAAATGTATGTGATAAACACAGTTATTGGATGCTGTAGCTGCAATGCTGGCCTCTGTGGCAAGTTCTGTAAACACCAGTGTGTTGTGTATAAATATTTTGACATTGCATTCTCAGATTTTCCAGCAGTAACAGCTATGGATCACTATTGTGTTGCTACCTTAGCTTTGGGAGACAAAACTCCTTCTTTGTCATTTTATAAAGCATTCCTGATTTACCACAATGAAAGTCCTAATATAGTTGTGTCATCACAGGCCATGAGCCATCCTGAAGTTGATTCTGGACACAATGATTTTTGTGGTAAACCATCAGAAAGCCTAGATGATATCATAGCTTTGTTGAGTGAAAGCCATTCTAAGTTTGAGTCTTCTTCTACAGGAGTACAGAAAATGTGCAGACACTTAAAAAACGTGAAATCTTCTGGGAAATGGGAAAATTTTTATATACAGCTGGAAGTGTTGTGCCTTTAAGAAGAAGAGATCGGGTGCCAATCAGATTATACGTTGCATTTATAAAACATAATGAATTAAAAATTGGACTGTCTAAATTTTAACTCACTACGTCCGAGAGAATGTGTGACTGTTGGAAGCAAAGGTATTCATTAGCTGTGTGTTGTATATACCATCAGAACATTATGCTTCATGCTATCCATGAGTACATATCATTGTTAAAAAAGCTAGTTTGTTACACTGAATCAAGAAAGTGTATGGTGCGCAGGTGTGTTAATTGTCCATCTCCAGAAATTCTTAAAGAAGAACTAAGGTCAAACAAGTTAGTTATTCAAAAGAGCAATACAGAAGAGACACGCACTCCGTGTCGCAAAGAAAATCAGTAAGCGTGACATGATGATATTTACAATGATATTGACAAGGATATGTACAATGAAGGCCGGCCAATAAGGTGGCGATTAACATAGGTAAAATAAATGAAAAGTCTTAGAAACCCTGGAACAGGGTTGGCAGGACAAAATTAGCAGCAGCAGCAGCAGGTGCTCGAACAGGATGGAGGTACACAAGAGGATGGCAGGCAGCGTGTCGATCTGATGACGGAGAACCACCCAGAGTCCTGGACCCAGGTGGTGTGGAATGAGTCCAGGGTAGCTGATGAAATTGCAGAAGAGTATTCGAGTTGGAGACGTTCGGTGAGGCGGAAGTGGGAGTAGAAAGTCTATCCAGCTGCCAAAATGGAGGGAGGCATCGGCGTGGTGCGTAAGTGCTGGTAGAAGACATACAAAATGTGTTTCACTAGGACGAATAGATAGGCACAAACAGGCGGGGTGCTTTGTGAGGAGTAGCCAACTGTATGCAGTGAAGGGAAGATCAGAAGAACAAATGCGGTCGGTGATACTGAAGGCGGAGTGAAGCATCGGAAGAAGAATCGATTAGCAGAGATAGATATGGTCGTCTGCGTGCTGGGAGCAAAAGTGGCAAAGAGGAGAAGAAAGTAAAGTCGTTCGAGAGAGGGTAGAGGGAACAGGAAGGCGGTGATAAAGGAATCGCCAGTGAGTGTTATATTCAGGGGGGAGGCAGACCAGAGGGCGGGCACGAGAGAAGGGGAAGATAGGGTGAGGTAGAGTGAGAGGAGCTCGAAGAAGACTGTACATAAGTTTAGTTGAGACTGAGGTGACAGGGAAATTCTCACCCCTAAGGGAAAGGAAAAAGAGAGGAGCGGAGAACAGCATAGTTATTAGCAAGGGAATGAGAGAAAGAAGGAGCCGGACAGAGAAATAAGGGACTTCCGGGAGAGGTCGGGGTTAGTTAGGTCACGGACAGTTAAGATCCCTGCTCGGAGCCAGGAAGGAAAGAAGCAGCAAGGCTGGTGAGGAGGATGGATAAGTGTAGAGAAGCAGAGCGGTTCAGCTAGGTGATAAGTGTAGAAGTAGGAGTCACGCAGAGAAGAGGGAGAGAGCGGAAGAAAGCAAGCGCTTCAGAAAGGACCGGTGGAAGACTGGAGGGGAATCCATACGGAGGAAGACAAAGGAAGGAGCACGATGCGAGATCAAAACGTCAAGAGATGCATTAACGGATGGAGCGGTGGTGGTGACCAGACGATGAGCTTTATATACGAAGTGAACATCGAAGAGATTGATGCCACCTATCGTGGTAGGCAGGTTGAGAGTAGAAGCAGCAGCCCAGTGGTGTGAAAACCATACGACGGTAGACGAGAGGCGGGAGATATCAGTAAGGCGATGTGACTTATAAACTATAGATGACCATGAGAAACACACACAGCGAGATTATATATGTGCGGGTGATGGCAGCACGTTGAGGGTAAGACAAGCAAAATTGGGCTCGTCTCCAGAAGGCAGCAGTTCGTTGTAGACGGGGTAGAAGTGTAGACCATGTTAGCGAGGCAGTAGTACGGGGGAGTCCCAGATCAGTTCCGAGGAACTTTGTGTTGTAGATGACCAGGAGGCTCCCCTAAGAGTGTCGGGCCTGCTGGACCAGGACCCGCACCATAGCCCGGTGCTCTTCGCTGTGTTAAAATAAGCGCCTGGGGAGTCTGCGTAAAGGTGGTAAGCCCGAAGCAAGCTGTCGAATTGAGCATCACGGAGGCAGAATGCGTCTGCATAGGCGGTATACTCAGCAGCGTGATGACGGGTGCTGGCGATGATCGAAGGGAGGCAGGCAAGAAGGGTGTTCTTAGCTGCGATCAGGAACGGCTCGAATACTAAGGCCAAGAGCTGCCCAGAACGAGGGCAACCCTGGCGAATGCCGCGACGGAAGGGAATCGGTGCAGTCAAAAAGGAGGCCGCAAAATCAATGGAAAAGAATCATTCAGAAGCCTTTCCCACAAAGATGAATACTAAATCAAATTGTACCTGATTTTAGAACAAATTCCCTAAATTTGAAAACCCTTACTAAGGGATATTTTGTATCTCAGAAAATGATAGGCCGAGAAACAAGTGTTGTGATTCATTAATTTATTTCACATTGAAATCCTCCACAGGAAAGCATTTACTTTTCAAACCGGATACAAGGTAGCCTGGCTGACAAATGAGGCACTTACTTTCTTGACTACGTTGATGTCTATTTTCCTTCAAATTGCTAACGATGTACTACGGATTCGTCCGGACATGGAAACGGGCGCCCCGGTATAGAGCAAGGAGAAGTGTAGCAAAAGGTGTACGAAAGCCAAAAGAAAGCTGAGTGTCGAAGAGAAAAGAGTGAAGGATATTGTCAAATGCCGAGCGTTGGTCGAGATTTTGAAGAGCAAGGGGTTCAGAACGGTGACGAGCAAGAAAAATTAGATGAAGGAGAAGAGAGACAGTGCAGATAGAACGACTAGGGACAGTATAGGTCTGGTCGGGAGAAACGAGAAAGGGGAGAACAGAATTTAGGCGACGTGAGAGAAGCTTAGCGAAGAATTTATTGTCGAGGTTAAGAAGAGAGATGGGGCACCAATTGGCCATGTCAAGAAGTACCTCCTTGCGGAGGAAGATGATATGTGCGACGGTAAACTCAATTGGTAGAGTAGTGAAAGCAGGCACTGAGAAAGTGTAAGAGAGACGGAAGAAAGACCCGATAGAATGACAGAGGAAAGCCATCGGGTCCCAGAGCTGCGTGAGCATTTAAAGAAGCAAAGGCAGGACGAAGTTCGCGTAATGAGAAAGAGTAGATTAGGAAAGAGCAAATATGAGAAGGAACCTGAAGGAGAGAGGACAGGAGAGAAGAAGAGGTAGTAGAAGAGCACTGCGGTACCGCACTGATCTTATCAGTGAAGAAAAGACGAGTCCTGTCGCAGATGATAGTTGAGTCCTAAGTGACGGAACCGTCCGGAAAGCGAAGATGACGGAGAGACCCAGATGTGCGGCGTGATGACTCCACGTGAGATAGATATTCGTAGGAGTTAGCAGATGGATGAGACGCATTCGACGAATAGCCTGCTGAGCGAGTGGTAATAAGAGGGAGTGGAGCTCGGCTTGATACGTCAGGTAAAGCGGATCTGTCATGAAGAGAAGTGAGAGCATGTGCCGTACGTTGTCGATGCCCATCGAACGGAGTGTGAGGATCGTGAATGCACGTTGACGAACAAAGAGCTGAGGTCACTCTTAATGCGTAGCCACAAAGCCAGCGCGCAAGTGGTCGAGGGCAAGATAGTGTGGCTCTGGTGAGGAAGTCCCGGACGGACGCGCAGAAGTCAGGGTCGTCTAGTAGGGTATCATCAAATGTCCAGGAACGTCGAGTCTTGGAAGGATGCGGTGAGGTGTATACTGAGAGGAGGACTGCATTATGGTCCGAGGAGACCGTCAGAGAATGAATGGTGCCAGAGACTGCGGGGAGTAAAGTCTAGACCTTCGAAGATCACGGTAGAGTTAAAGACACATAAAACCGGTCTAAACGAGCAGTCTGTGTAGACGCCGAGCACCAAGTGTAGAACTCCTAGGGATGTAGCTGCCGGAACGTGTGGACTAGTTGGAAATCGGCGATGAGCTGAGAGAGGAGTGTGGTGTGTTGAAGTAGGTACTCGCCACGTGTTGTATGACGATTCAGAGCAGGCTGTAAGGTACAGTTGTAATCGCCACCTAGGATGAAGAAGGCGCTAGGTGGGATCGAAGCAAAAGATGACTGGTGATGTGAGACAAGATTTTCGAGGAGTGTGACATCCCCAGGAAAATATACATTTAAGACGTGATAGCCGCCTCGGTGGCTCAGTGATCTAAGCGATGGCATCTGATCATTCGTCGAAAAGGGGTCTGGGTTCGAATCCCGGTGAGGCATGGATGTTGTGTTTGTCTTACGGCACTGGCTGTCTCCCTTCCCTAGAACCACTGACCCTAAATTAGGGGCGAGCGACTGCTTATAGCCCATTGAGTTGCTCGCGGTGGTCGTTAAACGCTCAGTAAAAAAAACGTGATAGTCGACACGGTCCAGTGGAAGGGTGAGACGTTACAAAAGATCCCAGTAGACGGTTGGTGATACGAAGAGACGTAGCGAGGCCTTGAAGACGATGATGTATGCCGATGGCCGAGCTGCCCCAGCGAGAAAAGCGATGGGCGTGATGAAACTGATGTGGCCACGCATGCCATCTAGCAAAAGGGCTGCTTTCCAATGAATTAGAAATGATCGATGGAACTACTTACAAACAATGGGTGAAAACTGATGGTGCAGAATTGAAAACAATTATTACATCAGTTGATGAATTTGTTGAAATTTTAGTTACGAAATTATCTGCTTTATGTGCACATCACTTTTTTACAAAAGCTCAAAGTCAGTATTTAAAAAAAATAAGGATGAATTGAGCGAAGATACTGCTATTACTGTTGCTGATTTTTCTGAAAACTACCTGCATCATACAAGATGCTATCCAAAGTTTTCGTTGGAAAAAGGAACAGGTGACAGTTCATCCCTTTCTAGCCTATGTAAAGGACACTTATTAGCGATGTGTGAAATCTGTTTCTATGTGCGTAATGAGTGACCATTTGATTCATGACAGTACAACATTTTGGACTTTCCAAAAGGTAATTGTTAAGCATTTAATTATGCAAGTGCCACAAATTAAATACATTAACTATTGCAGTGATGGATCGTCAACCCAGTATAAAAATTATAAAAACTCTGTCAATCTCTGTCATCATGAAGTGAAGGCTGAGTGGCATTTTTTCACCTCTTGTCATGGCAAAGGAGCTTGTGATGGTATAGGTGGCACCATAAAGCGTATGGCCACCAAAGCAAGCCTTCGGCGTTCATGTACTACATGGCAGATACGATCACAGGGACGAGGTCCAATCACAGCTTTGTACCTATAAACACAAGCCAATTATTGGTTTCAGGGTATCAGGTTCCTCAACAACATTCGTTGCTAATATGGGATTCGAAGAAACCATCAGACCACTTACACTCCACAATGAACAATACGTTGCATGTGCATATGCAATTAATTGGTGGATTGGAAAGATTTTGGAATGTTGCGAGGAAAACGATGACTATAAAATTATGTTTATGCATCCTCATGGCCCAAGTGCATCACATATATGGCCTTTAGATGTATGTTGGATTCCGTACGAACACAATGAAAATCGTGTCTTCTCCTACGACTACTACAGGTTGAACTTATCACATTGGCTTCAGCTTTGACTATTAAAAATATTAATAGTTCCCTTTTTTGTCTTTGTTCATTATGTGCTTTTTAAAAATGTGCTTGTGAAAATGATTGAAATATTGCTTGTCAAACTTTAAATAGATGTGTATATGTTTAAATGTCATTTATGTCTGTAATAGGAAATATTACCATCCTCATTTTTTTCTACTTCAAGCACACATATTAGTTAGTGTTGCTACCAAGTTTCAGGAAAAAAATTTATGACCCAATTTGTTTACAGCCCATTACAGTTAACAATTAATCTGAAGGTAATTTTTGAACTTTTCATGTAATAAACACATTAAAATGTAAATTTACTATTGTTTTGATATGACATATACACTCCCAATATAAATAGCTTCAAATTGGTACCAGAATTATTGAATTTGAACAATTAGCTGCTGAGTTCTTACATTTATTGACATTGGTGCAGAATCCAAGATGGCCACCATTCGGTCAAAATAACCATTTTTCAAATGCCTGTATCTCGGCCATTATTAGGCAAAATAATTTCCAAATTCAGATTTATGGGGGTTTCACTACCATATGTATCTATGGTAAAAATTGAAAAAAAAAATCTTAATATGGTGCAACACTCACCGGGTGTCCCCATGTACATAGGATTACCCTAATTTCTCATTTTTTGGTAAAGAATGGTTTGGCCTCCAGGAAATGTACAAGTGTTTGTTTTTACTTCTGATGTATTTGCAACAAAATCTAAGCTTTCGGAGGAAATATTTTCAACATTCTGCATTAAGTTTGCTGAAGCATGTAGGTATTTGTTTGTTGTAGGTTACAAGTTAAACAGACCTATGGTTTCACAATATTTTAAGTAGGAGTGTTTGGGTCATATGGTCTGGAATTTTATGATTCAAAACGTGTATAAACCTTGGATCCCAGCATACAGCCAATTAAGTATTTCTTTAACAGCCCCCTTTTCTGTCATCCTGTATACAGGGTGTAACCAAAAGTCCGGAAACAGTCACATAACTGGTGAAATAGTGGTCGTACAGGAACGAAAATTGTGGCTAGGTATAGGTAAAGAACCATGGCCGATAGAATGGGACCAACCGCAGCGCCCTCTGGTGGATATTTGTTGTACTTATGGAAAGTAGCTTCGAAACAAAGCGAGGTAGGGCAAAAAAGTCAACCGCAAAGTTGTAGAGCATCCTCTGGTTAGTTGGAAACGACACGTAGTTCGCCGGAAACCAGCAAGAAAGCGCCTGTAAACTCAACAAAAAAATTTCATAGTAGGGGCTACTGACATTTCAAAAGAAGGGCTTTTGAATATGAAGTTAGAATGGTTTTCTAAACATTCTTGAGTTTAGAAGACTGTACTTGCTAATAGCATTTTTTGTTGGATTGGGTGGTGTTATTGCACAAATACTTAATCATCAGTTCCCTAGTTATATCCTCAGCTGTACTGTTACACAGCTGAGGATATAACTCATCTCAAAATTAACAATCACAGATTTAAATTGCCAAAGGTACAATCTCAAATATGTCAACAAACACAGATTTAAATTGCAAAAGCTACAATCTCAAATTAGTCAGCAAACACAGATTTAAATTGCAAAAGCTACAATCTCAAATATGTCAGCAAACACAGAGGAGGGATACACATGGTAGCACTTCATGAAGTACTTCTGAAACTACGACCTGTTGACAAAACAATGACAGGTCACAAGCTCAATTACACACGACCCACCCATTGTTCAAGCAATGTCCTTTTACCTTACGTAATTTTCTGAAAAAGCTAACACTTGAGATATACGACGTTAAGAAAAAAATGTAATTAGAAGTTATCAGGTTGTAAAGATAGTTTCCATAAAAAATTGCGTGTAGCGTGTGTAATGCAAGATACTGTCTGCTGCGGAGACATAAACATCCCTGAGTGCTGTGCACTAAGCAGATTCTAAGCGACAACACATTGGCGATATCGAAGGAAGCTGTGTGTGGCCGCCCCGGTGGCGCAGTGGTCTAAGGCGCTGGCCTTTGATCATTCGTCCGTAAGGGGTACGGGTTCGAATCCCGGTCTGGCATGGATGTTGTGTTTGTCTTACGGCACTGGCTCTCTCCCTTCCCTGGAACCAGTGACCCTAAATTAGGGACGGGCGACTGCTTATAGCCCATTGAGTTGCGCACGGTGGTCGTTAAACCTCCAATCAAAAAAAAAAAAAAAAAAAAAGAAGCTGTGTGTGCAATATTTCTCTATGATTATTTCAATGGCATAAAAGTTACAGAAGCACTTGGAAAATTATGAAATGCATTTATATTATCAGACAGAGTACTTGCTATGACTGGTACTGGAAATTTGACAACAGACCCAGTAAGGTTGAAGATGATACACTGCAACATGTGCTATCGACCAAGCCAACACTTCTACGAGAACTGAAGACCTCCCATACGACCATCAACACCCGACTTCGGAAGTTGGGATGTTCGTGTAAACTGGGCAACTCCCATGCTTTGTCGGACCAGAATCGGATGCAACACTACTCCATTCCTGTTGCTCTGTGTGAAAGAGAAAAATGTGAGGGCGTTTTACATTAGCTGATCACAGGTGACGAAAAATGGGTCCCATATATGAAAGTTACCCGACAAAGAGCATGGACCAAGCAGCAACAACCCTCACAGAACGTTGCTAAAACACCCCTTCACGAATTGAAGGTGATGCTGAGTTGCTGGTTGGATTGTTGCGGTGTGTTTCACCAGGGCCGACCCTAGGCTGTGGCCGTCATATAGAGGGCGGTTGGCCGGTAGATTGCCCTTATTTTGCTTTAGCTTTTGCATATACACTGACAGAAAAAAAAATCGCAACACCAAGAAGGGGTTGTGTTAGATAAACGACAGTTGGTAGGCGGTGAGAGTACATCTGTAAGATGACGTCTATGCAAATTTCGCGCTCGGCGCATACGTGTAGCGCTAGTAGCGCCCCTCGGAACATGCAAAGCAGGTTTGCTGTAAATACGCGCTGTAACGTTCGTGAGCGCTAGTTATCGTTGAGATTCGACGTAGTGTGTTGATGTTAGTCAAGAATGCCTTTAAGAAGACGAAGAAGCCATTATCAACAGCTCACGAAGTTTGAACGAGGTCATGTAATAGGGCTACGAGAAGGTGGATTTTCTTTCCGCAATATTGCAGAACGACTTGGCAGGAATGTAGCCACTGTGCACGATTGTTGGCAGCGGTGGTCAAGGGAAGGTACTGCCTCAAGAAGACCGGGTTCCGGCCAGCCACGTGGCACTACTGAGAGGGAAGACCGCCGTGTACGGCGTAAGGCCGTGGCGCATCGCACCGCTTCTGCGGCAGCAATTCGAGCTGCAGTTGCCACCACAGTGACACAACGAACTGTTACAAATCGGTTACTTGAAGGACAGCTCCGAGCCAGACTCCCTGTAGCGTGCATTCCACTTACTCCAAACCACTGCCGTTTGCGACGTCAGTGGTGTCAAGCTAGAGCTCATTGGAGGACGGAGTGCAGATCTGTTGTGTTTTCTGATGAAAGCCGGTTCTGCCTGGGTGCCAGTGATGGCCGTGTGTTGGTTAGAAGGAGGCCAGGTGAGCGCCTGCAACCAACCTGTCTGCTGGCCGAGACACAGTGGACCTACACCTGGAGTTATGGTCTGGGAAGCAATTTCCTATGACAGCAGGAGCACTCTCGTGGTTATCCCACGCACCCTGACGGCACAGTTGTACGTCGGTCTGGTGATTCAACGTGTTGTGCTGCCATTCATGAACAGCATTCCAGGGGATATTTTCCAACAGGAAAACGCTCGCCCGCATACCGCTGTTGTAACCCAACATGCTCTACAGAGTGTCGACATGTTGCCGTGGCCTGCTAGATCACCAGATCTTTCACCAATCGAGCACGTATGGGACATCATTCGACGACAACTCCAGCTTCACCCCCAACCAGCATTAGCCGTCCCTGTATTGACCGACCAAGTGCAACAGGCATGGAACTCCATCCCACAAACTGACATCCAGCACTTGTACGACACAATGCATGAACGCTTGCGTGCTTGCATTCAACATTCTGGCGGTTACACCGGTTATTAATGTACTAGCATTTCACATTTAAAATGGCTCTTCTCGCACTTACATTAAACTGTGATCTTGAAACCTTAATCGATTAAATATGTTACCTATACAAATGTATTGCCGCTATTTCATTCCTCTACAACTATTTTTTCGTGGTGTTGGGATATTTTTTCCGTCAGTGTAAATATACCCAGCAAAAACATTTCTTCTGACCCAGCAAAAGCAGTCCTGCTGGCCCAGAACTATGTTGCCGCTGCCGAACCGTCAAGAAAATGTCCGGGCGGCCAACAGTTGGCACCCCATCAGTTGTCATATGCCACAACAGGGCCATCAGTTGTCCATCACAGGCAGTAGCTGCCACAAGTGGCTCTTCAGTGGCCCTGCAAGCACGTGGCCAGAAATGATGGCTAGCCTAATGTGGTCCGCTAGTGGCAGCCGGCTACCACGTGACGTAACTGGTGGCTTGCCGAATCTTGTTCGCCAATTTCCCCGTAGTGGCGATAATAATAAAAATAAAGCAAGGATAACTGCAGTTTCCCAAAGCTACAATTTTTTTTTACATTTACGAAGCTTGTGAATCAACGCCCTGCGCTGGGAAATTTTCTTAACAGACCGGAAAAACGCCCGTTTGCATCTGAGTGAATTTGAACCAGGGCCGTTGACGTGGTAGCTGAGTTCTCTACCGACCGGACTAATTTGTCACGCGCGAGCGCATGATTAAAGCTGTCTGTTTGGTATGCAATGTGTAATCGAATGCCTCCCTCTTTTATTTTACAATATTGCGAGGTATTTTTCATAAAAGTCAGTTTCATATAATTGATAAATTAATTTTTTCAACGTAACGATAGTTTTTTTTACCTTAAGGGAACTTCACTCATTTTCAAGGAGTGTACATACTTAAGAGTCGCTTTCCAAAGTTTTGTACTGACCTTGCCGTCTTGAAAAGAGATTGTTGAATAAATATATATTTACCCGGGTTCATGTCATATTCTGTTACATTTTTAACGTTGTGTCTTTCCTTTCCGTTGTCCGAAGCGACATTTGTTTTAAAGAGTAAAGATATTTTATTTTACTTCTCGTTATTTTTAAAAGCGAATTCCTCCCTGTCTTGTGTATTCAACCCATGGATGAGTACACCACATAGCGTTGCTTTTTTTTTCTTTCAAATACTTAATAAATTTTGTACGCGAATAATTCTTTTTTTTTTTTTTTCAACAAACGTTGTTTTAATGGTTTTCAGGATATTTGTTTCAAGCGGTTTCAAATTTTTCTTGTTATTCATCCACTCCATTCCATGAATTGTTATTCATGGGAATGGAGTGAGTGTATTTCATAGCTGTAATCTAGTATTTCACGGCTTAATCTGATATCTTCGTCGACGTAAAATTTCATTAGGAAATTCATTCGTCTCTCCGCTTATGGATTTTTTTCTTAACATCCACTAAAATAACACAATGGCGATAGCGTCGTCTTCAACTAACTGGTACCATGAGAAACACAGCAAGTGTTGCTTCTGCGCATGCGCATCCCGTTGCTTCCACCAGCTGTTGGGGTTGCATTGGTTGCCAGCAACGGGCCACTAGTGGCACTTGCTTGGAGGCCCACAATTCACGGCAATGATGCAGGGCCATCGATGGCTGCCAACTGATAGCGCTGCCACCAACGGACCGCTACCGGGCCGTGAGCGACAGATTTCAGCCAGTAGTGACCCATCACTGCCAGCTGGTGACCAGCAGTTTTCCAGCACTTGTGTTTTTGCTGGGTGTATATATATTAGGGGCGCATGCAGAATTTTTTCGGGGAAGGGGGCGAAAAATTGGAAGTTTCTGAAATCCAGCAGGATAAAATGGAAGTTAATAAAAAAAGAAAAAAGAAACATGTTAATAATAAAAAAAAAGGTATTTTTTTTAGTTTTTTTTTAAGTATATAACATCATACATACATACCTAAATTAAGCTGATGAGTACATATTAAAAAAAAAAAGAGTGACAAAACAAATTTCTCCTTGAGAAATAATGAAATTGATTGGACTCACCTAATTTTTTAAAAACTGAGATTTATTCTTCTAGGCACATTTCCGAATTTGTCAATGACTTCTTCAACTTGAATGTCTCTATGAATAGATAATAATGCTAGCCTATTCAGTCTTGACTCTGATGTGCTGTTTCTCAAATATCAAACAAAGATCCGGTGGCGGCCAATGAGAATTTTTCCGTGACTCACTTATAAACGTGGAAAGAGCGAAGATCTTTGTTTGATGTTCCTGGTCCACGTTAAATGTCTGTATTAAGTTTCTCAAATAAGATTTCAATCGACGAAGACTGGAAAAGCTTCTTTCCACTGAACTGATGCTGTGGTTACAGGAAGAATTGCCAAGATGTGAAGCAAAATACTGTATAAATGTTGGAAAATAAGTTCTTATTGCATGATGCCAAACTTTCAACTGCGTTTTTGGGGCGCACGTCTGCTCTTTCCCTTTCCCATTTTTGACACCATAATTGATACTCACCTTCTGTTACATCAGAATATCCTAAATCAGATTCATTCATTTTCACTGCAGATAATATTTGGGAATAACCATTCTTCATAGCAAAAACTGGCAGAATGCTTTGTAATGAAGTTAGTGTTTCTTTTTGTGATTAAAACCTTTCATTTAATGATTTAATTATATCATCCACAAAGGGTATAAATATACTTCTGCAGAAATATTCTTCTGGAGTTGAATATGGGACATGGCATCTATTTTTTTTTTTTTTTTTTGTATACTGCATCTACGTGGAACTTCTTCTGCTACTTTGAGGCCTACAGCCAATGTTTTTACAGCATCATAAATTAAGCTGAAGGATTTTTCTGCTTCAGTTCTCATGCTGTTTAGCAATGTTGTGACTTCTGATATTTTTTCTAATGCATCGACTAAGTCGATTTGCTTGTTTTGGAAGTTTTTAGATAAGTTATATGTGATGGATAATATTTTACTAAGGACAAAAGTTGCCACTAGAAATGGAAACTGACATATAGAGTTGAGCAAAGCGTGTGCTTTGACAGATGATTCTGCTGACTCTTCTTGCTTAATCGCTTCTAAGAATGATATAATAGAATTCAGACCTTTAAACATAAGAACATTATCATGCCTTTGGATCCATCGAGTTTCACATAGAGTTTTCATCTTAACTTTCTTGCAATCAGGTTGCAGTCGCTGGATACTTTCTTTCAAAACACTGGTACGTTTAGCAGAAGCGTGGAAAAACGAACATGTTTCTGATATAACTCCCATACAGTTCTTATGCTAGGCATTTTGCTAGCCTCCGACAAACATAAGTTCAAGGAATGGGACATGCAATGAGAATATATTGCTTTGGGATATATTTTTTCTAATACAGGCCTGCACTTCACGAAACTGTCCTCGCATTACTGCAGCCCCATCATACCCCTGCCCTCTGATATCGTTCAAATCAAAACCCAATTTCACTAAATTTTCCATTATTGTTGTTGCAAGAGAAACAACTTGCTAAATTTTTCACTGGTATAAAAGCCAGAAAATCTCTTAATTTCAGTTCTTCTTCATCAAAATACCTGACGCACAGTGAAAACTGTTCTATTTGACTAATGTCAGTTGTTTCATCTGCCAATACTGAAATTTTTTTTAAATGCTTTACCTTTGCTATATTTTTTTGTTGAATAAGTTCCCCAAAGATGTTTATTATTTCATTCTGTATTACTGAACTTGTTTACATGCTATTACCTCCACTAGTTTCTAAGTTTTCTTTTAAAATGGCATCTCCAGAATTTGCGCGATATCTTAATAAAGTGCGAAAATTGCCATCATTATTTGCTAGTTCCTCAAGCGAAATTCTTCCAGAATCAACTTTTCCCCTAAGAGGTATCTGCTGCCTTCCACATAATCTAATTTTTTACACAAAAAGAATCAACCTTTTCCTGTTGTCAGTTATCTCTTGCTTTTTCTGTTTATTCATTTGTAAAATTATACTATCCTGTTTCTTATGAATTATTGATGCAATATTTTCAGCTGCCAATACAGCGTCTTTGTGATATTTATTCTTTTCATGTTTTTTTTAATATTTCCCTCGCATCTTTTAAATCGGTAGTAGACTTTGTAACGAGGCTACCCAAAGTCTGATGTTTGCTTTTACCAGCAACATCTTTTTCGTAAAATAAAACACAATATTTACAAAATGAACTTTCTTTCAGACGTGAATATGACAGCCATTTATACTCTTCTAGCCATTTAATTTGGAATATTCTCATATGATTTTTATTGCGACTGGAACTGATTTTTTTAGGGAATCTATATTTCGCAGTAGGTTTCCATATGCTATGTAACAAATCAACCCTTTTCTCGGTGCTCAAAGAATTAACAAGCTCACTGTTACCTGCATACAATCCTATGTCGTTCGATTCTGAAATGCTTTCAGACTTTTCATTACCATCTGCATCTCCGTCATTCGTCATGCGTCATGATTGAAGCTCATAATTTTCCGGATTACTCCCGCTTTCCAACGCATTGGTTTGGAACTTCAATATCAGTGTGTTCAGCTAGCGTTTCAGTTTCCACGGCTCTTTTTTTGTTACAGAAAGTCAACAGACTTTGTTGATGAAATCGTTTCATTTTTTAAATAACCTCCACAAACTGTTTTAAGCAGCTGCGGGAAAGGGCGAATAAATATTTATTTTGAATTACAAGGATACAGACAAAACAGAAACAGAAGTTTCACTTTTCTCACTCCGTTTGTAAATAAAAGAATCCACTCACATGGTCAACGCACAGCTCGTAATCAGTAAAGTATCAAAACAGGTGGCTGGGCAGTGAAGTGAGGCGTTGAGTGTCACTGCACGTGTCCTAGTAGCGACCGGCGCCAGGCAGAGAGGAGCGGTGACACGTGACACCATCCCTGGTCTGTTCAATTAGGAGTTGGCTCCGCAAAACCTACAGCTATCTTCCTGACCACGGATATGAGCCACCCTTCTTTCTCTGACCTCTGCCTCCTTCGCGCAATGATCTTTCACTGAATCTGTACGTAGCAGATGGATTTTTTCAACAGTAAATATTCATGATTCAGAAACTTTTCTCATAACACAAATTTTGATTTGACATACATAAACTGGCGGAAAGTGAAAAAAGAACACAAAGAACGAATTGGCGGACAATCATGAAATTTACATATGTTAATGGGGTCGAGTTCACGTAGGTGTAATGTTAATTTTGGGACCAACCGGTGAGCGCTTACACCACAGCACGGCATAATATGCAAATTATCGTCGGTGGTATTTAAGGAGTACGGCGAAGTGAATGTAATCAGTCGTCGGCGTACGGACACGTGCGAAGACCCTGAGGAAGCTGCAACGCCTGGACATGGAAGACGTGTACGATTTCAGCAGTTATCAGACTTTGAGCGAGGTCGTCTAGTCGGACTCCGCGAGGCCGGGTGGTCGTATCGTCGTATTGCGGAGCAAATTGGACGGGAAGTATCGGTGGTGGTACGATGGTGGCGTAGATGGTCCGAGGAACATTCCCTCGCGAGAAGACGTGGAACCGGGAGTCACAGACGGACTGATGAGCGGACTGATCGACGCATAAGACGAGCGGCATTGTCCAGCAGAACATCCACTGCGACGAAAATCCGAGCTGCCGTTGCACCTGAGGTGACTGTGCGAACAATCCGCAACCGTGTACTGGATGCAGGACTAAGTGCACGTGTGCCTCTGACTCCAGCCCACCGTCAGGAACGGCTGCAGTGGTGTCGCCAACGTCTGCACTGGAGAACGCAATGGCTATCCGTCGTGTTCAGCGATGAAAGCAGATTCTGCTTGGGACCCTCTGATGGCCGTATGCGTGTTCGCAGACGCACAGGGGAGCGTCTCCATCCTTCTTGCATCCGGCAGCGACACACAGGGCCTACACCTGGTCTCCTGGTGTGGGGAGCGATCAGCTATCAATCCCGTACACAACTAGTGTTTGTACCAGGTACGTTAAACAATACCTCCTACATCAACATTCAGCACGTTGTTGTGCCATTTGTAAGGTCGGTCCATCGTGGTGTTTTCCAGCAAGATAACGCACGCCGACACACGGCACGTGCAACGCAACATGCACTTCAGGGTGTGAGACAACTTTCATGGCCTGCACGTTCACCTGATTTGTCCTCCATTGAGCACGTGTGGGATTTTATGGGACAACGACTTATCCGGTCTCCACGGCCAGCCACGACCATCCCCGATTTACGCGTCCAGGTTGAGGATGCTTGGAACTCAATACCCCAAACTTACATCCAACATGTACGACAGACTCCATGCCAGAATTGCACAGTGTGACGCAGTTCATGGCGGTTCAACCTCGTACTAACCATGTTACATGGAAATGTTATTTTGCCGCCCCGGTGGCGCAGTGGTCTGAGCGATGGCCTTTGATCATTCGTCCGGAAGGGACCGGGTTCGAATCCCGGTGAGGCATGAATGTTGTGTTTGTCTTACGGCACTGGCTCTTTCTCTTCCCTGGAACCAGTGACCCTAAATTAGGGACGGGCGACTGCTGATAGCCCATTGAGTTGCTCACGGTGGTCGTTAAACCTCCAACAAAAAAAGTTATTTTTCAGCTTACCAGCAAATACAGCTGCATTTTGCCATAATGTTTTGATCACGTTATCCTCTGTATTCCGTTATTATGCTGTATAAATTTCGTTAGTATCAGACGTCTCCTTCTTGGTGTTCTTTTTTCACTTTCCGCCAGTGTATATAAAAATTATATTGGAAACCACAGTTTGATTATTTAACCCTATTTGACAGATAACATAAAAAATTAAACATATTTCGGGGGGGGGAGCAAAGCCCCTTTGGCCCCCTTTAAATATGCCCCTGGCCTGAACCCTACAAAAGAGTAATGAAACCTTATTTTCCAACTAGCACTATTAAACAAAATTAATAAAACTGCCTTTATTGTTTCTAATTTATAAGATTATGAGAAACAACTGTTGTCTTAGTGTGTAGCTCACTACAAACTTATGTCCAAAGTATTTTATTGAAATAAAACTAATTATTTTGAGGGGAAACCTCACCGAGACTTTTCTGTGAGGATCATTTTACATCAGACATTCCAAAAATTTCTAATAGACTACAATGATTTTTAGTGTCGGAATAATGATTGTTGATTCACGTTTTAAAAAATGTCCTCGGTACTTTCTGGTGGAAATTTTGTTTTCTATATAACTTTCATTCAAGTTTTATTTATTTATGATTTCTTAAAAATTAGGGGTCGAACTGGAATATTTAGTTCTGTTGTTTGCTTGGTTGATAGTTGATAGTGCTAGGTTGGTAGTTTTCTTTTAAAATATTTTTTATCAGTCACCTGAGTCATATGCATATGAATGTAGCAATTAATAAAAATGTGTTTTTTGTTTGTGTTCTACAGGTGCTGTTCGTCTTAATCCTTGTACCAAAAATTGTTCAGGTAAAGAAGTAGAAGGTGCTGTTAAAGCATGGCTAAATGTGCAGGATTCCAGCATTCTTGAAAAGAAACTGAATTCTTTTAGTAACTGGATATATGTTTTTGTACCAATAGAAACCATTAAATTGTGTATGCATATGTGTATGTCTGTTTTAAAAATAAAAGGTATTACTAAGAAAAACTTCATAAAAGTTATCTTATAATACCTTGTTCTGTCATGTTGACTGTCAAGTAAAACTATTGAGGTTAAACTTTCCCGAATTATTTTTACTTAATTTACATCTACAGAAAGAAATATTTGCACATTTTTAGTTGTGTGTGTGGCCACCTTCAGCAACTTTTAAGTGTAGTCGTTTGTACCTAATTTAGTATCACTGGTTCCAGGAAAGGGACAACCAGTGCCATTGAACAAAGATTAACCCTGGTTCATTTTGGGCAAATGGACAAAGCCTTGGCCATCAGTATGGCTTTTATAAATTTTATTGTCTAGAAATAATTCCTCACAATCATTTTTTTCTCTGGGTTTTTATTTCAAGTCTTTACTTCCGATCTGTGGAATCCAATCTTCACTGCTAAAGATTAATTGGTGGTGCATCGAAAAGTTAACATAGTGTTTCCTCAAAGGTAGCTAAGTATGTTGTGTATGCTCAGAAATACTGTGAATTTGGGGGGAGGGAAATTCTGATCATAACAGATTGTTGCATAATTAGCAACTGCCCTTATTTAAAATAAAATCGGGGTGTGACATTTCCTTTTATGTAATGTTACATATCTTGAAGCCATTTTGGGATGAATAATTTAAGGCATGAATTAATTTTGTATTGCTTGATAGCTGCATACATACAGTGATGAAATCTTATTTAATTTGTTCATGTGCGCTACCAGCTCATGAAAGACCTTTAATAAATGTATATTTATTAAAGGTGTATATAATTGCTGGGGGGTGGGGTGGGGGTGGAAATCTACTGTTTCGCCTCTGTCCGCCTTTCCTCTCATAAGCTGGCTGGCAATGCTTTTAAGGCAATAAACGGTATTTCTTAGACGTATAATAAACGGTATTTACACCAGTGGTTTTTTATGAACGTTAAATAAACAGCATTTACACGTACAATAGATTTTTTAGACGTTGAATAAATGTTTTTCACACGTATAAGGTTTTATATACACGATGTATTAACGTGTTAAAGACGGTTAAACCTGATGAGAAAACGCACACGAAGAAAGGATTTCAAAATAACGTTTTTTTCGACTTAAAGTCTATATTTCCATATCAACCAGTTTTTAATGTTTTGACCTTTTGCTACGCGGAGAACCGGTTTCTTTACGTTTACAAAACGTTCATTTTAGTTCGAAACGCGCTTATCTAACGTTGAAAAGACTGTTTTTTTTCATGCTAGTACGGTTAATCAACGGACATTTTCGACGTACCTTTCACCCTTTTTTTCAACGTTATTTCAACAAAATGCGTCAACAATTTTCCGACGTTAAATTCACCAACTTGTGCTACGTGGGTGACAACAAAAAGAGAACTTCAGGAGTAAAGCGTACAAGACATCACTGTTGAAGGAGATACCTTTTCTGACAACGCTTCTCATTAGTCGAATGGCAGACGTCACATAAGGGACCGTATATGTGATTACCAAGTACTGTCCCACAACAGCAAAACTTTATACATGACCTTCTGTGATTACGAGTTACGACTACATTAGATTCCAGCCACTATAGCACTAGCTACTCTGTCTGTGAATAGCTTCCTAAATTTCAACTTATAACAAAGTAATAAAAATTGTAATAATTTGAAAAGATGAAAGTTGCTGATGAAGTCCCTCCCCACTTTTAAACCTTTGTTGGTAACTTTGGCTTTTAAAATTTCTGGCCCATATAACATTCCATCAGTTTGTTTTTGGATCCATTTCTCCAGAAGTGGATGACATATTTCTAAAGAAATTGAGTTCTGTGAATAAACACGATTTTACATGCATGTTTTATTTTTATTTTTCTGTAAACATTAATTTGCGCTAATTATCTTACAGGAATCCTACAATTCTTTGAAAACTTCCTTAGCCTTTTCAGAAAATATTCTTTCAAAGTCTGTATGGTGATTTTGCTTTCCGTGCTATGTTGAAATTAATGAGATATTTTAAAGAATTCCTAATGTTTCTTCAGATGTCAGACAGGGCACTGTTACATTTCCCATGTGTGCAGACAACACTGTTTAAGTGAAAGGTGGCCTAAAATAATATTGTAAGTTTTTCGCCATGGAGTCTGTGCCAGAACATTCTTCAGATGTCACTCAAGAATTCATTACCAAGGAAGTGAAAAAAGAAACTGACACATTGAAATTCAGTGTTACGGAAGCAGTAGATGTTTGGGAATGTGAAGTATGCTTCCAGAAATTCAAAAAACGATCTAGTTTTACAAGACATAAACAATTTCACATAAGTGAAAAACCTTTTCAGTGTGATGTATGTTCCAAGAAATTCATGGGGAAAAGGAGTCTCTCAAGGCATGTAAAGGTCCATACAGGAAAACACCCTTACCAGTGTGGTGTATGTTGCAAACAATTTACCCGTAAAGATAATCTTTCAAAGCATATGCTCCATTACACAGGTGAAAAACCTCACCAATGTAATGTTTGTTTCAAACAATTTGCTAACAAAAGCACTCTTTCAAACCATCTGCTCCTCCACTCAGGTGAAAAGTCTTTCCAATGTGATGGGTGCTCCAAACAATTTTCTAACAAATGCAGTCTTTCAAAGCATATGCGTCATCACACAGGCAAAAGGCCTTTCCAATGTGATGTGTGCTCCAAACAACTGTCTGACAAATCCAGTCTTTCAAAGCATATGCTGTGTCACAAAGGCGAAAAGCCTTTCCAATGTGATGTGTGCTCCAAACAATTTTCTGAAAAACGCAACCTTTCAAACCATTTACTTGTTCACACAGGTGAAAAGCCTTTCCAATGTGAGGTGTGCTCCAAACAATTTGCTCGGAAATGGTATCTGTTAGAGCATAGCCTTACTCACACAGGTGAAAAGCCTCACCAGTGTGATGAGTGCCCCAAACAATTTGCTCGGAAAAGGGAACTTTTTGAGCACATGTTTCATCACACAGGTAAAAAGCCTCACCAATGTAATGTGTGCTCTAAGAAGTTTATCCGGAAACAACATCTGTTACAGCATATGCTCGTTCACTCAGGTAAAAGGCCTCACCAATGTAATGTGTGCACCAAACAATTTGCCCATAAACATCATCTGTTACGGCATATGCTCATTCACACAGGTGAAAAGCCTCACCAATGTGATATATGTTCGAAACAATTTGCTTCAAAAAGTCACCTTTCAAATCATTTGCTCCTTCACACAGGTGAAATGCCTCACCAGTGTGATGTATGCTTCAAACAATTTACCCAGAGAGCTTTTCTTACAGCGCATATGTCAGTTCACTCAGGTGAAAAGCCTTACCAGTGTGATGTGTGCTCCAAACAATTTGCTCGGAAAAAATATCTGATACAGCACATGATCAGACACAAGCAAAAAGGCTCGTGTACGTTTCAAGCAATTTGTTCAGAAAAGTAAACTTTCAATTCACATGCTTGTTCACACCAGTGGCATAACTACCACCGCACGGGGGGGGAGTAACTGAGGGGCGTACTACAGCTGACAGTTGCATAAAACAACAAAAAATAATTTTCCAAAGATTCATATTTTCCTTAAAGACATATTTAGCTTTGCTTAATTACATATCAAGTTTCACTTTTAAAACACTGATTCCCCTACAGATTGAAATTATTCGGCCCTTTAGTTATAAGTTACAATACGATCCCTTTGCAATAGGTTGCAAATAATACGATCGCTTTCCAATCGCCCTCTCTCTCTCTCTCTGCTGCTGGGGAAAAAATCTGCGTGGCATTCTCTGTAGAGGATGTGCAGTCAGTCACCTAAGATTACGTATGCGTTTAGTCACATTATCTGCAGATCTGCTATGTATAAGAAGTGATTTCTTCAAGTTATTTATTTTAGTTTTGGATGAAACAATTAAACATTTGCTGTTGGTTTTAGTTCTACCTTATATAGTAAGTATGTCTACCTCATTCACTGTGTGGAAACTTCATATACAAGCGAATGACATCAATTTATAAAATGTCACAAAAGTGTCCAAGTGGAGTACAGTATTGACGAGAGAAAAGAGAGGAGAGCATGCAAAGAAACTTTCAAAACTCGACCAGTTCTTGTTACGCAGTGTCAGTTAAGCTCAAGTGCCATTTCTGATGAAAAGTCAGTTAAGCTCAAGTGCCATTTCTGATGAAAAGTCAGTTAAGCTCAAGTGCCATTTCTGATGAAAAGAATGATGATTTGTTTAGCACGCTAACTGTTTAAAGTTTAAAAGCAGTCATTTTACAAAAATTCGGCACTTCTGAAACAAGTGAAAGTAAAATGAGTGATTATGAAGTCTTATAATTATTAACCTTAACCATTTATGTATATTTTGCCGAATTCGTACCTTGTGATAAAAGATACTAGGGGTGTTCAAATGAAAAGGTATGAAACGTCATAAGAACGTAACCGTTAACATATTTGCCTATGCCGCTATGGGAGAACGTAGCGACACATCTAGGGATGCGATTGGAGTCGCCGGCGTGAATCAGAGCATGCGCGGGCAAGGTGTTGCTCACCGTCTTTTTCGACGTCCAAGGTCCACTACTTGTTGAATTCCTCCAGAACAGACGAACCATTAACTCCGATGTGTACTGTGAGACACTCCCAAGCCTACGCAGGTCCATCAAGAACAAAAGACCGGGGCTGCTCACGGAGGGTGTGGTTCTGCTCCATGAAAACGCGCGTCCACACGTCTCCAGGATCACACACGCGGAACTGGCCAAGTTCCAGCGGGAGCAGCTTGACCATCCGCCCTACAGCCCGGACATGTCGCCCTGCGATTTCCATGTGTTTGGTCCCCTGAAAAAACATCTGAAAGGGAAGCGCTTCCACTCGGACGACGAACTCAAGGACGCTGTGCAGGACTGGGTCTCGTCACGGCCACAGAAATCCTGGGAACAAGGAATCCTTCGGCTCGTTAATCAACGGGATCGTTGTGCTACGGCCTATGGTGTATACTTTGAATAAAATCTTCATTTATACCCACAGTGTCGTTTCGTACCTTTTCATTTGAACACTCCTTGTATGTTCATACATCGGGGGGGGGGGGGGGGCGTCCGTGCACTGTATTAATCTTGATTGGCTAATTAATAACCTTTCATTACGCATTTTTGTTCCGGAAATTACTCTTAAAAATTTAAATTAAAACAACAGGGGTCTAGGTAATCTCTTACATTTTCCAGACACTCTCCCCATCTTTCTGATCCTCCCTACTGTTTGACGAAACTGGTTCTGCATAAATTTCACATGAAGTGTTTTAATGAAAAAATAATTTTAATGATGCGAGAATACTGTTACAGAATTGTTATACATAAAGGTTCCCTGGTGGCACCCTGGCTTCTGACCATTCTTCCAAGTTCAAATCCTGGTGAGACATGGATGTGGTCTTTGCCTTGCAGCACTGGCTCTCTGTGTTCCCTAGAGACAATGACCCTAAATTAGGGATGGGGGACTGCTTATAGTCCATCAAGGTGCTCACGGCAGTTGTTAAAATCTCCAACAAAAGAATAAATTATACTTAAAAATGTGAGTTATTTTATCAAAAGAAATGCAGAATGATGTCAGAATACATTTTTTCCCCAGTCAAACTTTAGCGGTGAGCAGTGGCGTATATTTGAGTCTAGCTAGGAAGCCCAGAGAACGCACAAATAAAAGTCCGTTATCAATGGTATTAAGATATGTCAATGCTTTCGCTGCAAAAAAAACCAAAAAAAAAAACCGTGTGGATTCGCTTTTTTGACTTGCTCTAGTGAGAGAAGACCAATCGTGAAATGCAACCAACTCTTGCAGACTCTTCATTGTTCTGATTCGAAGATCTTCCATATGATCGCCTACTAGCGTTTCCATGACAGCATGAATGAATGGGTGGAAGGGAATGATGGGCCGTTGCTTTGGGCAATGGTTCACTCTGAAAACAGAAGATTTACACTACCTCAGTCACTTGCACACGTGTTTCGCGAGAGTTGTTTGTGTTAAGTATCAACGAATTAAAATCTTATATCTTAAATTCATGGCTTTGTTGGATTCAAACTGTTTTGATAAATTTTGTGAAAGCTTCCCTGAACGTCTACTGTCAGAACTTAAAGAACTCTATGCTTCGAATTTTGATGTAGCTCGACTAAAAAATTAACTGAAGGTGTGTTATTCCCTAGATGAATAAAAAAAAAAAACATTACTTGTTACATAAAGTTGAATAAATTGGACATAGGGAGGTGTACAAATTAGCAGACCTAATATTAAACTTTCCATCAAGAAGTTTTTCTGCATTAAAAGAATCGAGATATATCTTAGAGCCACACAAGTATACATGCATATTCAAACAACTTGGCTATTTTGTCAATGGAGAAAAACATTCTTTTTAAATATGAAAAAGCACTCGGAAGAAACTTCTTATGAAAATTTAACACTGAAGTTCACACAAAAGGAAACAACAATGGAGTTCATGTACAAATAAGTGTTCAAATCCTAATCCTCATAATTATTTTGTTTAGTGAGGTGTACAGATTAGCAGACCTAATATTAAACTTTCCATCAACAACTGCAACTGCCGAAAGAAGTTTTTCTGCATTAAAAGAATCGAGATATATTTTAGAGCCACACAAGTATACATGCATATTTGAGCAACTTGGCTGTTTTGTCAATGGAGAAAAATACTATTTTTAAATATGAAAAAGCACTTGGAAGAAACTCCTTATGAAAACAATCCTAATCCTCATAAATATTTGGTATCATGTTAGCAATAGCGTGTAGCTAAAATAAGTTACTTCTGTTACTTAACAATTAAAAATTAAACTTCCCAATTAAAAAAAAACTCATACTGTGTGTGGGAGGGGGTGGGGGTGAAATAGCCCGGTCTTGGACCCAAGATACACTACTAGCAGTAAGCCTCACAGATTTTGTCACAAGAAAATGAATACATTTCATGACGTTATACTTGATTTATTAAAGATCCAGACTTAGAAATTTTGCTAGTAGACATTGGCCACCAAGACCAAAATTGTTAGTGGCCATAAAAAAAAAAAAAGTCAGTGGCCAAACTTTGAAAAAAATCGAATTGTATATTTCATACTATTATTTTTATAAAACTGCTTACTATAATATCAATACATTTTATTTTTCATATTTCTATTATATTATGCTTAAAAGTTAAAACTCAAGTCATAAAATACGTAAATTAATCTTTGTAGTTTGGTCAACAAGATTTCACGCTATCCTCCCACCATAGTTTTATCCCATCTTCAGGGTCAAAATTACTCATTTTTATTCCTGATGTTTTAACCCTCATGTGACTTTCAAGTCTGTTCTTTTTCATTAGAAGGCTTCTTTCACCTAGTTGTGTTTTTAACTGCTGACCAAAGACATGCTGCATGATCATTTAACAGCAGTGCCATTAAAATCACACTTACTAGATCTCTCATGATTTCAAAGGGCTTTAGATTATCTGAATTCTCCAATTTGTATAACAAAGCATTTGAAATACATGAAATTCTGTTAGGATTCAAACTAACAGGAATCTTCTTGATTTGAAGCCACTATTCCAAAGCACGATCACGGTTAAACTTCAAAATTTTGCATATTTCAGTTATTGCATCATCACCATGATTGTTTAGGCCTTCAGAATATTTGGGAAATAGCACCTCATCTAAAGAGCAGACATATTTTTGCAAAAAACAGATGTTTAGACATTATTAAATCTTTTTTTCATGTTTTTGTGCAATTCTTTTTCAATAAATGAACTTAGTCCTATATCTTCATCATCTGCAACACATCTTCGTTGATTGCATGCTGTGCTGATTTGATGACCTTGAAAAGTTGATGGCATGTCATTTTGAGATAAAGATTCCTTAAAAAAGGACCAATTTGCCCCTTCATCTGCAAATTTTAAAACAGCCAACTCTAGTTCAGCAACATAGTGCAAAACACTACTGATGTCCACATCAGCTTTCTGGAACATTCAGCAACACATGAGATTATGTCAAAAAATCCATTGATCCTCTGAATGGATATATATAACCAAAAGTTGATTTAAGAAAACTGAGCTAGAAATTGTAATTCCAAAAGATGATCATGTAAGAAGTTTTATGGGTTTCATTCATGTTTTTTTAACTGTGATACCACCTGTTTTGGCAATTTAGGAGTTTTTAACCATGTCTAAGATTTTTTTTCAAAAAGGAGTTTGAAAAACATGAAGAATGTTAAAAAACATTATGTTCCAACATAGAAACTTTATCTTTCATTATATTGGCATTATGATCCAACATAGAAACTTTATCTCTCATGGAAATTAGGAAGTGGGATGTTTTTCTTGAGGTACTATTAAAAGCACACTGATTACAGTAAAAAGTGCTTGGAAAGGCAGATAATATGAAAAAAGTATTTGCTGTTTGCTGACCATGATAAGTCATAGATGTAAATCAGGAAAAATATCCAGATTATCAGTTATTTGGGGTTAACACTAATTTTGCCAAATTAAATTCCCCGAGTTTTCCCCATCTGCAGACAATAGTATTTTTAAAAGCCACACAAACTGTATTTGAATTGGATGAACAGTATTACCGAAACAACACTAACAGACAAAACTTGAAATAAATCATCTGCTGACGGTAAGGTGTAAAAAAAGCAGTCTAATACACGAAAAAAAAAAAAAAAAATTTTGCTGATCTTGTAAACATCAGAACTGGCATAAAAAGAAAAAAGTACTTAGCACAGGAATACTATACCTGCCAACATTGACAAGAGGCTTGTCAGCGGTAAACAACATTATTGTGCGGCATACATAGTCTCTCTTTTTTTTACGAAACTATGCATCTCTTTGTGAAAAAGAGATATGTGCCACAACAAAACGTTACAACAAACAAGGACACTAACGAAACTAACACGTGCGAAACACAAAGTTGATTCCCCTGGCGAGGGCATGATAGGTAACATTGTGAGATTTAAGTTTAAAATTTCCACTAGTAAAAATCAGTCCGATGTGTTCTAAATCCCACAACGCTTGACAGACAGGAAATCCAAGCAAGTGAACCCGCAGTGCATGGACCTCCACTTACTGTATGATCATACTGTCTCTAAAATTGTAGTTTATGTCAAGATGAGACCAAAGAAGGAAAATATCGCTGAACGTTTTAACTGGGTGAAAAATCAAAACACACAGCAAGAATGTGGACTACTGTCAGTTTGTCTTTTGTTGACTCTGCAGCTGCACAGCATCCATTGCTTAATTTTTCTTTCTGCTGATATCTCTCTCTCCCTATTTCTTCATTGATTCTTTCCTTTCTTTTTTATGCCCTCTGATAACAATAACTTCATCCATCATGCTGAAAGAACTTTCAGCCTGAAGACCACGAGTGCGTGATATCAAAGCTTTAACTATTTTAGATAAATGGTGTCAAGGCCGTAGCCAGGAATTTTTTTCGGGAGGGTACCAGAATGTTTTTATCGGTGAAGTGCTCATTTCTTTTGACGATTGAATAGAAACTAATATTTTTTAGTTTACAATTCAAAAAACTATACCAACCCTTCCTTCCCCCACCCATTTTTGGGATTAGTATTTGTAAAATTTTCCTCATAAATTTGCATTACTTGTAAAATTTCCGCCTGTAAATTTACAATAAACATAAATCAAACACAATGGGAGGTCATTCCTTTAGATAACTGTTTTTAATGATTTGAAAATTATGTTGAACCAATGTTTTGATACAAGCAATAACAATTACAGTATGTATCAATTGAAAGTTTTAAATTTTAAGGCAAAAATTAAAACATTTATCACAGGTATACAATTTGTACAAATCAGCAAATTCAAGAAATTTTTATATTAAGAAGAACAAATAAGGTTTACATTTTCACTCACCTTATAAAACGATGAGCGCGCCTTGAAGATTTAATCAACCGATTTAAAATTTCGTCCGGTTGCACCTCAGTATTGCAATGGGTTGCTAAAAGTGCTAATCTACTAAGTCTGTTTTCTCCCATTGAGTTTCTTAAAAATGTCTTCAATCGTCTAAGTATTTAAAATGTCCTTTCTGGCGTAGCCGTGGAAATCGGAATTATAGCAAGAATCTGTAACAAGGTGTGTGAGCTAGGAAAAGATTTGAATCACATTGTAAAAGGGCCTCCATTGCGTTACCAGGTCTTGAGTTAACATCTATGTTGATCCATTTGTTTCACCAAACGGACTATGAGAGTACTGCTCTCTGTGTGTATGTTTTAATAAAATCCTTTGCAAGTCATTAGTCATTAGCTCTTTTTCGCAGTTTAACTAACATGACGAGGTAGAAATATTTGAAGCGCTATGACTAATGTCTTGTGAGTCTCGAATCGATCATTAATTTGTGTTCGCATGTGGTCAACAAATGGCACGAAAAGATTCTTCCTGAAATATTCTTCTGGAGTTTCTGATGAAATATTCTCTCTTTGAATCATCCTGGATGTAATTCTTGGCATTGTGATAACTCCATGAACTTATGTGATAAATTTTGACGCTGCATTAAAAGTAACACCAAATTTATCGGTAGCGTTACTTCTTAGATGGTCGACGGAAGTTACCAAGAGAACAAAATGTTCCAGTGATGTCGTCAAATCGCAGTCAACGTTTTGAAGAGTTTTCGACAGCGGTAATGTCCACGAAAATACAAAGTCAAGTGTGCAAAGTTTGACCACAAACTGGCCTTGGGTAATAGCACATAATAGCTCATGAGCTTTTTGGGAGGATTTGCGATTTTTTATATCTTGCAAATTTTGTAACGATAGAACTATTACAACATAGATTTCTCGGAATCTCAATAAAGCTTCATGCTTGTAAACCCAAAGTGTTTCGCACATTGATATTAATGCCGTGTGCCTGGAAGCTGGTATTACTTGCTTGATGTAACCTTTGAGAACATCGTTATTTTTCGCAGATGAGCTAAAAAAAGTTCCAACAGATTGAATTGTGCCTATACAGTTTCATATACGTACATGAAATTGTACAAGGATTCCCTAGTCCCAAATGTAGAGAATGTCCTCCACAATGGACATATAAGGCCAAATAAAAAAACAAAAGCATTATTTGTTGAAGTTCAATTTAAAAAAAAATTCATTGGGATTTCAGAGGGGGACCGGTCCCTAAGATCCCTCCCCTTGGCTACGGCCATGAATGGTGTAACTTTGAGAATATCAGTATTTTAGAACATCATGCATCAATTTTTACAAATTTTTCAACTTTGTCACTTCCATTTTTTTGAATTTCTCCCTCCCTTATCAAGCTGAAATGTAAAAACTTATATAATGGAGGGATGTTTAACAATGCGGGAGAGTGGGAACATCGCAGGGGGAGGGGGGGCATTACGGTAGAAATCTTTGCACCGTCCGACTTCCGGTTTTGGAAATTTTCCCGCTATTTTCAAGCTGAAAGACAAATATTTATGCAGTAAAATGTTATTTAACAATAATACTGGGTAGCGATAACATCGCAATAAAAAAGGAATTACGATTGCGGAAAAATATTAACTCCGTCGACCAAGTTTTCTAAATTTTCGTAAAGACGGAATTCCGTCCTCCGACGAATATCCCCCTCCCCAAAATTATGTTCACTTGTGCACTGATCTCCCGAATGACCAAAATACATAATAACAAAAAGGGTGTAATTCTTCGATTTCGTGGAAGAACCTGATGCCTGAAAATTACGGGGAAATTTTTGCAGCGTCCAACCTCGGTTTTCGCAACTATTTTGCTACAGTTTCAAGCTGAAATACAGACATTTATGCAATAAAATCATATTTAACAAGAAAACTGGACACAAAAAACAACATGGGGAGAAAAAAAAAATCACAATTACGGTAATGTTTTTACATCGTTTAACTACCGTTTTCGAAAGTTTTGAAACACGAAATACCGTCTTCAGACAGAAAACGCCCCGGCCTCCGCAAATTGTCTTCAGTTTTACAGGGATCCTGACAACGATCTAAATTATGACAAAAAACACGGAATTCCGCAAATCTGCTTAAGAATCTCTTGTAATCATAAAACAATAGCAAAATGAAAAAAGATTAAGCAAAATAAAAATTCGTAGAATCCGTAGTTTCGACAGCGAAGTCCATAGTTCCATAGTCAGACAACTAAATCCATAGAAACTACGGACATTCTGCAGTAGTTGGCAGGTATGAGAATACTATTACCGCACAACCTCAAAAATCCGGAATTTAGAAATTTACGGATTATAGAGTTTGGTTAAAATTCAAACTTAGTATTAACTAAATACACTATAAAACACTATATTTGGTAAAAATAATGACAAAAAGCCAAGTTAACCAATTAATTTTTTTTTTTTTTTTTTATAAAGTCAACACTTAGAGCGAATGGAAAACTCGGTCAATATTAATTCGTAAAATGTTTCCTTTTAGCCGGCCGCCCTGCGATGCTGAAAAGCCCGCAGGTGCACGCCAAATTCGGCACGGGAGACGTTAGAGGGAGAGAGAATGGATTATGCAGGCTTTCAGCAAACATTCATAAAAAATAAAAAGAAATGCCTAACTTCTAAAGTTTTAATCGGATTTTGATGAAATTTCACATGGACGTTTATTTTGATGTGTCTTGGTTACTGTAAAATTTGCATTCATTTATTTAAAAAATTGGAGAATTTTTTTTTTTTTTAATTTCTCCCAGTACGACTTCCCCAAAGGGAAGAAGCTTCCCTCCCCCTGCAACCTTGTGAACTCTTTCTCCCACGATGATCCATCATCCTGGCTTGGCGCATTCTTTGTGAACAAAAACCGACACGACGCCCTCGCCTTTTTCTTATAACTTTTTTTTTCTTTTCTGCTGTTCAAGCAAAATAGCTTCTGTATGTGCGATTTCCACACATTTGGAGTAAAATTTTTCGAAAACGTGAGAGTTCCGTAGAAGTTAAAACTTTTTTTTTCCGTATAGCACAAGTGAAATAAAATTAAATAATTTTGTTTTTGTTTTTCCGTACCGGTACAGGTCGCCAGAATTGGCGATTTAATCAAACATTTTTAGTCGCCACGACGATGAAGTTTATCGCCAGTGGCGACCTGTCGACCGTGAGTCTGGATCTTTAAATGATTTATGCAGATTATCCATAAATATATTTCGAGCACTTGTCAAATGTGGAAAATGTTTTTAGTTGTGCCCCCACCCGTTGAACTGAAAAACTTAAATGTAGTCAACAAAAGCTTAACTAATGTAATTAGTGCAGCAAAGCTAATTAATACAATTTGCAAAGTGATTACACTATTGATGGCAGCAAGTGTATGCTGTAGAATGGCTCAGTGGACTTTCTGTAGCACTTCATCTCCTTCCATGAGCATAAATAGTACCACCTTTGTTGTAGCATATTTCCTTTGAATAAAGCTCATGTTGAGAAATGGCTTCCTAGTTTCTTAATTCAATTACTAATCTAAAGCAACTATTATGGGAATTTTACTTGGAAATTTTTTCATTTAAATAGCAAATTTTCGGAGAAAACTCTTCTCCTTCTTCAGGCTGTCTTGTTGATGACACTTTTTCCTGTCACTATCACGGTTACGGTTAACCTTGACGGTTTAGGGTATTTTTAAACAAATCCTGCCAGATGTTAGGCAGGGAAAATCCTTTGCAGTCATTGATGATGGAATTTAGATTTTTCTCAATTTCTATTCCTTCTTTCAGCTTTCTTTTTTGAAAATTGCTTTGGAAACTGATGACTTTAAGGGAATTCCAATCCATGCTGTGCCCAGTTTCTCTAACATGCCTATCTAATCCAGTCTTGTTGGAGCAATTTTTTATAGCTGCTTTATGCTCAGCTATACGAGTTTCTAGTCTGTGAATTGTTTCACCTATGTAAGATAGTCCACAACTACAATTTACTTCATAGACCACTCCTTGCATATTTAAAATATCTTCTTCTCTTTGAACTATTTTAGGAATTTTTTTTAACTTTGTTCTCTAAACTTGGAGCTAGCCTAATATTGTACTTCCTACTAATTCTCTTAAAGACTCAAATAGACCTTTGTGATAAGAAATTTTTCTAGTGAATTTTACTTGTTGCTTTTGCGGGTTCTTCGTACCATTAAAATTCAGAAGCTTCTCAATTTCTTCTTTAGGATAGTTATTCTCTGCAAGTATGACTTTAAGTTCTTCTTTATGGGCTTCTTTTTTATCTGCAGTAGAAACTATTTTATTAATTTTTTCTAAAAACTGACTTGCTACATTTTTCTTAATAGAAACTGGATGATAGGAATTGAAATCCAGTAGTCTATTAGTATTCATTGGTTTTTATACCAATTAGTGAGGAATTTTCCTCTTCATAATAGATAGTAATATCTAAGAAGTTAATTCTTCTTTCTTTTTGAAGTTCAATAGTGAACTTAAGGGAATCATCTAATTCATTGAATGAGTCTAGAATTCTTTCTGGAACAATTTCTGAGCTATCTATTATAAATAAGATGTCATCCATGTATCTGCTATATAAGCAGAAGTATGTGGGTTGTACTAGTATCTTTTCTTCTAGTTTTCCCACATAATAGTTAGCTAAGAGTGGGGAGCCCATAGCTAGCCCCGATTTTTGAATGAAAAATGTTTTCCCAAATTGAAAGTAGTTGTTCTGCAAAGAGATAGTAAGCATTTCCAAAATTCCAACTAATATGTTTTTTTCTTTGTTGTGAAAAACTATTGGGTCTGCCAAGTCTTCCGCTATAAAGTCTATAAGTTGATCTATATTAATGTGAGTATACATGGACACTATGTCTAAACTACCCATAATAGGAGAATCTAATTTAGGAAGAAATTTTAGTTTTTCTTTTAGCTGCATTGAGTTTTTAATCAAATTAGGTGGCTCTTTTAAAAGATTCTGAAGGTGTGACTTTAAAAAATAGTTTAGATTTGAAAGAATAGAGTTTTTTGAGTCTATTATTGGTCTAATTGGTTGGTGTTCTTTATACAGTTTGACTATTCCATATATTTGAGGTAATCTGAACTGTAATTTTGAGAATTGTTTATAGTTTTCTGGAAGCTGGTTTTTCTTTTTTGAAGTGAAATAAGCTTAGACTTTTTAATCAAATCCGGTAGTGGGTTTTCTTTTAATTCTTATAGTAATCAACTTCCTTTTGTCTGTTTTCACAGCAACTACACTTTCATTTTTTCTGAAATCTTTAAGAGCTTTTAATTGACTATTATCAAAATTTTTTTGAGGTTTCCTTACTTGCTTCTGGAATTTTGTAAGGCTATTGTAGTAATCTTTTCTGCGGAGGTCTGCTTTAGTTTGGTCCTCTTTTTCTAAAGTGCTGCAGATGCTTTTCAATTCAATTACCAATTTTTCTGTATTTATTTTTTCTTTGGATAGATTGAAATTACTTCCTTTATTTTTATCACTTGTAATAATTTTTGGTTAACTCCAGTAGCAGTGTTGTCTTTTACATGACTAAGAACTGCAGTTTCTTTGTTTTTACTGGAATAGTTTTTCTTCAAAAGTTTCTTTTCTTTAAGGTTCAGCTTTTTAACAAATTTCTTATTTTTGTTTCTAACTCCAATTTGCAGCCAGTCATCCAATTCTGCTTTTACTGTATCCCTTATTCTGCTTTTACTGTATCCATATTTCCTGTCAAAAAGCTGGTAAGTAGCAGAAAAAGAAACCTATTTCCATCTCTTTGTGAGCTACCTATACCTTCGTATTGCTTTGCACTATTTTCATTTTTAATGCATTTTCATTACTTTTCCAATGCCACCAGCTCTCCTGGTACGACACTGATTTTTTTTTAATTAATGTGCAGCAAAACATATTCTTAAGAGGTGTTTTGTTCACAGAACCTAAGCTTAAAAATTTTTTAAACAGATAATCTGCAGATCATAGAATGGAAATTATAGTGTTTACGGCAAATTGTGAAATTCAAAGTGCATTATAAATGAGTGGTAGGCAATGCACGTAACTAACAAACGAATTAAGAAGAAGGTAGTGTAGAACACGCTAAGTTACGTATGAAAAGTTTAATGCAAATATATTTCAGCTATTACTATGGCCTTCATCAGTGCGACTACGATTGGTTTTCATTGCCAGATTGGAAAGGTAAGTTTTCCAATGGTAACTCTGGGTGACGTGATGCAATGAGGATTTCCAGATGTAAGAAATGAAAATGGGGAGCTCGGAGTTGCAATTTTTGGCTCCCTTCCAAAATCGGTATGCTCTGAGGTTTAGAAAAAGTTTGGAAATTTTATTTTCCAAAAATTGCAACTCCGAGCTCCCCATTTTCATTCCTTACATCTGGAAATCCCTCATTGCACCACGTCACCCAGAGTTACCATTGGAAAACTTACCTTTCCAATCTGGCAATGAAAACCAATCGTAGTCGCACTGATGAAGGCCATAGTAATAGCTGAAATATATTTGCATTAAACTTTTATACGTAACTTAGTGTGTTCTACACTACGTTCTTCTTAATTTGAAGTGCATTTTTCATCATATTATCTACCTGTTGAAAAAGTTATAAAATTATCTGTTGAAAAAGTTATAAATTTAGGTTCAATGGATTATAGGCCTATGCATATAATACAGTGACTTACAGAAAACTTTTTCACAGCAGTTGGATTTTTTAAAAATTCTTGCCTTAATTGTCAGGAAAGGAATCTGTATTTAGAAAAGTACCAAACTGTGTTATTAATAGCTGAAAAAGTAACGCTATACAAAGATTCAAACAGTTGGAAGTTATTTAATATTTTCTTTTTTTTTTTTTACTTATGAACATTTTGACAGAAAATATGATGCAAAGAAGGTGATATTCACTCTTGCATTGCCCCAGTGGAGCAGTGGTCTAAGCGCTGGCTTATGATCATTTGTCCATGAAGGGTCTGGGTTCAAATCCCAGTGAGGCATGAATATTATGTTTGTCTTACGGCACTGGCTCTCTCCCTTCCCTGGAACCAGTGCAACTGCTTATAACCCATTGAGTTGCTCATGGTGGTCGCTAAACCTGAAATCAAAAAAAAAAAAAAAAAAAAATTAAAAAAAAAAATTCACTCTTGTATAACATTACATGCTGTGGGAAGCTCAGCATCACACATGTTCCTGGGTGTCTCAGGTTTAACTATGGAACTATGATGCAATGAACGTGATATTATTCACTCTTGCATACCATTACATGCTGTGGGAAGCTCAGCATCACACATGTTCCTGGGTGTCTCAGGTTTAACTATGGAACTATGATGCAATGAACGTGATATTATTCACTCTTGCATACCATTACATGCTGTGGGAAGCTCAGCATCACACATGTTCCTGGGTGTCTCAGGTTTAACTATGGAACTATGATGCAATGAACGTGATATTATTCACTCTTGCATACCATTACATGCTGTGGGAAGCTCAGCATCACACATGTTCCTGGGTGTCTCAGGTTTAACTATGGAACTATGATGCAATGTAGGTGATATTATTCACTCTTGCATACCATTACATGCTGTGGGAAGCTCAGCATCACACATGTTCCTGGGTATCACAGGTTTAACTATGGAACTATGATGTAATGAAGGTGATATTCACTCTTGCATACCATTACATGCTGTGGGAAGCTCAGCATCACACATGTCCCTGGGTATCACAGGTTTAACTATGGAACTATGATGTAATGAAGGTGATATTCACTCTTGCATACCATTACATGCTGTGGGAAGCTCAGCATCACACATGTTCCTGGGTGTCTCAGGTTTAACTATGGAACTATGATGCAATGAACGTGATATTATTCACTCTTGCATACCATTACATGCTGTGGGAAGCTCAGCATCACACATGTTCCTGGGTGTCTCAGGTTTAACTATGGAACTATGATGCAATGTAGGTGATATTATTCACTCTTGCATACCATTACATGCTGTGGGAAGCTCAGCATCACACATGTTCCTGGGTATCACAGGTTTAACTATGGAACTATGATGTAATGAAGGTGATGTTCACTCTTGCATACCATTACATGCTGTGGGAAGCTCAGCATCACACATGTTCCTGGATGTCTCAGGTTTAACTATAGAACTATGATGCAATGAAGGTGATATTATTCACTCTTGCATACCATTACATGCTGTGGGAAGCTCAGCATCACACATGTTTCTGGGTGTCTCAGGTTTAACTATGGAACTATGATGCAATGAAGGGGGTATTATTTACCCTTGCATACCATTACATGCTGTGGGAAGCTCAGCATCACACATGTCCCTGGGTATCGCAGGTTTAACTATGGAACTATGATGCAATGAAGGGGGTATTATTTACCCTTGCATACCATTACATGCTGTGGGAAGCTCAGCATCACACATGTTCCTGGGTATCACAGGTTTAACTGTGGAACTATGATGTAATGAAGGTGATATTATTCACTCTTGCATACCATTACATGCTGTGGGAAGCTCAGCATCACACATGTTCCTGGGTGTCTCAGGTTTAACTATGGAACTATGATGCAATGAAGGGGGTATTATTCACTCTTGCATACCATTACATGCTGTGGGAAGCTCAGCATCACACATGTTTCTGGGTGTCTCAGGTTTAACTATGGAACTATGATGCAATGAAGGGGGTATTATTTACCCTTGCATACCATTACATGCTGTGGGAAGCTCAGCATCACACATGTTCCTGGGTATCACAGGTTTAACTATGGAACTATGATGTAATGAAGGTGATATCATTCACTCTTGTATACCATTACATGCTGTGGGAAGCTCAGCATCACACATGTTCCTGGGTATCACAGGTTTAACTGTGGAACTATGATGTAATGAAGGTGATATTATTCACTCTTGCATACCATTACATGCTGTGGGAAGCTCAGCATCACACATGTTTCTGGGTGTCTCAGGTTTAACTATGGAACTATGATGCAATGAAGGGGGTATTATTTACCCTTGCATACCATTACATGCTGTGGGAAGCTCAGCATCACACATGTTCGTGGGTGCCACATGTCTAACTATGGAATTTAGGTAATGCTGAAAAAACTTAAAACTTTTGATATTTTTTTAAAGTAACAGAAAAGCATTTTGAAATTACAGGGTTTTTTAAAATAAGAATGTCATTCTTTTTTAATTTTTTTAACTTCATGGTCTGCAGATGATTCTAAGGATTTCTTTTCTGAATTTTATGAGCTGGATGTTTTGCAAAAGATTTGTGTGTGTGTGTGAATTTTGTGGTCTGTAAATTTTACAAAGAAAAGTACGTAAATGAATATTCACAGCCAGGATGTTCTGTCACCCAGAATTTGTTCAACACTGTCCTAATAATAATTATCAATAAAGAGGGAAAAGTTACTTTTATCTTTTTAAATTTTTGATCACTCAGATGTGTTTTGAAAAAAGCTTAGACCTACAAATTTGAATGCTTTCAAGTAGTACCCAACTTCACAGGTATCAGTCTGCCTTATTTACACACCCTTTTCTCACACCCACCATTATGGGGGGAACAAACTAGCTGTCATTGAAAAAACAATAGAAACATAGGACAAAATCTTAATATTGCTATTTTAGCATTTTTAAAGAAAAATATGTAAATGTGTATTGGGCTTCCAAGTGTGGTGACTTTCAAGTACACAAACTGCCCCCTGAATTAGAAACTTTTATCCAATGCAGACAATGCTTAGCTTGAGCTCTTTTAGCCAGAATTACAGCATGTATGCAGTTTGGCATAGATTCCACAAGATGTTAGTGTGCATCTACAGCATAACAGTTGTTAACCAGACAGTTCTTTGACTAGTTGGGATCTGATGGAAAAGGACTGCTTCTGGATCTGTTTTTCTAACATGTTGCAGACATTCTCAACGGGTTTCAGTTCAGATCTGAGCTTTGTGGTGGCCAGAGAAGATGGCTACCACAAAGATTCTTGGATGACACCCAGCCTACCAACAGTGTCAGGGGGTCTTTTCTGTACCAACAAAATGTACCCCACACCATGACACCACCTCCACAACCTTGAGTTGTATTTACAAGGAAAGCTGACTACATTGTTTCATGGGACTCCTGTGAAACTCTGCCTACCTCTGGTACAGAAGAAAATGTACAATGACTCGTCGGACCACGGGATTTTTTTCCCCAGTGTCTAGTGGTGGCATTCCTGACACCATTGTAGCTGAACTCTCGGATAGTTGACAGAAATCAGTGGTTTCCATATAGGTGGACGGTTCCCAATACTGATCCTCTTTAATTCCATGTCCATGATTCACTGAGATATGGATAGGAAACAACCTACATTGAATGCTTTGGTCAATTACTGCACACACAATGACCCGTTTCTCTGCACAAACCTCTCAGATGACAGCTGTCTTATTTCTGGTAGACTGTCATCATTCCACAGTTACATCTCTTAGACAAACCATATAGATTATATTTTCACGGATTGGAAACCTAGGATAAAAAAATTATCTGGTAGTTTGTATTTCTTTTTGGAGCTAACCTCTGAAACTCATAGAACAGCTTAGTGATATGTATGTAATTATGTATGTATCGAAACCTACGATACCTTACTTTTTGAGAAATCAGTGAGCTCTGATGTTTTTACAATCTTCACTACAGCCAGCTGGGCTCCCATAATAATCCCTTGTAAAATTCCAGAAGATCCTTTGTTTTTTTCGTTCTGGGGAACAAACACTGCAGATGATTAGATCAGGTGACCCTGTATTTTGCACAATTGCTGCATAACTGATGTTTAATTCTAGTTCCAGTTGAAGAATTTTTATTTAAACTTCCTTTCCTCTGTGTTCCTTTGTTGTTTTTTTTACAGATGTTTCTGGCCTCTCGATTTTAGTGTGTAGAAGGAATATCAAAAGTTTTGTTTACTGGTTGTTATCAAGAGTAAGGTAGACCTTGATTTATGTCGTTTCAACTAGTTTTTTCCTTAAATGTGAAATTAATTTGTTTATTGTTTTGTTGAATTATTATGAACTGTTTTACCAATTTGGTATGGCTTTGAGATCTATGTGAATTGATTACTACATGGAAATATGAATTTAAATTTTTAAATATTAATGCTCGCAGCTTATTGGGGAAAATGGATGTTATGTTGGCACTAATGGATGCTTTGAATTTTATGTATTACGGAAACATGGTTTGAAAAAAATTGCCCACATTTGTGTGATATTTCTAGATTTTGTGCTTTCACTGCTTCACGTTCTGATGGTTGTGGTGTTGCTATTTTTGTGAGAAATACTCTTCCTGTGGTGACTATTGATAAATTTACTGTTATTGATCATAAGTATGGAATGATTGCTGTTGAATTAAATCGGTCTGTAATCTGTACCATATATCGACCTCCACATGGTTGTTTAGAACAGTTTTTTTTTTTTTTTTCGGGTTTCTTGGATGATATTAATGAACGTGGGAGTATTTTGTATTGCCTTGGAGACTTCAGTATTGATTACAGTGCAAATGATGACATAAAAAAAATATTTGTGGATATTATTGCTGCTCCTGATTTTGAGAATGTAATAGAGAGTCCAACTAGAATCACCGATGCTTCTGCTACGATATTGGATTTGTGTATAACAAATAGTTTGTCCGGCTGCTCGGGGCTACTTGCTTATCCTATCAGCGATCACTTGCCGATCTTTTGTTTATCGAGGTCATTCGCTGATAATGAGTCACCATCTGTACGTTCTTTTACTATGCGAAATTTTAGTTTTGAAAATCTTCGGTTATTTGGTTTGGCTTTATCTGCAGTGGATTGGGCACCAGTGTTGGTTCGCCCTGACCCTAGGGAGGCGTACGATGTTTTTTGGTCGATTTTCTGGGGATATTATGAGGTTCATTTTCCTGTTATTACTGTCAATCGTTCTGTTTGTTGTAGAAAGCCATGGTTTTCTATAATCTTCTCAGGTGACTATATAGGAAAAATAAATTATTTAAAGTGTTTTTGAGATCAAGAGACATGGCTGATTTAGCAATTTTTAGGAGATATCCCAATTGGTTCAATTCAAAGGTTCGGCACGCAAAGAGAAATTATTATTTGAATAGGTTTGCTACTACTAGGGACTGTAGAAAAACCTGGTAGTGTATTAATGACCTATTGGGTAGATCCAGAACTTCTGCTCATTCGATTGAGCTGGATTATGAAGGTGTTAGGGAGTCAGATCCTCAGAGGGTGGTTGATTTATTTAATACTTATTTTGTGGAACTACCAGGTAGACTGATATCAAACATTACTTTGACTGGTGGTTGCTATACTGATTATTTAACAGATTGTTGTTCTTCATCTTCTTTTTTTGACACCTGTAGTGGATGATCTTTTGCAAGTACTAAATGGACTAGATTCATCAAAGGGCCCTGGCCCTGATGGTGTCCATCCAAAAGTAATAAAATTTGTTTCCTTGAGTCTGATTGTTCCATTAACTCATATTTTTAATAATATTTTCCAAACTGGTATCCTTCCCTCTCCTATGACCCTTAGTAGAATTAGTGTTATCTTTAAAAAGGGGAAAATTATCATCCAAGTTGCCAATATTTTGGTGTTTGCAATAATCTGGGAGAGGCTTACATTATATAGGTTAATTTCATGTCTGGATAGTAACAATATTCTGGGCCACAATCGGCATGGTTTCCGTTAGGGATTTTCAACTGAGACTGCTGTTCTAGATGTTATAAATTATTTACAGGATGGATTAGATTCTGGAAATAGTGTTGTTGAATTCTTTTGCGATCTCTCTAGAGCATTTGATACTGTATGCCATGACATATTATTAAGTTAGAGAGGATTGGGATTAGAGGTGTTGCACTTCACATGTTTCAGAATTATTTATTAAGCAGGAAGCAGTTTGTTCAGATCCAGGTTCTAGAGTTGAGTCTGTTTCATTTGGAGTTCCTCAGGGTTCAATGTTGGATCCTATATATTCTTTTTGATCTATATAAATGATATTTTTCGGGTTCCATCTGGTGCTCATTTGGTATTGTTTGCTGATGATGTAAGCCTATTTTTTAGAGGAAATAATCTGAGTGAGTTGATTCCTTGAGTAAATCTCGAAATTAGGGAGTACCTTCGTTGGTTTGCATGTAATTTTTTAACGTTAAATGTTACTAAGACGGGGTGCGTGTTGTTTTCCAACATCAGGCCTTATTCTTAAATGATACGGCATTACAGTTCCAAACCAAACGGAAATTTTTGGGTGTAGTTCTGCAGGAATCTCTCAGATGGGATTCTCAGATGGATCGGTTTGCGTTATGTTTAAGATCTCGCATTGGTATGATTTCACGGACTTCTGGTTTTTTGTCAGTTAAAATTCTGTTAATTTTATAGCATTCTTTTATTTTTCCTGTATTGTCGTACTGAATTTTAATATGGGGTGCGACTACAAGGAGTAACATAGTTCGTTTATCTGTGTTGCAGAGGAAGTTTGTCCAATTGTTAAATTATTCGGTTGGATCGGAGGTTCTTTTTCAGATATTAACTATTGAGCAACTACATAAATACAGATTGCTGCTGATGGTCCATGAACATATTTTTATAGTAAGATACTCCAACTTGATTGCATTACGGCGTACCACTCACTCCTATGATACTCATGGTGGGTCAGGTTTTTCTGTTCCGTAGGCTCGTACAGGTTTAATGTTTAATAATATCAGTGTGTCGGGATTGCGTGAGTGGAATGCATTACCGTTGATTATTAGATCTGAGGCACGTTATCTGGTATTTAAGCGAGTGGTAAGGAGTTTTTTGACAGGAAGTTGAATATTGGAATTTATTGTTTTATAATTTGTAAAAGAAACGTATTGTGAAATTGCTTTCGTTTTCTTGACTGGACTGGAATATTTTGTTTTTATTTAGAGGGGATCAGGGGCTTGTCAGGCAGTATTTCAGCCTTTCCCCTGGCCCCTTGCTGTACATTTAATTATTATTAACATATAATATTTGATTCATATTTACAATTGGTAATTAGTCTATTTAATTGATATTAACTTTCAATGGGATGGGTTTCCTTGTTGTGCAGAATTTGTATTTATTGTGAAAGTTTTGGTGATTTGTCGTATTTTGTGAGTTTTATTGGTGAATTTGTTTACTTTATTTGTACAATTAGTTTATGATTGTGGCACATATTGTATTGTTACTGAGTATTGTATTATTTTTTTATAATAGCAGAAATTTTATAAAATAAATAAGTAAATAAGAATTTGAATTTTGTTGCCAGGTTCCTCATATTGTTGCCAGTTACTAAACTGAAATGTTTTCATTGTGCATTTTTTAATTCTGTTGTTATTGTTGTAATTAAGTTATTTAAAACATCACTTATTAGTTTTGAAGGCTCATTTATGGCTCTGCTTTTTTTGGATGTAATAACTTTCTTTAATTAGTCTTTTGTTTTTATGAGATTTATAGTCCAAAATTTAAATTTTTTCCCATTAAGGTTCACATTTGCATAACTGCATATGATTTGCTAATACACTATTTTGATCTTTGTTATTAATAGCCATTTGGAGTTCCTTAATTCTGATTTCCAATTTTCAAGACATTTGTCCAATATAATTACTGATACAATTAAGTGTAATTTGATGTACAACATTTTTTCTTTTCATCTTGTCTATTGTATTTCTGTATGTTTCATTATTAGCTAAATCACCATCTTCTCTCTCTCTCTCTCTCTCTCTCTATATATATATATATATATCATCATCATCAACCATTATCACTCCACTGCTGGACGAACGTGTCCCCAAGTTTCTTCCACAACGATCTGTCTTGTGCCAGTCTCCTCCATGTTACTCCCACATGCTTTCGAATTTCATCCACCAATCTCCCATGTGGTCTTCTTCTGGGTCTTTTCCTGTCCCTTGAAATATATGCCTTCCCTATATATATACTCACATGCACTAACATGGCTGTTAGTGCACGTGAGTCTGGAGAATTCGAGGCTGTTGTGGTGTAGTGGTAGCATGTCTGGCGTGTACCTGGAATACCTGGGTTCGATTCCCGGTGGCGGCCGATAATTTTTTCCGTGATGACACTTATAAACGTGGAAACTTTTGTTTGATGAACCAATTGTGTTTAATATAAATTAGTGGTGACCTCTGTATGATCTGTTTAATACAATCAAAATGGGGTCAAAGAGCAGGGCACAGGTGTGAGATTTATTCCACAGTCATTATCCTCATAACTTGAGTAATGATTTCCGGTATGTTGGAAAGCATATCGTAATCAATGCATTGCATGATTTTACAAACTTGTTTTAAAAAAACCTGATTTTGAATGATTTATCATACAAGACCTTTTTATTTACACTTTCTAGTTGTTAAATAGAATTCTTTAGCAACAGGGTCTAGATGGGAACTCGACAGGCCTATTTATTCTGGGCTTGGCTAACAAATACCATAGGCCATGAATTACTGTGAAGGCAAAGTTTCTTTAACAATTATAGATAGTACATAGTTTCTTTTGAACTATAGATTAAGAACTGTGGATAGCAAGCTGACCAACTTTTGCACGCTACCTCAACGGGGCAGTTCCCTGCTAATTCTGTTGAGCAATGTACGGAATAGGTTGTTGTGCCTACTGATTTTTCCTGATTCCCGGCCACCAGAAACATTTCAGGAAGAAATGAATAGTCAAAGAAACTATAGAAATAAATGGATATCCTTTCCCCACTCTGCAGTTGAGAAAGACATCAGTTAATTACATGGGGAAGAAAGAGTGGGAGTCTGGAAGAGGATGTATTTTTAATCCCGAAACAGGTTAGTCATAGTTTTCAGGCTCTTTTAGTCCCAGGCCGTATCTTGTAATATAAAATTCGGGCTCAGGTGGGATTGGGCTCTGATCTACACCATAGAAGTATGTCGGAATTATTATTCGTAAACCAGCGAGAATAATCGTCATAAATTCTACCAGATTTTTTAATGCATTATGTCTTTAATTTTTAATGTAAAAAATTTGGGGAATGTCGTGCGAATGCTTTTCCTATTACTCATAAATAAATTCTTTATTATATGACAATAATATTTCTTTCTGTGCATTTTCCCTTCTAAATTTAAATAAGAACAGCAAAAATTCCCTTTGTAACTAAATTAGCATTTAAAAGTATAACCATTTTCCTACCCTTTATGTAACAAAAATGTGCAGGAGGTATTTTTAAAATATCTGTTGCTAAAATATTCACGACTGAATTTCTTCTGTATTTAATGTAAATGTGCTGTTGTTCTGTGTTACTTAAATATTCACATGACTGAATTTATTCTGTATTTAATGCAAATGTGCTGTTGTTCTGTGTTACTAAAATATTCACATGACTGTGAACTTCTTCTGCATTTTATGTAAATGTGCTGTTCTGTGTTACTAAAATATTCATATGATTGTGAATTTCTTCTGTATTTAATGTAAATGTGCGTTTGCATAAGCTTTTGTTCTGTGTGTGAGTTATAAAAATTGTTGACAAAACATCTTCCTCCATAGCTACAGTTTGGATCTACAATTCACATGTTAGGATGGTGATGTCATTCAGTGATGTCACAATATTTCATCTGCGAGGAAGGCAGAATGAGGAAACCTTATAGTTATTGTCTATTAACCTTAAGTGAAAGTAACGGCAAATGTGTACTTTATCATTCTAAATTATTTGGCTACATCTTTAAAAAAAAATGAGATATACATATGTTAAAGTATGTAATTTGATGGCAAATGGTGAAATGATTGCATCTTTAAAATGCATTTTAAAGATTTTTACCGTAAAACTTACCTCCAAGTACGACTACGTAAACATCTCTGTGATGGGCCTAACACAACGCCACAATGACCACGTCAAGCTTGGCTCTGCTGAAATGAAGGTCTCGCTCCGTCAACCAATTAACTGGCGGAAGATTACAAGAGGAACTCTGTACATTCTTGCCAGAAAAGCGTTCCATTTTGTCGTGCTACCCTACAGAAAATAGTTCTTCATTTCTGTCAGTTTTTCAAAATACATGGTGATAGTTGCTTCATTCTTACACATATGATTCCCTGATACAAAACAGAAAGTATGCAGATGTCTTTCTTTCTTCTAGAAAAGAGTTAAAGTAGATGTCTTATTCTATCCGCCGGAAGTTGCATGGCATCGGAAAGCGAAAGTTTTGCTTCTGATATTGATGGTGTGGTTCGCAGTTCATTGAAATTGAATTACAAAAATTAAAAAAAAAAACACCCTCAAAGGAGAAGTGAGTTTATACATTGCACATCAAAAATTCATAAGTGAAAAAAACATGAAATTATCAGATTGTGATGTGAAAAACTGAGACTGAAATGATGATAATTAATGACTTCATGGCTTCCTCAAATTACTTTCAGTACAATAAATACTTAACAGGAATTATAGAGGATAAATTTATTAAGGTACATTACCTCTCAAATTTTTGATCTATACACTAGGTCATTGTTGCCAGACCTGTGAAAGTAGTAAGACGCAAGAACTCCTGACGATGATCTAGTGTATAGATCAAAAATTTGAGAGGTAATGTACCTTAATAAATGTATCCTCTATAATTTCCATTAAGTATTTATGGTACTGAAAGAAATGATGAGCTATTTTATGTAGCGTAACACTACAAAGTGGAATGCTCTATTGGCAAGAACGTTCCCCTTCCTTTTGTACTCTTCCACCAGCAAAATAGCCGCTAGAAACAGACCATTGTTTTGGTGGAGCCAAGCTTGCCATGGTCGCAAAGGAGTTCATGTCGTCGTACTTGGAGGTAAATTTTATGGTAGAAATCTTTAAAATGCATTTTAAAGATGAATTTTTACCATATGCTATCAAATTACATACTTTAACATATGTATATCTCAATTTTTGGAAATATGTACCCAAATAATTTAGGATGCTAAACTACACATTTACCAAAGTTCAAAGTAGGGAAGCCATTGTCAAGGATGAAAAGTCGGAAGTTTTATAAGTATGGCCACTGAAGCACAATATTAACATGTTACATACAGTTTAATTTAACATGCTACATACTGTTAGTTTATAGCACTGCATCAATTGCCATTTATGTTGCATGCAGTGTATGACTTGCTGCTGCAACCTCCACCCCACTAACAGTTCCCCTAAAGAGCCCACACATTTAAGAAATCAATTAGTGTGTCTCTTAAAACAAACTTTTCCAATGCTATTTTACTCGTATGCCTTATGATTGCTTCTTCAAGTAGACTGAATGAGGGGGGGGGAATGGGGGTGATCATATGAAATAACGAATTGAAGTGCAAAATTTTTATTATTTGTAAGAAAATCTGCTTCAAAAAAAAAAAAAAAACCCCAACCTCTGAACTCAGATGACTAAAAATGGTAGATTTTGAAAGTAATATTAAGTAACATTACTCTAAAAAAAATGTACCATTTTTAGTCATCCACATTTAAGCTACTAAATTAGTACTTGTAGATGATATGAAAAGTACCCATTATCCCCTGAACAAGCTGGCTTTAGAAAATTTTTTAGTACAACAGATTATATACAAACAGTCAGTGTTCTTACTGAAAAATACAACTAATACTCTTCCCTTTACATTTGGCATTTATAGACTCCAAAAAAGCTTTTGATAGCATAAAAACAGCATCATTAATAGACGCCCTGAAAAATTATGCCATTGAACAACCTTATATAAATCTAATCAAGTATATCTACCAGAATGCAACATCTAATATTATCTTAAATGAAGAAAGTAAAAAGTTTAAAATAAATAGAGGAATAAGAGAAGGAGATACGATCTCACCAAAGCTATTTACATTAATGCTGGAACACATAATAAGCAAATTAAATTGGTTAGAAAAGGGGATCAACGTATATAGAACAAGGTTGAACAATTTAAGATGTGTAGATGATATAGTCCTCATTTCAGAAAATAAAAAGAATGAAAATAAATGATAAAACTAACAGATTTATCAAAAGAAATTGGATTAGAAATCGATATTAATAAAAAAAAAAAATGTCAAACCGACTTAATAATAGTGAAGCACAAGAAAACATTAGAATAAATGATAAAGAAATAGAATATGTGGAAGAATACATATAACTAGGAAAACTAATTACCATAAAGAAACAGGGAATTATGGAAGAAATTGACAGAAAAATGAAAATGGGGTGGACAGCTTCTGGAAAGTTAAAGAAAATTCTGTGTAGTAAAATAAAACCAGAAAACAAAGCAAAACTTTTCAATCAATGTACAATACCCATTTATGACATATGGTGCTGAAACCAGGCCTATCAAGAAAAATGTCTTGACAAAAATGCAAAAACCACAACATACAATGGAAAGATCCCTACTAAATAGAAGACTTCAAGATAAAGTAAATAATACAGATATAAGATTCAAAACAAAATTTTTAGACATAGGTAAAAAGATATTCGATTTGAAATGGGCTAGCCATATAGCAACAATGGGTAATAATAGATGGACTAAAATAATAGCAGAATGGAAACCATATAAAGGAAAGAGATGAGTAGGAAGACCAGAGGGAAGATGGGTGGATGATATAAACAAAACTGTAGGAAAGCTGTGGAATAAACAAGCCAAAGACAGAAACATCTGGAAAGAGATGAGGGATGCCTACAGCCTCAATTGGCTATAAAAAGGGTTGGAAAAAGATGATATGCTTTGAGTTCAGTTGGAAAGATGCTCACAAAACTCAGAGCTATAAATTCATTATTCACTTAATGACCCCCCCCTCCCCAATTTTTTTTTAGAAGCAAAAAGAAACACAAATCATTGTAAATCAAACTCATCTTTGTTATGTGGCTTCCTACATTCAAACTAGTTAACTTTTTTATTGGATTCATCAATTCAGGTAAAGTATCAAATTTCTGCAAATTTTCAGGGAGAAGTCCTCTCCTTCATCAAAGCAGTCTTTCGTTCAATCTTCGTCACTGTCTTCGGTTATGGTTAACCTTGACAGTTACGGTGATTCGAAAAGATGTCTTGCCAGATGTTAGGTAGCGAAAATCCCTTACAGTCATTAATGATGAAGTTCTGGTATTTTCCAATTTCAAGTCCTTCTTTCAATTTACACTTCAGGAAGTTGGATTGATGTCCATTGACAGAGTCCCAGTCCATGAGGTGTCCTGTTTCTCTAACGTGCCTGTCTAATCGTGTCTTGTTTGAACAATTTTTTATTGCTCCCTTGTGCTCTGCGATGCGAGTTTCCAGCCTACCACCTGTTTCACCTAAGTAGTATTTTCCACAGCTTCAAGTTACTTTATAAATCACTCCTTGCAATTTTAAGCAGCAATAAAAAATTGTTCAAGCAAGACACAATTAGACAGGCACATTAGAGTTAGAGAAACAGTCCTGTGTCTCTAACGTGCCTGTCTAATCCTGTCGAGATGACAGATTCAATGTCAAATGCCTTTTGGAAACATGCTACCATATGCCATTGCCAGGTTATAGCTTAAGAAACTGACCATTGCAAAAAAAATAAAGGGAGAGAGAGAAAGATGTCTTCCATAGGCAACCCTCACCGTCACACAAAAGATTAAAACTTTTTATTATCATTGTTGTAAATGCATGAAACTTTGGTAACTGTTTATCCTATTAAATGACACCTTAAATAAACATATAAAACGAGCAAAACACACAGATTAAATCAAATGGCACCTTTAAACCCCACGTACATTTGCAGTATTGAAAATCAAAGATAACTCATATTTTACAGGATTTATGCATACACAGTTGTATCTGTACTTTTCTGAACACAAAGAGGAACAGAAATAAGGAATTCTACAATTTCTAGTATACTTGGAGAGAATTCTGTAATGGAGTATTTATAATGATTTTTAAATGAAGTTCCTTTAAAGTGAGGGTAGAACTCTTCCAAGATCACCATCATCAAAGTAAAGCTCAATGGCAGCTCACCACAAGGTTCTTATAAAAATGAATTTTGTACGAAGCGGCTTTTCAGAAACTAGAGTCAAGGAGGGTGAACATTTGGTATAGCAAATAAATTATCACCTAATTCTAAATACCTTGTGTGTATTAAAGTGTTTTTGCCATAAAACAGTCAATATATATTTTTCAATGTTCTTCCCTTTAAGATTTCTATTCCCTCATCTTATTGCTTCTCTTCAGCTAGAAATGCCCTCTCACTCACCAGATTTGAATGCAATTCATTATCTGTGGGATCAAGTGAAGTGGTCCCCATTCACACAGAAAACCTATCATCAGCAATTTTCTGTGTATTATGGAGGATGGCTGTCACTAAAATATAGGCCACAGCAGCATCTGAACCTTTCAGACACCTGGTGCAGTCGATGCAAATGTGTTGCTACTGTTGTGAGGTTGAACATACTGTATATATATATAGTGGGCCAACACTTTCTTAGGTGGCCATACATAATAAATTATCCTTCCAGTGTATATGGGGCAATGCAGCATATTTGTCACTGCCAACCTGAATTTTAGAATCTGATGGATTACCCATGATGCCTCTGAAGACAAGTGTGTAGAAGACAGAACAGCATCATGCAGCTATGAAGAAGTGCAGCAGCATCCAGATATTAGAAATATGCATCAGTACAAAATGAAACCATTAACCAATGGCTGCAGGATTTATTTACCAAAATTCTCAATACAAAAAAGAATAACTTAAATATACACTGGCGGAAAGTGAAAAAAGAACACCAAGAAGGAGACGTCTGATACCAGCGAAATTTGTACAGCATAATAACGGAATGCAGAGGATAATGTGATCAAAACATTATGGCAAAATACAGCTGTATTTGCTGGTAACTGAAAAATAACATTTCCATGTAACATGGTTAGTACGAGGTTGAACCGCCATGAACTGCGTCACACTGTGCAATTCTGGCTTGGAGTCTGTCGTATAGATGTTGGATGTAAGTGTCGGGTATTGAGTTCCAAGCATCCTCAACCTGGACGCGTAAATCGGGGATGGTCGTGGCTGGCCGTGGAGACCGGATAAGTCATCGTCCCATAAAATCCCACACGTGCTCAATGGGGGACAAATCCAACGAACGTGCAAGCCATGGAAGTTGTCTCACACCCTGAAGTGCATGTTGCGTTGCAAGTGCCATGTGTGGGCGTGCGTTATCTTGCTGGAAAAAAACACGATGGACCGACCTTACAAATGGCACAACAACGGGCTGAATGATGTTGTTGATGTAGGAGGTGCTGTTTAACGTACCCGGTACAAACACTAGTTGTGTACGGGAGCGATAGCTGATCGTTCCCCACACCAGGAGACCAGGTGTAGGCCGTGTGTGTCGCTGGCGGATGCAAGAAGGGTGGAGACGCTCCCCTGTGCGTCTGCGAACACGCATATGGCCATCGCAGGCTCCCAAGCAGGATCTGCTTTCATCGCTGAACACGACAGATCGCCATTGCGTTCTCCAGTGCAGACGTGTTTTTTTTTATTTTTTTTTTTATTGGAGGTTTAACGACCACCGTGAGCAACTCAATGGGCTATAAGCAGTCGCCCGTCTCTAATTTAGGGTCACTGGTTCCAGGGAAGGGAGAGAGCCAGTGCCGTAAAACAAACACAACATCCATGCCTGACCAGGATTTGAACCCGGACCCCTTACGGACGAATGATCAGAGGCCAGTGCCTCAGACCACTGCGCCACCGGGGCGACCCAGTGCAGACGTTGGCAACACCAGTGCAGCCGTTCCTGACGGTGAGCTGGAGTCAGAGGTACACATGCCAGAGGCACATGTGCACGTAGTCCTGCATCCAGTAGACGGTTGCGGATTGTTCGCACAGTCACGTCAGGTGCAACAGCAGCTCGGATTTGCTTCGCACTGGATGTTCTGCTTGACAACGCCGCTCTTCTTATGCTTTGGTCGGTCCGCTAATCAGTCCGTCTGTGACTCCCAGTTCCACGTCTTCTCGTGTGGGAATGTTCCTCGGACCACCTACGCCACCATCGTACCACCACTGATACTTCCTGTCTAATTCGCTCTGCAATACGACAACACAACCACCCAGCCTCGCGGAGTCTGACTAGTCGGCCTCGTTCAAAATCCGATAACTGCTGAAATCGTACACGTGTTCCATGTCCAGGGATTGCAGCTTCTTCAGGGTCTTCGCCCGCGTCCGTAAGCCGACGACTGATTACATTCACTTCGCCGTACTCCTTAAATACCACCGACGATAATTTACATATTATGCCGTGCTGTGGCGCAAGCGCTCACCGGTTGGTCCCGAAATCAACATCACACCTACGTAAATTCGACCCCATTGACATATGTAAATTTCATGATCGTCCGCCAATTCCTTCTTGGTGTTCTTTTTTCACTTTCCGCCAGTGTAAATAAAGAAATGCAATGGCATTTTCTTTGTAAGTTCAGTGCATTCAGTTTTGAAAGATAAAAGTAACTTTCTTGCCACCATTGTTATTAATCAATTAAAAACAAAATTAACAATGCTTAATTAATATCTCATTTAGCAAGTTTGACTAACAGCAGTGCCACCTTGCATATGGCTAATTATCTTACTAAGATAGATGCTTTCAATAATGAAAAATGTGAACACTTAATTAATATATCATCTAGCAAGTTTGACTAACAGCAGTGCCACCTTGCATATGGCTAATTATCTTACTAAGATAGATGCTTTCAATAATGAAAAATGGCAACACTTAATTAATATCTCATCTAGCAAGTTTGACTAACAGCAGTGCCACCTTGCATATGGCTAATTATCTTACTAAGATAGATGCTTTCAATAATGAAAATGACAACACTTAATTAATATATCATCTAGCAAGTTTGACTAACAGCAGTGCCACCTTGCATATGGCTAATTATCTTACTAAGATAGATGCTTTCAATAATGAAAAATGGCAACACTTAATTAATATCTCATCTTTCAAGTTTGACTAACAGCAGTGCCACCTTGCATATGGCTAATTATCTTACTAAGATAGATGCTTTCAATAATGAAAAATGGCAACACTTAATTAATATCTCATCTAGCAAGTTTGACTAACAGCAGTGCCACCTTGCATATGGCTAATTATCTTACTAAGATAGATGCTTTCAATAATGAAAAATGGCAACACTTAATTAATATCTCATCTAGCAAGTTTGACTAACAGCAGTGCCACCTTGCATATGGCTAATTATCTTACTAAGATAGATGCTTTCAATAATGAAAAACGACAACACTTCATTAATATATCATCTAGCAAGTTTGACTAACAGCAGTGCCACCTTGCATATGGCTAATTATCTTACTAAGATAGATGCTTTCAATAATGAAAAATGACAACACTTAATTAATATCTCATCCAGCAGGTTTGACTAACAGCAGTGCCACCTTGAATATGGCTAATTATCTTACTAAGATAGATGCTTTCAATAATGAAAAATGGCAACACTTAATTAATATCTCATCTAGCAAGTTTGACTAACAGCAGTGCCACCTTGCATATGGCTAATTATCTTACTAAGATAGATGCTTTCAATAATGAAAAATGACACCTAATTAATATCTCATCCAGCAGGTTTGAAGAACAGCAGTGCCACCTGGCATATGGCTAATTATCTTACTAAGATAGATGCTTTCAATAATGAAAAATGACAACACGTAATTAATATCTCATCCATCAGGTTTGACTAACAGCAGTGCCACCTTGCATATAGCTAATTATCTTACTAAGATAGATGCTTTCAATAATGAAAAATGACAACACTTAATTAGTATCTCATCCAGCAGGTTTGACTAACAGCAGTGCCAACTGGCATATGGTTAATTATCTTACTAAGATAGATGCTTTCAATAATGAAAAATGACAACACGTAATTAATATCTCATCCATCAGGTTTGACTAACAGCAGTGCCACCTTGCATATAGCTAATTATCTTACTAAGATAGATGCTTTCAATAATGAAAAATGACAACACTTAATTAGTATCTCATCTAGCAGGTTTGACTAACAGCAGTGCCACCTTGCATATGGCTAATTATCTTACTAAGATAGATGCTTTCAATAATGAAAAATGACAACACCTAATTAATATCTCATCCAGCAGGTTTGACTAATAGCAGTGCCACCTGGCATATGGCTAATTATCTTACTAAGATAGATGCTTTCAATAATGAAAAATGACAACACGTAATTAATATCTCATCCATCAGGTTTGACTAACAGCAGTGCCACCTTGCATATAGCTAATTATCTTACTAAGATAGATGCTTTCAATAATGAAAAATGACAACACTTAATTAATATCTCATCCAGCAGGTTTGACTAACAGCAGTGCCACCTTGCATATAGCTAATTATCTTACTAAGATAGATGCTTTCAATAATGAAAAATAACAACACTTAATTAATATCTCATCTAGCAGGTTTGACTAACAGCAGTGCCACCTTGCATATAGCTAATTATCTTACTAAGATAGATGCTTTTAATAATGAAAAATGACAACACTTAATTAATATCTCATCTAGCAAGTTTGACTAACAGCAGTGCCACCTTGCATATAGCTAATTATCTTACTAAGATAGATGCTTTCAATAATGAAAAATAACAACACCTAATTAATATCTCATCCAGCAGGTTTGACTAACAGCAGTGTCACATTGCATATGGCTAATTATCTTACTAAGATAGATGCTTTCAATAATGAAAAATGACAACACTTAATTAATATCTCATCTAGCAAGTTTGACTAACAGCAGTGCCACCTTGCATATGGCTAATTATCTTACTAAGATAGATGCTTTTAATAATGAAAAATGACAACACTTAATTCATATCTCATCCAGCAGGTTTGACTAACAGCAGTGCCACCTTGCATATAGCTAATTATCTTACTAAGATAGATGTTTTCAATAATGAAAAATGACAACACTTAATTAGTATCTCATCTAGCAGGTTTGACTAACAGCAGTGCCACCTTGCATATGGCTAATTATCTTACTAAGATAGATGCTTTCAATAATGAAAAATGACAACACCTAATTAATATCTCATCCAGCAGGTTTGACTAACAGCAGTGCCACCTGGCATATGGCTAATTATCTTACTAAGATAGATGCTTTCAATAATGAAAAATGACAACACGTAATTAATATCTCATCCATCAGGTTTGACTAACAGCAGTGCCACCTTGCATATAGCTAATTATCTTACTAAGATAGATGCTTTCAATAATGAAAAATGACAACACTTAATTAATATCTCATCCAGCAGGTTTGACTAACAGCAGTGCCACCTTGCATATAGCTAATTATCTTACTAAGATAGATGCTTTCAATAATGAAAAATAACAACACTTAATTAATATCTCATCTAGCAGGTTTGACTAACAGCAGTGCCACCTTGCATATAGCTAATTATCTTACTAAGATAGATGCTTTTAATAATGAAAAATGACAACACTTAATTAATATCTCATCTAGCAAGTTTGACTAACAGCGGTGCCACCTTGCATATGGCTAATTATCTTACTAAGATAGATGCTTTCAATGATGAAAAATGACAACACTTAATTAATATCTCATACAGCAGGTTTGACTTACAGCAGTGCCACCTTGCATATGGCTAATTATCTTACTGAGATAGATGCTTTCAATAATGAAAAATGTGGTCTTAAACTATTCTCTCCAGGCTATTTCAAAGATATGGTTTCCACATTTTCCAAAGTTTAGGACAATTGGCCACATGAACAACTGATATAGCTCTGCATAAAAAATTATAGTGTCCCTAAATTTCTCCCTACTTGAGTAATTGGTGTGCATAAAATTATTTTCCCTCATACCTGATTATCATTATCATTAAGAAATATTTATGGTTTTCTGGCTGAAAGACAGGGCAGACAACTGGCCACAAAAGTTTACGGGGCCATATAAAAATTGCCATAAAATGAGAATTGAATAAAGAAAATGTTCTACATAAGCCAAGCGGGAGTTTTACTTTAATTTGGGGAAATAGAAGCTCATTAGTGAATACAAAATAAATGACTTAGTACATTTTTTAAAACTACGGTGTTTGATGAAACAAAGGAATTACAGCATGACTCGTACTATGTTCGGAAAAAACGATAAGGTGGGATTTTTTTTTAATAACACTGCACTTTTACTAAGGAACTAAATCTTTACATAACATGTCAAGTTCTTAATTCATTTTTTTATTCAAACAATAATAGGTTATTGCCACAAAAATTACTGTTTCACACGTTGTATGGGATAATGCCATTTGGTGCTAGATGCCTTGCTATAAATGTCCAACATAATACTATAATTAATTACAGTATCCAAAAATAAAGCATTAAAAATTGAGTAAACTCACCAATATGTTGTCTTAAATTATTTTTAAAATAACAATCTAATTTATTTTTAAAATAACAACTCAAAACAACATAGTCATTAAAAATTGAGTAAACTCACCATTATGTTGTTATACAATATAATGTTGAGTTTACTCAATTTTTAATGCTTTAGTTTTGGATACTGTAATTGATTATAATATTATATTCGACATTTATAGCAAGGATGCCAGCACCAAATGACATTATCGCATACAACATGTGGAACAGTAATTTTTATGGCATTAACCTATTATTGTTTGAATGAAAATATAGTAACCACGTAATGTTTATCGTTGTTGGTCTAGCATTAACCATAATGAGATTATTGTTAATACGTTATCATGTCAAGTCTTTTACTTGTGCATAAAAATGTTAATTACTAGGCTTTATGCTTATGCCCTTTTGACAGTTTTTATTTAACCAATGTCATATTCATAGCACTTACATATCAAGTCAAGTTAATAATAGTGTGCTTTTACCTAGGCACTAAATATTAATTCATAGGCCCTGGGCCTATAAGACTTCTTTTTTTTTTTTTATTGGAGGTTTAACGACCACCGTGAACAACTCAATGGGCTATAAGCAGTAACCCGTCCCTAATTTAGGGTCACTGGTTACAGGGAAGGGAGAGAGCCAGTGCCGTAAAACAAACACAACATCCATGCCTCACGGGATTTGAACTCGAACTCCTTTTGGACGAATGATCACAGGCCATCGCAAAGACCACTGTGCCACCTGGGTGGCCCTATAAGACTTAATATTTATTGCTTAAGTAAAAGCACACCACAGCCAGTATTATTAACTTGACTTGAAATGTTAACATTGAGAATATGACATTGGTGGAACAAAAACTGTTAAAAGGGCATAGGCATTAAATTTTTATGCCTATGCCCAAATACATTTTTAATTTTTTATTAACATTTGTATGCATTAGTAAAAGGGCAATATTAATCATTTGATATTTTATGTAGATATTTAGTTCCTAAATAATAGTGCAGCGATATTAAAAAATCCCGCCTTGTCATAGTACGTTTTCCAAACATAGTACGCATGAGTCGTGCTGGTAAGTCATTAATTTTGTTTTCACGACTGTACACTTTTATTTCCCTACATTAAAGTAAAATTCTCACTTGGCTTACATAGAAAGTTTTCTCGATTCAATTCTATTAGAGGGCTAAGAAACGGCAATTTTTATATGGTTGTTAAACTTTCGTGGCCAATTGTCCAAACCCCAGTCATCATATATTAGAGTTATTTGTTGTCTTGCAGCGCATATTATATTGCACTGCTGCAGTTACTCATCAGTAAGGAGTACTTGCATAAAAAGATCAGATTTGTGGGAATTTTTTGTAGAATACATCCCAATGGTATGGCTTTTTGGCAAATGTGTAGATTAGCGTCCTAAAAATTAGTTTGTCGGAAAAATTTCAGTACTTGGAAAAAAACGCAATGTACAGATTTTAGAGTATGGAAATTGGTGGCAAATGGTGCAGAAATTTCATGTTTTAAATGTGTTTTAAAGATTTTTATCATAATATTGACCTGTGGGTCCGACGCTGTGAAGGGAAACTGCGGTAGGCCTAATGCATCGTTCCGGCAGAGATGTGAAGCATTGGTCCATTAAAAAGGAAGGTCTGTTGCTGTGCTGAAATGACAGGCAAAAGAGTACAAGAAAAAGAGGTTACTATGTTAGCAGGAGAGTGATAAATGTTGTAGTGATACGCTACAGAAAATAGGTCCACATCATCCACCCTTTATGTTGTTGTATCCTGTGCATTGTTGGCAGGAAAAACCAGATAAAACATCTTACATTTGCAAAGATATGCATGAGTAAAATAGAAACTGACCTGCGAACAAGGAGAACCAAAACTGCAGTGACACAGCAAATCAGCTACCAATGGAAACCGTTCAAAGCAGAACCGAAAGTTATACTTCCCCAGTTTGCTGTGCAACATAGAAGAGCATATTATTACTTTCTATTTCGAATTGGGAAATCATATTTGAAAGAACAAAAAAATTCTCATCATCATCTTTAAAAACAATGACAAAACATGAACGAACTATATTCTGCAGTGTATGAGTGCAACACGGCTCGCTCTTCTGGCAAGAAGGTACGCACTTGGACTTGTAATCATCCGCACATGAATTACACGGAGCAACGAATCTTCCTTTCAAGGAAACAAAGCCTCACATCTTCACCGTAGTAATTCGTTAGGCTTACCCCAGCATCTCTTCACAGCATCGCACTCACAGGTCAATATTACGATTAAAATCTTTAAAAGACATTTAAAATATGAAATTTCTGCACCATTTGCCATTACTTTCCATACTCTAAAATTTGTGCATCACACTTTTTCCAGGTACTGACATTTTTCCGAAAAAATTATTTAGGATGCTAATCTACATATTTACCGGCTTTTCTGCTGTGCAAACATGTTTAGAGAGACGACCTCTCTGAGCAAATTGTTTGGAGCATACATTATATTTATGAGGCTTCTCATCAGTGCAAAGCAGAATATGATTTGGAACATTCACTTTTTATTTTAATTTGCTGAAACACACATCTCACTGATGAGGTTTTTCATCTTTGTGAAGTCGCATGTGACATGAAAGACTACGCTTTGCTGCAAATTTCTTGTTGCATATAATGCATTGGTGAGGCTTTTCACCTGTGTGAGTAAGCATGTGGCTTGAAAGATGACATTTCTCAACAAACTGTTTGGAGCACACCACACACTGATGGGGCTTTTCACCTGTGTGAAGCAGCATGTGACGTGAAAGACTACCTTTTGATCTAAATTTCTTGGTGCACACAATACACTGGTGAGGTTTTTCACCTGTGTGAATAAGCATGTGACTTGAAAGCTTGCCTTTCTGAGCAAATTGTTTAGAACACACATCACATTGGTGAGGTTTTTCTCCTGTGTGAAGCAACAAGTGTGTTAAAAGGCTACCTTTGTGAGCGAACTGTCTGGCGCATACATCACACTGGTGAGGTTTCACTCCTGTGTGAAGTAGCGTGTGTTTCAAAAGGCTACACTTCTGAACAAACTGCTTGGAGCATACATTACAAGAGTGAGGTTTTTTACTTTTGTGAAGTAGCATATGACTTGAAAGAGCTGCTTTAAATGTGAATTTCTTGAAACATAGGTCACACTGATGAAGTTTATCACCTGTGTGAAGCAGCATGTGTCCTGAAAGTTGACTTTGTGATGTGAATTTCTTGGCACATACAACACAACGATGAAGGCTTTCCGCTGTGTGAAGTCGCATATGACTTGAAAGGTCACTTCTCCGAGTAAATTGTTTCGAGCACACATCACACTTGTAAGGCTTTAAACCTCTGTGAAGCATCATGTGACTTGAAAGATTACTTCTCCGGGTAAATTGTTTGGAGCATACATCACATCGGTGAGGTTTTTCACCTGTGTGAAGTAGCATGTGAGTTGAAAGATTACTTCTCCGTGCAAATTTTCTGGAGCATACATCACATTGGTGAGGCTTTTCATCTGCGTGAAGCAACATGTGACGTGCAAGACTACTTTTCATTGTAAATTTCTTGTGGCATACAACACACTGGTGAGGTTTTTCACCTGTATGAATCAGCATGTGATTTGAAAGATGACCTTTCTGGGTAAATTGTTTGGAGCACACATCACACTGATGTGGCTTTTCACCAGTGTGAAGCAATACATGACTTAAAAGGTTACCTCTGTGTGCAAACTGTTTTGAGCATACATTACATTGGTGAGGTTTTTCTCTCGTGTGCTGCAGCATATGCTTTGAAAGCTCACCTTTTGATGTGAATTTCCTGAAACACACATCACACTGGCAAGACTTTTCACTTGTGTGAAGTTCCAGATGTCTCTCAAAGTTGGATTCAGTTGTGAAATTCTGGGAGCATATTTCACATTCCCAAAGATGTTTATTTGTATCCATTACAATGTGTGGTAAAGAATCAGCTTCTTTTTTCACTTCTGTGATAATCAGTTCTTGACTGATTTCCTCAAAAGAATCTTTCAGCAGTGGCTCCATGATAAATTTAAAATTTTCATTTATTCAGTAGACAGGAACACTAGTAACTAATTTCCCATTTGGTAATTTTGACTGTATGCAATCATGAAATAAAGTAAGCTCTCTGGTTTAAACTGCATTATCTGCACATCGAAAGAAAAAGAAAAACATCAGTGTTTTGTCTTATGTCTAAAGGTACATTTGGGACGATTTACTTGGTCTCATCAACACAACCATATCGTAGGAAATGTAGAAATCACAGTAAAGATGTTTTGGAAGCAAATTTTCTGAAAATTTTTTTTGGATTTTGGATTGGTGGTTTAACGACCACCGTGAGCAACTCAATGGGCTATAAGTAGTCGCCCGTCCCTAATTTAGGGTCACTGGTTCCAGGGAAGGGAGAGTGCCAGTGCCATAAGACAAACACAACATCCATGCCTCACCGGGATTCGAACCCGGACCCCTTTCGGACGAATGATCAGAGGCCATCGCTTAGACCACTGCGCCACCGGGGCGGCTCAAATTTTCTGAAATGGCTGAACCTAATGTAGAGTTAGAATACAAGCTAAACGAAAAAAATGTACCGCTTTTGTAATTTTGTTATCTGTGCAATGAGGCATATGACATTCTCAATAAAGGAAACATGAAAACAATTTTGTCCCTGCATGATGCTGACTGCTAGATCCTATTTGTAAGAAAATAAAACAAAAACGGGAACTCCTGTATATCCCTATTATTCCAAATTTCTTTAAGAACGTTTCCTCAGCCTCATTATATTACATGTACAGCTAATTTTACAAGGCCAAGTTACCTCCTTTTACATGGTAAAATAAACTCATTGTAAAAACTTCAGTGATAAAAATGAACTTTCATAAGTTTATGGTTATAAAAAAATGTTTTTCATAGGAATCCTTAACCAGCAGAAGACACTTGATGCATCACATGCATTCCACATTCTATATTTACAGTTAAATTTTTCATTCAATTTCGTATGAACAAAGCAACAAAATCCTACTGCTATTTCAATATAATCGACCATAACCCAATAAATATTTGGAAATGTGATGTAAATGAAGTTGAGTTAGTTCAAGACTTCCAGTGAAAGGAACTCCGAAGGAGAGAAAAATTCCCTAGCTGCACTCCTGAAATTCCCATATCACCGCTTTACGCATACTTGATGTTGAACTCTTTGCTTGATGTCAAGCACGAAAACAGAATCCTACAGAAACGGTGCAAAAGGCAGGAAACAAAGGCATGCATTATTTTTATTAATGAAATTGTTGCCTAAAACATTTTTTTTTATTGGAGGTTTAACGACCACCGTGAGCAACTCAATTGGCTACAAGCAGTCGCCCGTCCCTAATTTAGGACCACTGGTTCCAGGAAAGGGAGAGAGCCACTGCCGTAAGACAAACACAACATCCATGCCTCACTGGGATTTGAACCAGGACCCATTTCGGACGTGTGTTCAAAAGCCATCGCTTAGACCACTGCTCCACTGGGGCGGACTTTTTTTTTTTTTTTTTTTATGTAATGGCTATTTCACACACAGTGAAATTGGCTATCGAATATTTCAACCTTTCAAGAACACTGTTAGCATTTATGTAATTACCAACAGTGACGCTTCCAATGTTAGCGCCTCTCTGAAGTTGCCACGAAGTTGGAACCAGTTTTTTCAAGTAACGCCTTGGTACCAGTTAGGTATATTATATCATGGTACTTGAACATATATTTCTGAAATGGCAGAACTTATTGTACATAAGGTTTTTGGAAGGGGACGGAGCCCGGTGATAAGGGGGCCCCCATACAGTTTTCAATTTAGAACCACCAAATTTGGTATGAGGATGAAGCAGACACGTGACTCTCAGCACAGCAACGAGCCTTACAACCAGCCAAGTTGAAATGATGCCGTCTTACTTTGAAACTTTAACTTCCGAGTACAAAATGCGGTATTTGGAAAAAATTAAAGAGATTGAAGGTAAAGATCCTTATGTGCTGAATGCAAGTATATTCGAAGGTGATGCGCAAAGTTTCCCGAAAGTGCAAATAGTAAATATTTTTCATGACTTCGTCTTTCGTCGAAGCGCCTTTACTGCAGAACAATTCGAGGCATATAAAAGTTTCGAAGCATATAACAATTTCTCCTCGTCGGTATTCTTTTACAGGGTAATTTAGAACGATCACAAATTCGTGAGTAATTAGTAATTTATGGAGAAAATAGGTACGCTGCCTTAATAAGTAAGGTTCTCTTCAGTGGCGGCTCGTGGTTGGAAAAATAGGTGAAGAGGTATAAGAGCAGTATGAAAAGATATCTACTGTCTACAATGAAAATCACTTAATGAGGACTTACCTATTTTTGTATATTAAATCAATTTTTCTTCCTTTTAGAGCTGCAAATTTGTCGATTATGTCGTCATAAAATGGTTAGATGGTTGTTTCTTCATGAGCATCAATAAAATGTCATCCTAAATAGAAATATTTGCCAAATAAGCAAGTCTATCTTGGGAACTAGTGTTTCTTGAGCAAGTTTGTATTCCTTTAAGAAAATTTCTTTCCACTGGCACACTTGTATATGGAATTGTTAAAATGAGGAAAACCAATTTATAATCTTCTGTAAAAATGCCTTTGTCTCCGTGAAACACTCGAAGGAGTTCTTGAGTCAATATATTCCTTAATTTTTCATCGGCATATACAAGACTCGATTCATTTTTAAGGCACTGGTGTTTAGTAAATATGTTTCCGTAAAAATGTAGATTTTCAAGAGCGCGAGAGGGAAAGCATGCATTAAATTATTCGAATTTGGTTGTGTCAGAAAGTCAGACAAATTGAAGTTTCTTACAGTTCTGAAATCTTATATCCATTTCCATCAGAATGTAGTCCAAAATTTCAAAATACAATTGTTTATAATTTTGAAAAATTGTTTCCTGTGTAAGAGCAGCATATTCCCGTGCTTATTTCTGGGATTTTGCTAGCTTTTCCAAACTGTGTTTCAAATACCTCATCGTTCCTTTTATGGCTCAAAATTTCAGGTTTTTTTTTAATTTGAGTTACACAGTAGTTTATGTTTAGTTATTTTTTCTTCAAAAGTTCGAATAATAGATCGGTGGAGCCAAAAATGTAAATTCGAAAGTGTTCATATCATTCAAAATCCCCTTGGCAAGATGAATTTATTTTTTGTCTGATTATTCGCTATTCGTCAGAAATTCGAACACTTCCATCAATTTGTCCTAATCTTCAACAACTACACTTACTAATTTCAAAGGGGAGGACCATCGAGTTTCTGTTATGGTTGGTCTGCGTCTTGCGGTTATTGATATATGTATAAGACCGCTTCGCAGAATGGTGAACAAACGAAAATTCCACTGAGGCTTGCAAAGAGTATTCGACACTTAGAAATTTTAGAAAAACTCTGGTGTTATACAAGATTCAAACGATGAACTAAGCAATGAACAAAAACAGCTGGAGAAGATTTATCTTTGACATTTTTTTCTGTAGCCCATTTAAGTGTCCAGACATTATACTTGCCCCATCGTAACATTGTCCTATTTATTTGTGTTGGTAATCAGACTGTTCCAAAATTTTTTCTAGCATTTTGTATAAAGCTCCTGACGTTCTATCTTCACTCACATCATGGAAACCCAAAAATCCCTCAAGCAATACCCCTTCCGAATCAACAATAAAAAACTATTTAATTTTTGGCCTGATCGTTTATACAGTATATTCAGAAATACGTTCAATTAATTCATTTTTAATAGTTTTTTATCCTTACGTATTGATTTTCAATTTCTAAAGAACTTCTTCATATCAACAATGAAAGTAATTCAATGAAATTTCCACGATTTATCGAGTCCATGCTTTCGTCATGGCCATGGTATGCTAGTTCCTGTTTGCTGAAATACAGTATAGACTAATATTGCATCAATCACTGTCTGCAGGAAAAGTCTATTTAAACGAATGTTTTCGTTAAAATGCGTTTTCAAAAGCCTAGCATTCTTCATCAGGGCATCTGCAATGGTGTTTTGAATTTTTTCAAAATTCCTTAACATTAATCCGCGTTTCAGATGTTTGCTAGATGCACGAGGTTTATGAAGTGACCGTGTTACGCTTAATAAATCTGAGAATCCGTCTTTATTCCACGCCGAATGTTTATTACTAAAAAGCAAGCAGGATCAAAAAAATTAACACAGAAGTGCTGCAAATACATTTATATTCAGTAAATTAGCAATTTTAAAAATTAATATTTTTAGATTTACAGTTCTTCTTGATTTCGTTCTTGGCAACAATTGTCAGTGAATCTGTTGATCGTCCTTGAAGCAAAATGTCTCTTTTATCTTCATCTTTCCACAGATTAAATGGTGTTTGCAATAAATTACAAACAATATCGTTCACAGGATGCATACTAAAAATTATAACTATCAGTTAAATTGTACACAAACCTAAAATATCAGTTAAAGCTTTCAACAAATAATCACAAAGCACGAAAGAACAAATTTCTGTCGGAAAATAATGTACCACAGCATCACAAGGAAAAGGCCCTAGTAGATTACAAGGTATCCTGGCAGTCAGCCCGCTCCAGAGTGATCTCTGACGACTTGACGCTCAAAAACTGAGAGATGCACTTCACTTGAGCGAGCAGATTGGGGAGGGTGACGTCACGGTAACCATGACAACTTGGCCGAAAACTGCAGACTTCCAAGCATTCTCATTTCGGTTCTTCACTTGCACTGTTTTGCGTATAAGGATTTGCTTTCCGTATTGAGCGCGCCATGTGAATTAATATTTATTTTAAATTTTGAGTAATTTGGAACTGAATAAAGGCAAAAAAGAATATATTATAAAAAAATACTGAATAAAACTTTATTTTGAGTAAAATAGGTGAAGAGGCACTTCACCTACTTCACCTGGAAAGCCGCCACTGGTTCTCTTCCCTCCCAGGTGCGGAGATTTGAGTAAAAAAAGATAGATTTTCTTTCTTTCCAGGAATCGCTGATTTTGGATAAAACTCAACCTTGAAAGGTTCTATGCCTTTTTGAGAGTTTAACTCTTCAACAGAAAGTGTCTTTCTAAGCTCTGGGAAGCGATTTCCAAGCCTTAGAAAAATGAGCAAATCTTTTTTTTGTTTACGTAAAATTGTGCTGAAAAAAATAAAATAATTTTGCTGGGATTTGTGCCCTATAGTAGAATTATGGTGGCGGGAACGGTGTGCTAGAGCTCTAAAAAATACAGAAGAGCCAGAGCTCAGTTTTGCTAACAAATTAACTTTTAACCATATAAAAAGTTTCAACACCTCCTAGATCAACCAGGAACCTTCTGAAAAGAAGTCCCTGGAGAAAAAGTAACCACGTGCACATAAGTGCAGATTGGAGACCGAAGGGTTTATTTAAAAAAATATTTTGACTAAGAGACACACTCTAAAAGGTGTTCTATAAGAAAATAGTCAGTAGCAATAAAACCTAAGCAAAAAAACCAGCCAATACCTTTTAAATTCAACTTGAAAACCTTGAATCAACGAATGAAACGCCTGGCTCAATATGTGCAATCACTGCAGTCCAATAGCGTTTGAACAATTAAAAGATAGATTCTCTGCATAAAAGATAGATTCTCTGATTTCTGGATAAAACTAACGTTTAAAAGGTTGACTCTTCAATAAAAAAGTGTTTTCAAAGCTGTGTGAGCGATCTCCCTTCGTTCGGCATATAAGCGAAGTTTTTGGTACTGCATTTAGAGACAGCAGCAAGTAGCCTGAAAAAAATTACGGTCTCAATTTCCTCTATTACCGCAATTCATAATGCCACAAAATCTAGGCATTTTGGCTTCAACTTTTTATAAACACCGACAGCTAACGTCACGTGCTACATCCTCATACTATCTCATAGTACCCTAACTTAGGCCGCAGATAGTTTTTGGAAGGGGTCGGACCCCGGGGTCAAGGGGCGGCAGATGCAAAATTTTCGCAAAATCTACAGTTTTCCATTTAGAATAAGGTGACCATATATCGGAACACTGATTTGAGGACAAATGCGCGTGGCGTCCCAAAATCGGCAGTTTATTTGGGAACATATGGTAATTACTCAAAATAAATATGCAAATATTTTTGTCACAAAACTGTATTGCTTTAATAAGTGTGATATTACATATGAAAATTTGTGTCTTAAAAGGATATATCTTGTAGAATGTTGGTAATTTGTACTGACAAAGTAGAATTATGATGGCGAGAACATATTAGCAAAAATAAAATGCCTTACCTTGCACATGCGCCGAATTAAAATCAAGGTGCATACCAAACTAATTGCATGGCGAATTTTTCATTTTGCCAAAATTTTTGGAGAAACTTAGGTCAAGTACAGTCGAAATTTGACCGCACCAGTAGTTCAGTGTTCTTGTGCTGGCCACTGACCATTCGTACAAGTTGGTACGGGTTCGAGTCCCGACTGAGACATGGATGGTGTGTTTGTCTTACAGCACTTGCTCTTTCCCTTCCTTAAAACGAACGTCTCCAAATTAGAGACAGGTGACTGCTTATAGTCCTTAGAGTTGCTCGCGATGGTCGTTAAACTCGGAAAGAAGAAAAAAAAAAGTCAAAATTTGTTTTCACAAGAAGCATGTCGGAAAATTAGTACAACGAAAACTACTTTTAAGAACATTTTTCATTAGAAATCTAACGAGCTAATGAGAAAGTAAGTTTGAGGACATTTGAGGACAAACATCAAAATTTGAGGACGATTTGCATCCCCAAAGGCATCAGACGTTTTTGGGGACAGTAAACAAAATTCGAGGACTGTCCTCAAGAATTGGGAATTCTGGTCAGCTTAATTTAGAACCAACATTTTTTTTTATTGGAGGTTTAACGACCACCCAAGGATTTATACACCCCCCCCCCAACACACCCCAAATTTCTTCAGCACCCCCTATAAAAAATATCAACATCCTCCCGTTTGGAAGGGTGTAACAAACAAAGATACCCACCCACCCACGTACACATATGATGATTGGTGATGATGTTTTGTCACACCCCATCCGAAAGAAATCAAAGCTACATGAACGACAAGTTCATACACAGAAAGAAACGATCACAAAAGGAAGACACAGACCTAGTGTGAATTTTTTAAACATTATTTACTTTTGATTGTCATTCAGTATAATGCCGGACAAAAAGCGCAGTCCCAATTGCGAAGACAAATCAGATTTTGGACCAGCTCGCACTTGCCCTCGCATCATTTGGTTGAGTGTGAGTAGTATCACAATCTTTAATGAAGTAGGTTGGGAAACGAAATTTCTGTGGGAAGCCAACACTTGGAGGTTATTCGAAAGCCCAGGCAAAGGCCTGTTTTTTTGCGTTTTATTTGATGTTCCATTCGTTGATGTGTGCAGTAGCGCAGTCAGGAATGGATCCAACAGGTCCAAGACATTTTTTTAGCTGAGATATTAAGAGAGTTCACTCTTGTCTACTTTCACAAACAAATGAAGCTATGAAATGCTTTACACTGTTATTAAAATAATCATTAACAAATGTTTTTTATGAAATGTCTTGAATTTTTACTTTCCATTCATATACTTTGTTTATACGAAAGAGCTATATAAGGGAGATTTTTTCTCGCGGAGTCTGTCTGTGTTCCCATACCTTTGTAACACAATATCTCTTCAATGACTCGGGGTTACAAATTTCAAATTCGGTATTTTTGGACATATTAGTGAAAAATAATAATTTTATCGATTAAAAAAAAATCCGTTAAATGACGTTCGATTTAAGAAGAAAGCTCCCAAGAAAATTTTCTTATCTGCTCTCTCGGAAATGGCTTCAGCGACAAATCCAGAATTTAGAACCTTCTATAAGCACCCCGTTGAATTTTTTTTTTTTTGATTGGAGGTTTTACGACCACCGTGAGCAACTCAATGGGCTATAAGCAGTCGCCCGTCCCTAATTTAGGGTCACAGGTTCCAGGGAAGGGAGAGAGCCAGTGCCGTGAGACAAACACAACATCCATGCCTGACCGGGATCCGAACCCGGACCCCTTACGGACGAATGATCAGTGGCCAACGCCTTAGACCACTGCGCCATCGGGGCGGCCCCGTTAAATTTGAATGAAATCGGTCAAGAGTGTTCGATTTAAATAGAAATCAGTCAAGAACTTTTCCAATGCAATATCTTTGCAATGGCTTCAGTTACAAACTCGAAATTCGGCATTCCGGACTTAATTGGCAAAGAAAAAATTGTTTTACAAAGTTTAAAAGAAAGGAGAAAATCGGGTTTGTTTTGAAAAGAAATCCGCCAAGAAATTTTCTGATACAATGTCTAGGAAAGATACAATGTGAAAAGTTTCAACTAGTAAGTTGGTATCACCTTCTGAAATAATAACTCCGTCGAATTTAAATGAAATCGGTAAAACAGCGTTGGATATAATGATAAATCAATCAAACATAAATTTTGTAAATCTCAAACAGTTGGAGTTATGAAATCAAAACTTTGTATTTAAGACCTTCTACCAGGATGCAACAGAACATAATACAGCAGTTGTCCCTTTTTTTCTGCTCTCGGATCTGCCACAACAAGATAATCCATCAAGATAATCCATCAAAATGGTATCTGTTCCCATACAGTTTGATGGCAGATAATCCATCAAAATGTATGGGACCAGATACTGTATAATGATGACGAGTTTTGCTGACAAACGAAAGAAGGCATCTTAGTACTTGAAATATCCTTGGATTAAACGTACATCTGAAGGATAGAAAAGCAGCATTTGTTACAGATTTGGTAAAATAAAAACTGGTCAATGGGTAACTGAGTTAGTTCAACTATCTGCTTCAAAGAAATTTGGGCGAAAGGCTTTAAAACGTGAACAAAGGCATTCACATATAATGGCCTTGGCTGCATCTAACACAAACCGGGAGGGTGTGGATATTAAAACAATGGTATTTATGCAATCCAATATACAGATGGAAAAAAGAAAGTAACTCAACTAAGGATCTGCTAAAACTTGCGTACTACAACTAAGGATCTGCTAAAACTTGCGTACTACTTATTTTGATCGGAATTCCGCACACTATATCGAACTGGCCTAATCTAGTTGCAATGGCTACTTTTGTGGATGGAACTGGTAATCTGGATAATCGAATTAAAAATGATCCACAGAGTACTCACATTAATCATCCACTGCCATAACAGATTTGGTGAAGCTGTTACAGGAGCAATAGCTAAATGGCTGAAAGGTGTTCCATCATATTCATTCATGGCTGATGAATGCACAAACATCAGTGGTCATGAAATGCTTAGCATTTGTGTTCGTCATATCGTTGCTGAGGGTGAAGATAAAAAAATCAAGTTTGAAGAAATCTGTTTATCTGCAGTTAACTTACAGTCAACGAAAGCAGAGCATATTACAGATGTGTTGATTACTGAGCTAAGAAAATAAGGTTTGAATCCAGCAAACATCTCTGCAGTATCATTTGATGACGGTGCCAATTTTAGCGGAAATGTGAGTGGCGTCAAGGTGAGGCTGGAAGAGCATGCATCAAATTTATTATTTGTACACTGCCAAAGCCATCTTTCGCAACTCGCTCTTGCTCACAGCTGCAGACAAAGTCCTCATATCAAGAGAGTACTGAGCGCGCTTAATAAGCTGTACAGCACATTCAGAGTAAGACACAAAAAGATTGTCAATTTTACACATGGCAGAAATGGTGGTCAATAACATGTCTTATAAACTTGTTCAACCAAGGGAAACGAGATGGTTGTCACATGAAGGCACTGTTAAAGTACTCGTACAGCATTACGCTTCTACGTATATGTATAGCCCTAGAAAATATCTACATTGTGGCTGGTGACTATTCGTCTAATGCAGGGGGACTTTTGCTTCTGTTTCGAAAGAAAATGACGATTTTCATCCTCGTGCTACTTTCTTCTCTTTTATCATCACTAGTTCGGCTCAATAAATCCTTGCAGTTATCCCAAGAAAACTTAACGGAGGCAATGGTACTGATAAATTCAGTGTAAAAACACATCAAGGATATTGATATCAGTGATTTGATGTTCGAAGCAATGGAAGTTTACAAAAAGGCTCAGGAACATAACATAAAAATGGAAGATAACGACATGACTGATAAGGACTTGCTGAAGTTGGCATACAGCTACAAGAATAAAATTATACAAAAAATGAACCATAGATTCTTTGACCAATTTGAGGAATTGGGAAAGTTCCATGAGATTCACCGAAAAAACTGGAAAACCCTGACTTTACGAAAATTGCCAACATGTGTGGAACCAATGAAAATGACATAAAGAACGAGTTTAACATTTACAGGAGATACCTTAGGAATGTTGAGACTCAAAGCAATCTTCTAATACTTACATGTGGTGCAGAAAGTAAATCCACGTTCCCTTCGCTGTCAGCTGGAGCTATGCGCATTTCATTGCTTCCTGTTGAAACTGCGTGTGCAGAATAAGCTGACCAGAAGTCCCCAATTCTTGAGGACAGTCCTCGAATTTAGTTTGCTGTTCCCCAAAGCGTCTGATGCCTTTGGGTACGCAAATTGCCCTCAAATTTTGATGTTTGTCCTCAAATGTCCTCGAACTTACACTTTCTCATCAGCTCGTTAGATTTCTAATGAAAAATGTTCTTAAAAGTAGTTTTCGTTGTACTAATTTTCCGACATGCTTCTTGTGAAAACAAATTTTGACTTTTTTTTCTTTCCGAATTTAACGACCATCGCGAGCAACTCTAAGGACTATAAGCAGTCACCTGTCTCTAATTTGGAGACATTCGTTTTAAGGAAGGGAAAGAGCAAGTGCTGTAAGACAAACACACCATCCATGTCTCAGTCGGGACTCGAACCCGTGCCCACTTGCACGAATGGTCATTGGCCAGCACTAGGACACTGAGCTACTGGCGCTGTCAAATTTCGACTGTACTTGATCTAAATTTCTCCAAAAACTTTGGCAAAATGAAAAATTCTCCATGCAATTAGTTTGGTGTGCACCTTGATTTTAATTCGACACATATACAAGGTAAAAGCATTTCATTTTTGCCATCATAATTCTACCTTGTCAATACAAATTACCAACATTCTACAATATATATCCTTTTAAGACACAAATTTTCATATGTAATATCACTCTTATTGAAGCAATGCAGTTTTGTGACAAAAAGATTTGCATATTTATTTTGAGTATGTATATGTCCCCAAATGAATTGCCTATTTGGGGACACCACGCTCTTTTGTCCTCAAATCAGTGTTCCAATATCTGGTCACCTTAGTGTATAAAGGACATTTTCGACAATGTACCGTATTGTGCAGTGATGTGCATTTCACCCAAGCAACCCAAGCAGTGCTTGGGCAAAGGAAATGAAGGATACATAAAAAATTCTCTAACTCTTTAAATTTCTGTTTTCGACACAGATAATTATCACCACAAAGTTATAGATATACATCTGTTTTTATACCTCTGAAGTTTTCTTAAGTGTATAATCCATGCACACCGGCAATAACAACGAGACAGGAGAAACAAATGATGCTGCACTCCGATTGGTCGCAGCTGCCGAGCGCATGCAACACCTGCTTCTGTAATCCAAGCGTCACCGACGCTAAAGGGGTGTTGCTATGACAACCTGACGGCACTAGTCTGCTAACTAATGAGAAATGCTCCCTAGAGACGACCGTCTTAGCGTGTAGCTGCTCTTAACCAAGCATTCAGTGGACTGCTTGGGTTATGGGAGCTGAACTGTGGATGCATTGCTCGAAGTTCTTTTTACATCGTGTGCTGTGAATTACTGAATATACATGTGTATTAAAAAATATTCTAAACAGCCATGTCTGATATCATAAACGAAGACATTATAGCCAATTTGTTAGAAACTCCGTTTTCTAGCCGAACTTTTGAAGAAAAGAAAAATGGGATTTCGAAAGAAAGACCGATGCCTGCATTGACAAGTTTAACGCAGCAACAAAAGAATATTACTCGACATTTTCAAAACGCCAATTATGAAAGATACGCATGGCTTGCCGGAAGTGTTAAGACCAACAAACTGTTTTGTTGGAACTGTTTCCTGTTTACCTGTGACAGAAGCTCCACTTGGACAACAGGATACAGCAAGCTAAGCAATTTACCTAAAGCAATACAGGATCATGATGTTGCTGTTAAGCATGTTCGTGCGTCCATTGCACTCGCAACTTTTGGAACTGTTCGTATTGAAACTGAGGTCAGTGACCAGATACGACAAAACATAAGTCAACACAACGAAAAGGTAAGACGTAATAGAGATATTTTGAAAAGGCTTATAAATGTGCTTCCTTGCAAAGCTACAAATTTCATTTCGAGGAGATGACGAGTCAAAAACTTCCAACAACCGCGGAAATTATTTGGAACTTTTGGACTACACTGCTCAGTATGATCCTGTTCTAAAAAACCATTTGGTGTCTTGGACAGTATTCAAAGGAGTATCAAATCATATTCAAAATTATTTAATTGATTGTGTCGCCAATGCACTGAGTAATGAAATTAAACGCCAGTTAAAGCAATCCGATTTTGTTGCCATATTAGCAGATGAAACTACCGACGTCTCAAATAGGTCTAAATTTTCTCTTGTTTATCGGTATGCAAATGAAGGAAGGGTGGTAGAAAGACTTATGTGCTTCCAAGAAGTTAGTGAGGAAAAAACAGCGGCAGCACTTTCTGGTCTTATTTTGTCCCATATTAAGAATTTTTCAGACTGTGGTGGAAAACAGGTTGTGCAGAGCTACGACGGAACTGCAGTAATGGCCACTTCCTTGCATGGTGTACAGTCGAATATTAAGGCATCCTTTCCACAAGCCCTCTTTGTTCACTGCTATGCGCACTGTTTGAATTTAGTACTTTCCCAAATAGCTTCAAGTATTCCTGAATGGCGTATCTTTTTTGCTACTCTTAGTGGGCTTGCAGCGTTTTTCTCGAGGTCACCAAAGCGCTCAAAATTTCTTGATGCCTTTTTGGGAAGTCGACTACCCAATGTTCGCTCCACAAGATGGGATTACTCATCACGACTCGTCAATACTGTCTACGAAAAAAAGAAGAGCTTCGCCGGACTTTTGCTACCATGTTGGAACATCAATCGCAAGTAGAAAGGGATATTCTTGCTGGTGTTCACTGACATTTGTCCAATTTAAAAAACTTTGAATTTTTCTTTCTTCTTGCGACCTTCCACAGTGTTTTTCTCTTACTGATGTTTTGTTCAGCGTGCTTCAGAATGCTTCATTAGACATTGTTTACTGCAGAAGTAAGATAACGGAAACACAAAATGCTGTGAAATCTCTGAGAAGTCGTTTTCAGGAAGTGTACGAATTAATCATTGCTGATGTTGGACTCCCAAGAAAACAAAACCGAAATCTTTCTGAAGACATTATGACTACCACTAAATACAAAAGATTATATTTTGAAATATTCGATAATGTCGAACAACCCATTAATACAAGATTTCAATATTATGAAAAGCTTACATTTTTGTGCTTACTAGATTATGGTCGCTACTTCGAGGAAGTACGTTTGAAAAACGAATTAATCGTAGCATATAGTTCACACGAATTTTACGACGTCACCTATACAGCTAATGAAGATGTTGGCGACTTCAGCACTTGGAAAATCCATGCCAAAACTTTACCTATTGGCTTCACTTATAAGTGTGATACCTGTGTCCACTTCAACAGTTGAAAATCGTTTTCTGCATTAAAGTAAATTAAGACATACGCACGAAACAAAACAGGACAGAAACAACTCTCGCATCTTGGACTGATATCGATTGAAAGTGATCTGTTAAATACTCTGAAAGAAAGAATTACTTTTTCGATTCTGTAATAGAACTGTTTGCTGCATGTGATCGAAGAATGGAGTTTACTTTTAAATAGAAAGTATGTTAAGTGACTTCAATCTATTCGGAAAACAGAAGTCTTTTGTTTTAGATTTTGCTGTGTTGTGTAAAAGAATAGATGTAAAAAAGTAGCTATGGTATCTATAACGTACCCCATGCTTTTCCACTTTTATTATTTCAAAAATCTGAACCTAATGTCAATTGTAAAAAATTGAAAAGTAATTGCCTTTGCGACTGCTTGAGTAGTCTGTTGGGTCACCGCACGTCACTGGTATTCTGTCATCTGAGAGGAAATGCATGCTTCAAGAACATGTAGACGCCTTAATGAAAATTTCAATAGAAGGCCGGAAAATTTCCGATCTTAGGAGCCCAACCCATGAAGATGGTAAAGTGTAGAATCAGTGCATTGAACAAGCTTACCACAAATGGCTTCGAAAGGGACGACGAAATATTTAAAAGATAAAAATGTTAAGAACGCTACACAACCAAAGAATGTGTTTATCTTTTTAAGAAATACTGTAATTGTTATTTTTAAATTATTAAGTGAAAGTACGCGGCAAAGGTATTAAGCAGAGGCTAACCTAATTTAAAATGAAAAATGATATTTATTATACAAAATGCTGTGTGATAGCTATGTTTTAAATTTGGTATTTGCCGTGACAGTCAACTATGACAAGGCACAAGCTACAAATTTAACCTTCTAACAACTGTAAAACCGATCAACAGTCAATAACCCACTGCCCGACAGAGAAAATGCCACACCAAGATGACGTGAACGCAGCGCCATGCAAATTGCAGGGTAGGTGAACACGTACGTGTTATGCAAATGATTATATTTGCAGGTCAATCGCACGAACGGCGCGCGAGATATAAGCGGACAACCAGAACGTGAGGCCATCAGTCGAGACGTTGTCACGGCTTCGAGAAGTGAGTGGTTATGGTGTAACCGTGTCGTGTCTGGAGTACGAACAAGGGGTGCTAATTCCGTTAAGACGCCGTAGTACGCGATTTCATCAAACGGATGAGTTCATGAGAGGTGTCATCGTAGACCCTCGTGCCGGATGGTCCTTGCGTCGTATTGCGAAAGAAACGCAACGTAATGCCAAAACCATCGGTTGCATGTGGAGACAGTAGTGCTACGAAGAATCTGTGCAACGTCGTAGGGGGACCGGAGCACGAAGACTGACGTCCGAGCGCACCGATCGTCGCAGCCGACGTCATGCCGTAGCGGACTCACAGGCCACAACAGGCGCCATTTTGCGGAGTGTACGGGGAGGCTTGGATACTCCGATATCAACGCGAACAGTGTTGCGCTGATTGGCTGTGTCTGGTTCGCTGTCCAGCCGTCCGTTGTGAAAGCTACCCTTAACAGCGAGCCATCATCATCCCCGCTTGACGTGGTGTCGCTCCAGAGCCGCGTGGGGGCCGAATGGGACAGTGTGGTGTTCAGCGATCAAACGCGGTTCTGTCTCATTACGAATGATCGCCGTGTGAGAGTCTTGAGGCGGTGTGACCAACGGGCGGAAATATCCGCCATTGTGGAGCGCCACACGGCCAGGCGAAAGAGAATTATGGTGTGGGGTGCTATCAGTGCCACACGGCCCAGCGACAGGGAATTATGGGGTGGGGTGCCATCAGCGCCACACGGCCCAGCGACAGGGAATTATGGGGTGGGGTGCCATCAGCGCCACACTGCCCGGCGACAGGAAATTATGGTGTGGGGTTCTATCAGCTCCACACGGCCCGGCGACAGAGAATTATGGTGTGGGGTGCTATCAGCGCCACACGCCCCAGTGACAGGGAATTATTGTGTGGGGTGCTATCAGCGCCACACGGCCCGGCGACAGGGAATTATTGTGTGGGGTGCTACCAGCGCCACACGGCCCGGCGACAAGAAATTATGGTGTGGGTTTCTATCAGCTCCCACGGCCCGGCGAGAGAGAATTATGGTGTGGGGTGCTATCAGCGCCACACGGCCCAGGGACAGGGAATTATTGTGTGGGTTGCTATCAGCGCTACACGGCCCGGCGACAGGGAATTATTGTGTGAGTTGCTATCAGCGCCACACGGCCCAGCGACAGGGAATTATTGTGTGGGTTGCTATCAGCGCCACACGGCCCGGCGACGGGGAATTATTGTGTGGGGTGCTATCAGCGCTACACGGCCCAGCGACAGGGAATTATGGTGTGGGTTTCTATCAGCTCCATACGGCCCGGCGACAGAGAATTATGGTGTGGGGTGCTATCAGCTCCACACGGTCCGGCGACAGAGAATTATGGCGTGGGGTGCTATCAGCGCCACACGGCCCAGTGACAGGGAATTGTGTGGGTTGCTATCAGCACCACACGGCCCGGCGACAGAGAATTATGGTGTAGGATGCTATCAGAGGCAACAGCCGCTTACCGCTGGTACGCATTACGGGCCCATTGACGGCACGCCGCTATGTTGACGAGGTACTGCGGCCCGTGGCACTACCGTATCTGCAGGGCATCCCAAACACAGTTTTTCAACAGGATAACGCCCGGCCGCATACCGCCCGGAGCAGCCTGAATGCTTTACATGGTGTGCGGATGCTTTCGTGGCTCGCTCGATCCCCGACCTCCCCCCCCCCCCCATCGAGCATCTGTGGTACACGATTGGAGTCGATTTAATACCCTCCTACCCCCGCAAAATGAAGATGAACTGTAGACCCGGATCAACACTACATGGTCCATGTAACGGCCCCAGGAGTTTATTCGGACTCTCATTGCCTCGATGCCACGTCGGATTGAACGCTCTATTGCCCAAAATGTGGGTTACACTCCTTTTTTATCATCCTGTATATTCGGTAACTGACAATTAAATCATTTATTCTTGTCCTACTTGGCTATCTGTGTGTGCAGTTTGGTCTTCTTTTCAAGCGTCCCTTCATGGTGTGGCAGTTTCTCTGTCAGGCAGTGTATTATCCATAAAAACTGACAAGGTACTAAATGGTAAGTGTTTTTACTACTTTATATAAATGCGAAAGTTTATTTTTTAATATTTACGTATTAGCGTCTTTTTGTTATCATAAAGCACAGTGGTCAGAAGCAGTCACATGAATCCTCCGTTTCACATTCAGTATTTTTTAAAATAATGCAATAATTTTACTTTTTTTTTAATACGAAGTCTATGTATACCAGCAGTTTCCTTCAAAAAACCGCAAGAGCGAGGAACGACCAGGGTGGTAATACACGGTGAGAGTTAACAGATGCTTGACTATTACCTATTTTACAAACTTCTTCGCTTCTTATTCTGATCGATCTTCGGAGATGATTTGGCTCTCACCCTCTTCGATTCTTTTTCCAGACAGGGGATATAATTCTTCCCACTATAGAATGTAATATCCCTTTTTAGGGGGCAATCTAAAAAAACATGTATATAGCAGTCAAATGTTTCTTTTTTAGTTTTATTGTTTAAGTCAGTCATTACAACCATAAAACATAAGTACGTATCTCTTCATCTTAGCCTGCTACAAATTTTGCAATTATACTTTTGAATCATATCAGCACGCACAAGATTTGCGAAAATATCAGTGTCTACTGTTTCAGCAACCCATGTTAATAAAACAATAACTATGTGAAGTGTTGCAAAAGGGTTTTCATTTGTAACCATTCTTAACTATAAAATATCAACAGTAGTCACTTTTGAAGTGTTCCCCAGTTTTTATCCTAAGTCAAAAAACAAATACGTATTTCACTACAAAAATGTTCAGACTCGGAAAAATTTGCTTTCATGCAACACTCCCCCAAAGATTTTCAACCGCAACCCCCCAATTTGAAATTCCTGGATAAACCCTTGCGACCACCGTGAGCAATTCAATGAGCTATAAGCAGTCGCCCGTCCCTAATTTTGGGTCACTGGTTCCAGGGAAGGGGACAGCCAGTGCCGTAGGACAAACACAACATCCATGACTCACCGAGATTCGAACCCGGACCCCTTTCGGACGAATGATCAGAGCCCATCGCTTAGACCATGTTACTCTAACTTAGACCGTAGACGGTTTTTGGAAGGGGTCCGGGCCCAGGATCAAGCGGATCCCATACAAAATGTTCCTAAAATTTAGTTTTTAATTTAGGACCGCCTAATGTGGTATACTATCTCATGGTACTCTAACTTACCCCGTAAACGGTTTTTGGAAGGGGTCGGGGTCAAGGGTCCCCCATAAAAATGTTTCGTAAAATCTAGTTTTCAATTTAGAACCACCAAATTTAGTATACTATCTCATGGTACTCTAACTTAGACCGTAGACGGTTTTGGGAAGGGGTCGGAGCCCGGGGTGAAAGAGTTCCCTGTCTCAAGTTAGATGACCATCAGATAGTGTAAGAAATTTGGTGGTTCTAAATTGAAAACTGTAGATTTTACAAAAAATTTGTATGGGGCCCCTTTGACCCCCGGGCTCCTACCCCTTCCTACAACCATATACTGTCTAAGTTAGAGGGCCATAAGATAATATACCAAACTTGATGGTTCTAAATTGAAAACTGTAGATTTTACGAAAATTTTGAATGGGGCCCTTGACCCCGGGCTGCGGTCCACCCCTTCCAAAAGGCTTCTACAGTCTAAGTTAGGGTACCATGAGATAGTGTACCAAATTTGGTGGTTCTAAATTGAAAACTGTAGATTTTACCAAAATTATGTGTGGGGGCCACTTGACCCCCGACCCTCTCCTAAAACCGTCTACGCTCTAAGTTGGAGTACGCCGCCCCGGTGGCGCAGTGGTCTAAGCGATGGCTTCTGATCATTCGTCCGAGATGAGTCCTGGTTCGAATCCCGGTGAGGCATGGATGTTGTGCTTGTCTTACGGCTCTGGCGGTCTCCCTTTCCTGAAACCAGTGTCCCTAAATTAGGGACGGGCGACTGCTTATAGCCCACTGAGTTGCTCATGGTGGGCGTGAAACCCTCAATCAAAAAAAAATTAGTTGGAGTACCATGAGATAATATATAAAATTTGGTGGTTCTAAATTGAAAACTGTAGATTTTACGAAAATTTTGTATGGAGCCCCTTGACCCGACTTCTTCCAAAAACCTCCTACGGTCTAACTTGGAGTACCATGAAACAGTTTATCAAATTTTTTGGGCCACCCCAGCGGCGCAGTGGTCTGAGCAATGACTTCTGATTGTTTGTTGTTTGATTGGAGGTTTAACGACCACCGTGAGCAACTCAATGGGCTATAAGCAGTCGCCCGTCCCTAATTTAGGGTCACTGGTTCCAGGGAAGGGAGAGAGCTAGTGCCGTAAGACAAACACAACATCCATGCCTCACCGGGATTCGAACCCGGACCCCCTTCGGACGAATGATCAGAGGCCATCGCTTATACCACTGCGCCACCGGGGCGGCTCAATGACTTCTGATCATTCGTCCAAAAGGGGTCCGGGTTCGAATCCCGGTGAGGCATTGATGCTCTGTTTGTCTTATGGCACTGGCTCTCTCCCTTCCCTGGAACCGGTGACTCTAAATTAGGGACAGGTGACGGCTTATAGCACATTGAGTTACTCACGGTGGTCGTTAAATATCCAAGCAAAAAAAATAAAATAAAATTGGTGGTTCTAAATTGAAAACTGAAGATTTGTATAGCTGACATATGAACGAATAAACAAACATTTAATTTTATATACATAGATTTTGGCAAATTAGGAAAGATTGTTGGAGCCGCATCATGTGCCAAAACTGGACGATTGCGTGGTATGAATACATCCTCACCATTTACCTTATGAACAAAATTCTGAATAATATGATCGTCAATGAAATGTTTTTCACAAATTGCACTAAATTTATCAAGTGCCTCATCAGCTCGGGGTATTAATCTTTCCCACTGTATGAAAAGCACTTCATTTTTTGGGTATCCCAAACAGTGACAAACCATTAGTTATTTAGTATTACAGCCTTGCAGAAAACAGTGATTACTTCTTTTTTTTGTCATAGTAATCACAACAAAAATTGTGTACATTTAGAATCGTAGTGGAAGAAACGCCCACTTCTTTTGATGACAACGCACTTACCGTAACACAATCTCCCTATACGGAGAGGATGGAAATAACCGTCAGTGACATCTACACATGGGGTTAATTTATAGACCGTTTCCTCTTCTGAAGCATTACGGCGCTTTCTACACTGCCCCTATAGCTACTATGTCCGTACTAAAAGAAGTTTGTTTACGTTTGTGCAGCGTCCCCTATTGTTCATGTAGGTTAAAACAGTTCATTTAAACATGGCGTCGTCCTTAGCACTCTACCTACTTCTACCTCGTTGATTCTAACAGTTTGTGTTTTCTTGAGAAAATGGACGAAATGTTTAAAAGCAGTTGTGTTCTGTGGATCAACAGAATTTTAGATGCATATTTAAATTTTGTAAGCGTAATTAGCAGTAAGTATTTTACAGGAATCTTACAATCCGTTGAAAACTTCCTCTGCCTTTTCACAAAATATGCTTCCAAAGTCTGTAAAGTGTTTTTGCTTTTCGTGCTATGTTAAAATTGATGAGATATTGTAAAGAATTCCTGATGCTCCTTCAGATCTCAGATAGGACACTGTTACGTTTCCCTTTATGTGTGCAGACAACACAGTTTAGGTGAAAATCGCTTAAATTAATATTGTAAGTTTTTCCCCATAGAGTCAATGGCAAAACATTCTTTAGCAAAAGTCACTCAAGAATTGATTTCCAAGGAAGTGAAAAAAGAAGCTGACGCATTAACACACTGTGTTACAGAGGCAGTACAAGATCTTTGGGAATGTGAAATATGCTTCCAGAAATTCACAGAAGAATCTAGTTTTACAAAACAAAAACAACTTCATATAAGTGAAAAATCTTTTCAGTGTGTTGAATGTTTCAAGAAATTCATGTGTGAAACAAGTCTGTTAAAGCATTTAAATATCAACGCAGGAAAACACCCTTCCCAGTGTGATGTTTGTTCTGAACAATTTACCCATAAAAGTAATCTTTCAAAGCATATGCTTGTTCACACAGGTGAAAAGCTTCACCAGTGTGATGTTTGTTCTGAACAATTTACCCATAAAAGTAATCTTTCAAAGCATATGCTTGTTTATACAGGTGAAAAGCTTCACCAGTGTGATGCGTGCCCCAAACAATATGCTATGAAAGATGTTCTTTCAAATCATATGCTTGTTCACACAAGTGAAAAGGTTTGCCGATGTGATTTATGCTTCAATCAGTTTACCCAGAAAGGTGATTTTTCGATGCATATGCTCCTTCACATAGATGAAAAACCTCACCAATGTGATGTTTTCTCCAAACCGTTTACACTGAAAGGTGATCTTTCAAAGCATATGATCCTTCACATAGGTAAAAAACCTCACCAATGTAATGTCTGCTTTAAACAATTTACCCAGAAAGGTAATCTTTTAAAGCATATGCTACTTCACACAGGTGAAAAGCCTTTCCAATGTGCTGTGTGCTCCGAACAATTTTTTGACAAATGCAGCCTCTCAAACCATTTGTTCCTTCACACAGGTGAAAAGCCTTTCCAATGTGATGTGTGCTCCAAACAATTTTCTGACAAACGAACTTTTTCAAACCATATGATCCTTCACACAGATAAAAAGCCTTTCCAATGTGATGTGTGCTCCAAAGAATTTACTCAGAAAAGGTATCTGTTGCAGCATCTGCTTATACACACAGGTGAAAAGCCTCATCAGTGTAATGAGTGTGCCAAAAGATTTTCGGGAAGAAACAATCTTTCAAGGCATATGCTCCTTCACACACGTGAAAAGCCTCACCAGTGTGGTGAGTGCGCCAAGCGATTTTCTCAGAAAAAGATCTTTTTCAGCACACGCTTCTTCACACAGGTAAAAAGCCTCACCAATGTAATGTGTGCTCTAAGCAATTTGCCCGGAAACAATATCTGTTACAACATGTGCTCATTCACACAGGTAAAAAGCCTCATCAATGTAATGTGTGCTCTAAACAATTTTCCCAGAAACAACATCTGTTACAGCATATGCTCCTTCACACTGGTGAAAAGCCTCACCAATGTAATGTATGTACCAAACAATTTGCCGACAAAAGCACTCTTTCAAAGCATCTGCTCCTTCACACAGGTGAAAAGCCTCACCAGTGTGATGTATGCTTCAAACGATTTACTCAGAAAGTGTCTCTTACAAAGCATATGCCAGTTCACACAAGTGAAAAGCCTTACCAGTGTCATTTGTGCTCCAAAAAATTTGCTCTGGAAAGTTATCTGGTGCAGCATATGCTCAGACACCAACAAGAAGGTTCATATAAATGGTGTACGTTTCAACAAATTTGTTCAGAAAAGTAAATTTTCGAGGCATATACTTGTTCGGGCACGTGAAAAGCCACACTAGTGGGAGGTGTGCTTCAAACAGTTTGATCAGAAAAGTGATCTTTCTAATCACATGCTCATTCATGTAGATGAATAACTGCAACAGTGTAATATATGTGATTGAAGAAAACTTCACCCAATTCAGTAGATCAAGACAACTGAACAATCGGGAAACTCCATCTTTCAAACACTAAGGAGAACAGAATTTTGAGACATGGTTTTTATTTATTGTAATATGTAGGTTTCCTTTTACAAGGGTTGTGCTATTTATAAGTTCAGTATGACAGGGTGGAACTTCCAAATCTTAGTGCATCATGTAATGCTGTGTATCAATCCCTTTAGTTTACATCACAGTGTAAAGAAACTGGTTCCACATAAATTTCATGTGAAGTGTTTTTATAAAAAAAATATTTATTTTAATGATGCAATAATATGGATTTTTATATGCAAAGACCCCTAGTGGCACCCTGTCTTCTGACCATTCTTCCGAGTTCAAATCCTGGTGGTGGTGAGGCATTGATGTGGTGTTTGTCTTGCAGCACTGGCTATCTCTCTCTCTGTTCCATAGAGCCAGTGACCCTAAATTAGGGAAAGGGGACTGCTTATAGTCCATCAAGTTGCTCACAGCAGTCATGAAACCTCCAATCAAAATATATATTTACAGAGCTGCCACTGACTTGCTGTAGCGTGTAAATTACCCAAAAGCAAAAAAAAAAAGGACCCATAATTACAAATTCAACGCGTCCTTCGGGACCCACATTTTATTTAAAATTTTTTTAACATGTTATTTGGCAAAAGTCAAATTCGCGAAGATTAAGGAAAGAACGAAAACAGCCACTAATACACTGTCCCTCAAGATTATGTAAATATACAAATATCCTGATTAATTTATTAAACCTTTCAGCTCTTTTAATCAATGTTAGAACAGTTGGAATTTCAAATTTGAAAAACAAACCAACTTGCATTTAATTAGAGCACTGTGGACAATTATATTCTATTAAAATTTGTACGTCTACTTCAACGATAGTTCGTTAAAAGTAAAAAAAAAAAAAACTGTTCCACAGTAGTTAGTCATCACGCAGTTCATGTGTTTTGAAAAATAAAAACTGCTCTGATGTTCTGAGCTGACTTAGAATGCATTGTCTAAGTCATTTGAGTAGTTCCATTATGAAAAATTTCAAAATAATAAAATTTAATTCTGACAGTACTTGATCTTTTTCAAAGGCTGCTTTCAAAGAGCATAAATTAAAGTGTTGAACAATGTACATTACATTTATTTTTCATTTGCTTATACAGTATAAGTGTAAATATTCATTATCTCTTGATTCCTTTGATTTTTTAAAAGGACCCGAAATATCTCGCAAAGTACCCAATTTTTACAAATCTTTGGGTCCTTATGACCCAGCTTGATAACAATGCAACTGCAGCTCTTAATATGTGTATATACACACATAAAAGTGTGAGTGAGTTATTTTATCAAAGGAAATGCAAAATGATAACACAATGGACTAATTTTTTCTGTCAAATTTGAGCGGTGAGCCTGTTCCTCACAGATTTCATAACAAGAAAATGAACCCATTTGAAGAAGTTATACTTCATTTATGCAGATTATCCATAAATATATTTGGAAAACTTGTCAAATGTGACAGATGTTATTGATAGCTGTGCCTCCACCCCTTGAACTGTAAAACTGAAAGAAATCTAGTCAACAAATGCCTTAACTAATGCAATTAGCACAGCAAAACTAATTAATGCAATTTGGAAAGTTAGTACACTATCGATTGCAACAAGTGCATGCTATAGAATGGCTCAGCGAACTTCCTACAGGTCTTCTTCAATGAGCATAAATCGTACCACCTTTGTTGTAGTATATTTCCTGTCAAAAATCTGGTAAGTAGTGGAAAAGAAAACTATTTCCATCTCTTAGATCTATTTCCATCTCTTTGTGATCTAAAGAGTTAAGTTGATGGTAGTTGAGAGCACGCTTTAGTTACGTATAATAGTTTTTAAGGCAAATATATTTCATAGGAAGTTTGTTCCGAAAAATTCTCTTAAGGCTTCAGGAACAAAAATTTGAAGTGAAATTTGGAAAACCTTCCTCTTTCTTGTCTCAACTTACCATGGCTGACACTTCTGCTATTCCACTTTGATCTGATACAAAAAACTTGGCTTCTTTCCAAAATTGTTTTGTTCTGAAGTTTAGAGAAAGTTTGGAAATTTTACTTTCCAAAAATTGCAACCCCCATTTATGTTCCATACATGTGGAAATCTCTCATTGCATCACATCACCCGGAGTTACCATTACAGAACTTACCTTTCCAATCTGGCAACAAAACAAATCGTAGTTGCACTGACGAAGGCCATAGTAATGGCTGAAATGTATTTTCCTTAAAAATATTATACGTAACTTAAGCGTGCTTTCAACTACCATCAACGTAACTTGTTTTTTAGTTACATACATTGCCTACCACTCATTTATGATCTACCTATGCCTTCGCATTGCTTTGCACTATTTCCATTTTTAATACATTTTCATTACTTTTCCATTACCACCAGCTCTCCTGACACCACACGGATTTTGTTTTATTAATGTGCCCAAAACCTTTTTCTTAAGAGGAGTGTTGTTCACAGAAACTAAACTTAATAATTTTTTAACAGGTAATCTGCAGATCATACAATGGATATTATGTTGTTTACTGCAAATTATGGAATTTGAAAAACATTTTTCGTCATAAAATCCATGGATTATCTATTGGAAAAGTTATAAATTTAGGTTGAATGAATTATAGGCCAACAAGGTAAAACAGTGATTTAAAAAAACATGCTTTTTCAGCAGTTTAATTTTTAAAGAATTCTCACCTTAATTGTCAGAAAAAGGGGTCTGTATTTAAAAAAATACCAAAATAATGTTAATAGCTGAACACATAACGCTATAAGAAGATAGAAGCATTCAGAGAGTTAGGAATTATTTAATATTTTTTTTTTTACTTATGAACATTTTGACAGAAAATCTTATGCAATGAAGGGCATATTATCCACTCTTACATACCATTACATGCTGTAAGAAGCTCAGCATCACACATATTCCTGGGTGTCTCAGGTTTAACTATGGAACTATGATGCAATGAAGGTGATATTCACTCTTGCATACCATTACATGCTGTGGGAAGCTCAGCATCACACATGTTCCTGGGTGTCTCAGGTTTAACTATGGAACTAAGATGCAATGAAGGTGATATTATTCACTCTTGCATACCATTACATGCTGTGGGAAGCTCAGCATCACACATGTTCCTGGGTGTCTCAGGTTTAACTATGGAACTATGATGCAATGAAGGTGATATTCACTCTTGCATACCATTACATGCTGTGGGAAGCTCAGCATCACACATGTTCCTGGGTGTCTCAGGTTTAACTATGGAACTAAGATGCAATGAAGGTGATATTATTCACTCTTGCATACCATTACATGCTGTGGGAAGCTCAGCATCACACATGTTCCTGGGTGTCTCAGGTTTAACTATGGAACTATGATGCAATGAAGGTGATATTCACTCTTGCATACCATTACATGCTGTGGGAAGCTCAGCATCACACATGTTCCTGGGTGTCTCAGGTTTAACTATGGAACTAAGATGCAATGAAGGTGATATTATTCACTCTTGCATACCATTACATGCTGTGGGAAGCTCAGCATCACACATGTTCCTGGGTGTCTCAGGTTTAACTATGGAACTAAGATGCAATGAAGGTGATATTATTCACTCTTGCATACCATTACATGCTGTGGGAAGCTCAGCATCACACATGTTCCTGGGTGTCTCAGGTTTAACTATGGAACTATGATGCAATGAAGGTGATATTATTCACTCTTGCATACCATTACATGCTGTGAAAAGCTCAGCATCACATACATGCTCCTGGGTGTCTCATATTTAACTACGGAACTATGATGCAATGAAGGTGATATTCACTCTTGCATACCATTACATGCTGTGGGAAGCTCAGCATCACACATGTTCCTGGGTGTCTCAGGTTTAACTATGGAACTAAGATGCAATGAAGGTGATATTATTCACTCTTGCATACCATTACATGCTGTGGGAAGCTCAGCATCACACATGTTCCTGGGTGTCTCAGGTTTAACTATGGAACTATGATGCAATGAAGGTGATATTCACTCTTGCATACCATTACATGCTGTGGGAAGCTCAGCATCACACATGTTCCTGGGTGTCTCAGGTTTAACTATGGAACTATGATGCAATGAAGGTGATATTCACTCTTGCATACCATTACATGCTGTGGGAAGCTCAGCATCACACATGTTCCTGGGTGTCTCAGGTTTAACTATGGAACTATGATGCAATGAAGGTGATATTATTCACTCTTGCATACCATTACATGCTGTGAAAAGCTCAGCATCACATACATGCTCCTGGGTGTCTCATATTTAACTACGGAACTATGATGCAATGAAGGTGATATTCACTCTTGCATACCATTACATGCTGTGGGAAGCTCAGCATCACACATGTTCCTGGGTGTCTCAGGTTTAACTATGGAACTAAGATGCAATGAAGGTGATATTATTCACTCTTGCATACCATTACATGCTGTGGGAAGCTCAGCATCACACATGTTCCTGGGTGTCTCAGGTTTAACTATGGAACTATGATGCAATGAAGGTGATATTCACTCTTGCATACCATTACATGCTGTGGGAAGCTCAGCATCACACATGTTCCTGGGTGTCTCAGGTTTAACTATGGAACTAAGATGCAATGAAGGTGATATTATTCACTCTTGCATACCATTACATGCTGTGGGAAGCTCAGCATCACACATGTTCCTGGGTGTCTCAGGTTTAACTATGGAACTAAGATGCAATGAAGGTGATATTATTCACTCTTGCATACCATTACATGCTGTGGGAAGCTCAGCATCACACATGTTCCTGGGTGTCTCAGGTTTAACTATGGAACTATGATGCAATTAAGGTGATATTATTCACTCTTGCATACCATTACATGCTGTGAAAAGCTCAGCATCACATACATGCTCCTGGGTGTCTCAGATTTAACTATGGAACTATGATGCAATGAAGGTGATATTATTCACTCTTGCATACTATTAAATGCTGTGGGAAGCTCAGCATCACAAATGTTCCTAGGTGTCTCAGGTTTAACTATGGAACTATGATGCAATGAAGGAGATATTATTCACTCTTGCATACCATTACATGCTGTGGGGAAGCTCAGCATCACACATGTTCCTGGGTGTCTCAGGTTTAACTATGGAACTATGATGCAATGAAGGTGATATTCACTCTTGCATACCATTACATGCTGTGGGAAGCTCAGCATCACACATGTTCCTGGGTGTCTCAGGTTTAACTATGGAACTATGATGCAATGAAGGTGATATTATTCACTCTTGCATACCATTACATGCTGTGAAAAGCTCAGCATCACATACATGCTCCTGGGTGTCTCATATTTAACTACGGAACTATGATGCAATGAAGGTGATATTCACTCTTGCATACCATTACATGCTGTGGGAAGCTCAGCATCACACATGTTCCTGGGTGTCTCAGGTTTAACTATGGAACTAAGATGCAATGAAGGTGATATTATTCACTCTTGCATACCATTACATGCTGTGGGAAGCTCAGCATCACACATGTTCCTGGGTGTCTCAGGTTTAACTATGGAACTATGATGCAATGAAGGTGATATTCACTCTTGCATACCATTACATGCTGTGGGAAGCTCAGCATCACACATGTTCCTGGGTGTCTCAGGTTTAACTATGGAACTAAGATGCAATGAAGGTGATATTATTCACTCTTGCATACCATTACATGCTGTGGGAAGCTCAGCATCACACATGTTCCTGGGTGTCTCAGGTTTAACTATGGAACTAAGATGCAATGAAGGTGATATTATTCACTCTTGCATACCATTACATGCTGTGGGAAGCTCAGCATCACACATGTTCCTGGGTGTCTCAGGTTTAACTATGGAACTATGATGCAATTAAGGTGATATTATTCACTCTTGCATACCATTACATGCTGTGAAAAGCTCAGCATCACATACATGCTCCTGGGTGTCTCAGATTTAACTATGGAACTATGATGCAATGAAGGTGATATTATTCACTCTTGCATACTATTAAATGCTGTGGGAAGCTCAGCATCACAAATGTTCCTAGGTGTCTCAGGTTTAACTATGGAACTATGATGCAATGAAGGAGATATTATTCACTCTTGCATACCATTACATGCTGTGGGAAGCTCAGCATCACACATGTTCCTGTGTGTCTCAGGTTTAACTATGGAACTATGATGCAATGAAGGGGATATTATTCACTCTTGCATACCATTACATGCTGTGAAAAGCTCAGCATCACATACATGCTCCTGGGTGTCTCAGATTTAACTATGGAACTATGATGCAATGAAGGTGATATTATTCACTCTTGCATACTATTACATGCTGTGGGAAGCTCAGCATCACAAATGTTCCTGGGTGTCTCAGGTTTAACTATGGAACTATGATACAATGAAGGGGATATCATTCACTCTTGCATACCATTACATGCTGTGGGAAGCTCAGCATCACACATGTTCCTGGGTGTCTCAGGTTTAACTATGGAACTATGATGCAATGAAGGTGATATTATTCACTCTTGCATACCATTACATGCTGTGAAAAGCTCAGCATCACATACATGCTCCTGGGTGTCTCATATTTAACTATGGAACTATGATGCAATGAAGGTGATATTATTCACTTTTGCATACTATTACATGCTGTGGGAAGCTCAGCATCACCAATGTTCCTGGGTGTCTCAGGTTTAACTATGGAACTATGATGCAATGAATGTGGTATTATTCACTCTTGCACACCATTACATGCTGCGGGAAGCTCAGCATCACACATGTTCCTGGGTGTCTCCAGTTTAACTATGGAACTATGATGCAATGAAGGTGATATTATTCACTCTTGCATACCATTACATGCTGTGAAAAGCTCAGCATCACATACATGCTCCTGGGTGTCTCAGATTTAACTATGGAACTATGATGCAATGAAGGTGATATTATTCACTCTTGCATGCTATTACATGCTGTGGGAAGCTCAGCATCACAAATGTTCCTGGGTGTCTCAGGTTTAACTATGGAACTATGATGCAATGAAGGGGATAAACTATGATGCAATGAAGGTGATATTATTCACACTTGCATACTATTACATGCTGTGGGAAGCTCAGCATCACAAATGTTCCTGGGTGTCTCAGGTTTAACTATGGAACTATGATGCAATGAAGGGATATTATTCACTCTTGCATACCATTACATGCTGTGGGAAGCTCAGCATCACACATGTTCCTGGGTGTCTCAGGTTTAACTATGGAACTATGATGCAATGAAGGTGATATTATTCACTCTTGCATACCATTACATGCTGTGGGAAGTTCAGCATCACAAATGCTCCTGGGTGTCTCAGGTTTAACTATGGAACTATGATGCAATGAAGGGGATATTATTCACTCTTGCATACCATTACATGCTGTGGGAAGCTCAGCATCACACATGTTCCTGGGTGTCTCAGGTTTAACTATGGAACTATGATGCAATGAAGGTGATATTATTCACTCTTGCATACCATTACATGCTGTGGGAAGTTCAGCATCACACATGCTCCTGGGTGTCTCAGGTTTAACTATGGAACTATGATGCAATGAAGGTGATATTATTCACACTTGCATACTATTACATGCTGTGGGAAGCTCAGCATCACAAATGTTCCTGGGTGTCACAGATTTAACTATGGAACTATGATGCAATGAAGGTGATATTATTCACTCTTGCATACCATTACATGCTGTGGGAAGCTCAGCATCACACATGTTCCTGGGTGTCTCAGATTTAACTATGGAACTATGATGCAATGAAGGTGATATTATTCACTCTTGCATACCATTACATGCTGTGGGAAGTTCAGCATCACAAATGCTCCTGGGTGTCTCAGGTTTAACTACGGAACTATGATGCAATGAAGGGGATATCATTCACTCTTGCATACCATTACATGCTGTGGGAAGCTCAGCATCACACATGTTCCTGGGTGTCTCAGGTTTAACTATGGAACTATGATGCAATGAAGGGGATATTATTCACTCTTGCACACCATTACATGCTGTGGGAAGCTCAGCATCACACATGCTCCTGGGTGTCTCAGGTTTAACTATGGAACTATGATGCAATTAAGGTGATATTATTCACTCTTGCATACCATTACATGCTGTGAGAAGCTCAGCATCACACATGCTCCTGGGTGTCTCATGTTTAACTATGGAACTATGATGCAATGAAGGTGATATTATTCACTCTTGCATACCATTACATGCTGTGGGAAGCTCAGCATCACACATGTTCCTGGGTGTCTCAGGTTTAACTATGGAACTATGATGCAATGAAGGGGATATTATTCACTCTTACACACCATTACATGCTGTGGGAAGCTCAGCATCACACATGCTCCTGGGTGTCTCATGTTGAACTATGGAACTATGATGCAATGAAGGTGATATTATTCACTCTTGCACACCATTACATGCTGTGGGAAGCTCAGCATCACACATGCTCCTGGGTGTCTCAAGTTTATGGAATTATGATGCAATGAAGGTGTTATTATTCACTCTTGCACACCATTACATGCTGCGGGAAGCTCAGTGTAACATATGTTACTGGATGTTACAGGTTTAATTATGGAACTGAGCTAATGCTGAAAAAGTCGTAATTTTTGCTCCTTATTTATTTGAAAGTAACAAGAAAGCATTTTGAAATGACAGGGTAATTTCATGGCCTGTGGATTATACAAATATTTTTTTTCTGAATTTCATGTCCTGCAGATTATGCAAAGGATATCTTATTTGAATTTAATGGCCTGGGTGTTATATAAAAGTTTGTGTGTGTGTATGTGTGAATTTTACGAAGAAAAGTAAGTAGAAAAAAATTTGCAACCAGGATATTCTGTCACCCAGTTTTTTTTTCAACCCTGTCTTAATGATAATATCAATAATCGGGGGAAAGTTACTTTAATCTTTTTAAATTCTTGATCATTCAGATGTTTTATATAAAAAAAAAAAGAAAAAGGCTTTGACCTACAAATCTGAATTGCTTTCAAGTAACACCGAACTTCATGTGTATCAGTCTGCCATATTTACATACTACTTTCTCACACCCACATTCTCTGTCATTGAAAAACAATAAAAACAGGACAAAAATAGAAATAGCAATATTTCTATCTGCCCTATGTTTTATAACTCTGTCATTTAAAAACAGTAGAAACATAGGACAAAATGGAAATATTACTATTTTTAGCATTTTTTAAAGTAACATATGTTTGAAACACATATAAGTCTTCCAAATGTGGCCACTTTCAAGTACACAAACTGATCAGTGAATCAGGAACTTTTATTCAATGCTTAGCTTGAGCTCTTTTAGCCAGAATTACAGCATGTGTGCAGTTTGGTATAGATTCCACAAGATGTTAGTGTGCATCTACAGCATAAGTGTTGTTAACCAGACAGTTCTTTGACTAGTTGGGATCTGATAGAAAAGGACTTTGCTTCTGGATCTGTTTTTCTAACATGTCACAAACATTCTCAATGGGGTTCAGATCTGAGCTTTGTGGCGGCCAGAAAAGATGGCCACCACAAAGATCCTTGAAGGACACCCAGCCTTCTAAAAATATCAGGGGTCTCTTTCTGTACCAACAGAATGTACCCCACACCATGACACCACCTCCACAGCCTTGAGCTGTATTTTCAAGGGAAGCTGAGTGTATTGTTTCATGAGACTCCCGCCAAACTCTTTGCCTACCTTTGGTACAGAACAAAGTGTACAGTTACTCGTCAGACTACATGACTTTTTTCCCAGTGTCTAGTGGTGGTTTTCCTGGCACTACTGTAGATGAACTGTCAAGTTCTTCACAGATATCAGTGGTTTCCGTATAGGCATGTACCTGCCAACACTGATCCTCTTCAATTCCCCGCATATAATTTGCTGAGATATGGGTTGGGAACAGCCTTCATTGAATGCCCAGTGAGATATGGGTTCGGAATAGCCTTCATTGAATGCTCAGAGATATGGGTTGGGAACAGCCTTAATTGAATGCTCAGCTGAGATATCGGTTGGGAACAGCCTTCATTGAATGCTCAACTGAGATATAGGTTGAGAACAGCCTTCATTGAATGCACAGTGAGTATGGGTTGGGGACAGCCTTCATAGAATGCTCAGCTGAGATATGGGTTGGGAACATCCTTCATTGAATTCTCAGCTGAGATATGGTTTGGGAACAGCCTTAATTGAATGCTCAGTGAGATATGGGTTGGGAACAGCCTTCATTGTAAGCTCAGCTGAGATATGTGTTGGGAACAGCCTTCTTTGAATGCTCAGCTGAGATATACACTGCCGGAAAGTGAAAAAAGAACACCAAGAAGGAATTGGCGGACGATCATGAAATTTGCATATGTTAATAAGGTCGAGTTTACGTAGGTGTGATGTTAATTTCGGGGCCGACCGGTGAGCGCTTACGCCACAGCACGGCATAATGTGCAAATTGTCGTCGGTGGTATTTAAGGAGTACAGCGAAGTGAATATAATCAGTCGGCGTACGGACACGTGCGAAGACCCTGAAGAAGCTGCAATGCCTGGTCATGGAAGACGTGTACGATTTCAGCAGTTATTGGACTTTGAGCGAGGTCGTCTAGTCGGACTCCGCGAGGCCGGGTGGTCGTATTGCGGAGCGAATTGGACGAGAAGTATCGGTGGTGGTACGATAGTGGCGTAGATGGTCCGAGGAACATTCCCACATGAGAAGACGTGGAACCGGGAGTCACAGACGGACTGATGAGCGGACCTATCGAAGCATAAAAAGAGCGGCGTTGTCAAGCAGAACATTCACTGCGACGCAAGTCCGAGCTACTGTTGCACCTGAGGTGACTGCGAACAATCCGCAACCGTCTACTGGATGCAGGACTACGTGCACGTGTGCCTCTGGCATGTCAACCTCTGACTCCAGCCCACCGTCAGGAACGGCTACAGTGGTGTCGCCAACGTCTGAACTGGAGAACGCAATGGCGATATGTCGTGTTCAGCGATGAAAGCAGATTCTACTTGGGAGCCTCCGTTGGCCGGATGCGTGTTCGCAGACGCACAGGGGAGCGTCTCCACCCTTCTTGCATCCGCCAGCGACACACAGGACCTACACCTGGTCTCCACGTGTGGGGAGCGATCAGTTATCACTCCCGTACACAACTAGTGTTTGTACCGGGTACGTTAAACAGCACCACTTACATCAACATCATCATTCAGCCCGTTGTGCCATTTGCAAGGTCGGTCCATCGTGGTGTTTTCCAGCAAGATAACGCACGCCCACACACGGCACGTGCAACGCAACAAACATGCACTTCAGGGTGTGAGACAACTTCCATGGCCTGCACGTTCACCTGATTTGTACCCCATTGAGCACGTGTGGGATTTTATGGGACAACGACTTATCCGGTCTCCACGGCCAGCCACGACCACCCCCGATTTACGCGTCCAGGTTGAGGATGCTTGGAACTCAATACCCCAAACTTACATCCAACCTCTGTACGACAGACTCCATGCCAGAATTGCTCAGTGTGACGCAGTTCATGGCGGTTCAACCTCGTACTAACCATGTTACATGGAAACGTTATTTTTCAGTTTACCAGCAAATACAGTTGTATTTTGTCATAACATTTTGATCACGTTATCCTCTGTATTCCGTTATTATGCTGTATAAATTTCGTTGGTATCAGACGTCTCCTTCTTGGTGTTCTTTTTTCACTTTCCGCCAGTGTAGGTTGAGAACAGCCTTCATTGAATGCTCAGTGAGATATGGGTTGGGAACAGCCTTCATTGAATGCTCAGCTGAGATATGGGTTGGAAACAGCCTTCATTGAAAGCTCAGCTGAGATATGGATTGGGAACAATCTTCTATAACGAAGTAAATTTCTCCGTCATTTTTGTCCACGGCGGGGATCGAACCCAGACCCCTCATTCCGGAATAAGTCGCTCTCCCACCTGAGATACGCGGACGTATGCTCTCGCTGCTGTCTGCCTTTATCTCGTGCGTCCTGCGGTGCAGGCACGTCACATCCCCCCTCCTCGGAAAGAGGGCCGGGAGAATGGCCCACGGGTCAGCCGTGACTATGTATCGCTGTAGACAGTCATCCGCTAAAGAACGTCCATTGGAGAAATCCCAGTCAATTTGGTGTGTGGAACGTAACATCACACACATTTATTTTTCAAAGCGCTGAAGAAGGGATTCTCGTATTTTTCCTGTCTCGCGGTGTGGAAAGAACATCATACCATTGCGAGAATTTTAACAGCCAGGTCATCCTTGAAGTTCGTGTGCCAACATAACGAAGTAAATTTGCACGCCTTTTTCGTCCACGCCGGGCATCTAACCCGGTTCCCCTCATTCCGGAATAACACGCTGTCCCAACTGAGCTACGCGGACGTATGCTCTCGCTGGTATCGGTCTTTATCTCATGTGCCTCTTGCGGTGCAGGCACGTCACACTTCATTGAATGCTCAGCTGAGATATGTGTTGAGAACATCCTCCATTGAATACTCAGCTGAGATATGGGTTGGGAACATCCTTCATTGAATTCTCAGCGGAGATACGGGTTGGGAACAGCCTTCATTCAATTCTCAGCTGAGATACGGGTTGGGAACAGCCTTCATGGAATACTCAGCTGAGATATGGGTTGGGAACAGCCTTCATGGAATACTCAGCTGAGATATGGGTTGGGAACAGCCTTCATTGAATTCTCAGCTGAGATATGGGCTGAGAATGCTCAGCTAACATATCCTTCATTGAATTCTCAGCTGAGATATGGGCTGAGAATGCTCAGCTAACATATCCTTCATTGAATTCTCAGCTGAGATATGGGTTTGGAACAGCCTTCATGGAATACTCAGCTGAGATATGGGTTGGGAACAGCCTTCATTGAATTCTCAGCTGATATATGGGCTGAGAATGCTCAGCTAACATATCCTTCATTAAATTCTCAGCTAAGATATGGGTTTGGAACAGCCTTCATGGAATACTCAGCTGAGATATGGGTTGGGAACAGCCTTCATTGAATTCTCAGCTGAGATATGGGCTGAGAATGCTCAGCTAACATATCCTTCATTGAATTCTCAGCTGAGATATGGGCTGAGAATGCTCAGCTAACATATCCTTCATTGAATTCTCAGCTGAGATATGGGTTTGGAACAGCCTTCATGGAATACTCAGCTGAGATATGGGTTGGGAACAGCCTTCATTGAATTCTCAGCTGAGATATGGGCTGAGAATGCTCAGCTAACATATCCTTCATTGAATTCTCAGCTGAGATATGGGCTGAGAATGCTCAGCTAACATATCCTTCATTGAATTCTCAGCTGAGATATGGGCTGAGAATGCTCAGCTAACATATCCTTCATTGAATTCTCAGCTGAGATATGGGTTTGGAACAGCCTTCATGGAATACTCAGCTGAGATATGGGTTGGGAACAGCCTTCATTGAATTCTCAGCTGAGATATGGGCTGAGAATGCTCAGCTAACATATCCTTCATTGAATTCTCAGCTGAGATATGGGTTTGGAACAGCCTTCATGGAATACTCAGCTGAGATATGGGTTGGGAACAGCCTTCATTGAATTCTCAGCTGATATATGGGCTGAGAATGCTCAGCTAACATATCCTTCATTAAATTCTCAGCTAAGATATGGGTTTGGAACAGCCTTCATGGAATACTCAGCTGAGATATGGGTTGGGAACAGCCTTCATTGAATTCTCAGCTGAGATATGGGCTGAGAATGCTCAGCTAACATATCCTTCATTGAATTCTCAGCTGAGATATGGGCTGAGAATGCTCAGCTAACATATCCTTCATTGAATTCTCAGCTGAGATATGGGCTGAGAATGCTCAGCTAACATATCCTTCATTAAATTCTCAGCTAAGATATGGGCTGAGAATGCTCAGCTAACATATCCTTCATTGAATTCTCAGCTGAGATATGGGCTGAGAATGCTCAGCTAACATATCCTTCATTGAATTCTCAGCTGAGATATGGGCTGAGAATGCTCAGCTAACATATCCTTCATTGAATTCTCAGCTGAGATATGGGCTGAGAATGCTCAGCTAACATATCCTTCATTGAATTCTCAGCTGAGATATGGGTTTGGAACAGCCTTCATGGAATACTCAGCTGAGATATGGGTTTGGAACAGCCTTCATGGAATACTCAGCTGAGATATGGGTTGGGAACATCCTTCATTGAATTCTCAGTTGAGAAACGGGTTGGGAACAGCCTTCATTGAATTCTCAGCTGATATATGGGTTTGGAACAGCCTTCATTGAATGCTCAGCTGAGATATGGGTTGGGAACAGCCTTCATGGAATGCTCAGCTGAGATATGATTTGGGAACAGCCGTCATTGAATGTTCAGCTGAGATATGGGTTAAGAACCGGGAATGCTCAGCTGACATATGGGTTAGGAACAGCCTTCATTGAATGCTCAGCTGAGATACGGGTTGGGAACAGCCTTCATTGAATGCTCAGTTGAGATAAGGATTAGAAACAGCCTTCATTGAATGCTTCAGTCAATTACCTCTTACAGGAAGTCCAGTTTCTCTTTGCAAGCCTTTTCAGATGACAGAGATCTTGTTCCTGACCGACTGGCATCACGCCACAGTTATGTTACTTAGATACACAATACAGGTTATATTTTCACTGATTGAAAACCTGGGATGCCTTTTTTACCTATTGAGAAAGCAGTGAGCTCTGTTGTTTTAATAATTATAATGATTGCTAGAGCCAGATGGACACCCGCAAACAGCCATTTATCAAACTTCGAGAGTTTCTTTGCTTTTCCCATTGTGATTAACACTACTGATGAGCAATCTTAAAAAGTTGCCTAGATCATATGACCATGTATTTTGCACATTTGCTGCGTAACTGATGTTCACGGTCATCTGCATAAAGGTTTCTTCTAATACACTGGCTGCTGGGAGTACTTCCAAAGTTTATGTGCATTGCTATGCAATGTCTGCATACAGTTGGTTCACGCCCACTATGAACCTGCAACGGAAGTAGTTCCGCCTAGGTCTGCCTCAAGCCAGTAAGCAAGGTATTGTGGTACCTTCTTTAGTGGGGTGCTTTGACAATGAAACTGTTGTAAGTGTTGGATGGCGTGCGTGGGGAAAACAATATATTTTATAAGGCTGATATTGCCTTATTCTGCTTTCTAGCCAAAAGCAAGGACTAGTTTTTTACTGCAAAGCAGTTCCAACCAATTTTTCTGCCTCCCCCTTGGCCACTGGCTATGTTGCATCTGTGAATGCATCTTTTTTCCTTTCACTTACCAATTTTATAGAGGAAAATAAATACAGTTTTTATTTGACTGAAAGCCTAGCTTCGTCTGCAGTGATGTATTTTCCTTTTAGTAAACGAAGCAGTTTCTACGAGTGTTAGAGGGGGTCCAGAGTTTCCCAGTCCAAAAGTTTCATAAAAGTGCACACACTCTTTCTCTCACCCTTTCTCTACCTTCTCTCTCTTTTCTCTCCCTCTCTCTTTCTCCCTTTCTCTCTCTCTCTGCATGAATAAAACGTAGAGGATGATTAGAAATAGCTTGTGTAGTTTATACTTTTGTTTGGAATCATTACGCTGAGAAAAGAGAAGCATCAGAGACAATGACCCGACTGAGTGAATCTAGTCCAATTCATCCGATCATTTTATGAGAAAAGGGGGGAATTCCTACCCTAAAGTTTATAATGTAAATGAAATCGTCCTTTACACATGACAATTTGTGTTATTAAGTGCTTGAAAGATACTAAAGATCCATATATCTAATTTTCTTAATGTCGGAAATTGGGCAGAGTAGACAGTGCTTGTAAAATTTATAAACAGTTGGTAAATTTCCCCAGTGAAAAAGTTGACAAAGGAACGCTGCTGTGACGCATTGTGTTGTTGTACAAACATGCCTTGAGTCTGTGCTGGTTTCACCAGTAAGATATGGTAACAGAAACAGGACAAAAAAAACTGGTACAATTCGGACCAGTTTTGTTGGGTGTTTTTCCTTTAAGAGAATACATATGAAATGGAGAAAAAATTATTCGTGAGGTACAGAGCAAAACTCGCTGCTTTAGAGATGATGAACTGAAGACATTTAGAGTACGGATAGGGTCTAACGCTAATTTTACTTTATCTTTTTGCCATTTAGTTCTTTTCTCTACAATGAAACCATTCCAGAATTCTAAAAATTTAAGATGGTTGTAAGATAGTGACACAGTTTTGTGATCTGCCAGTTGTACAGTATATATTCAGCTGTCTTGTTCCCCCAGTTAGAGGGGAAACAGCTGTAAATAATAACTGGCACATATGATTAATACTTAGAATAAATATGGATAATTCTATCCCTACTTGTAAATAGTTTAATTATTTTTTAAAAATGCGTTTGTTTTTCTTAGGGGCGAAGTCCTGCCTTTTGTGTAATAAGCATTGTGCACCTGTGAATGATCATTACACAAAGTTGTTTGAAGAAGTTTTGAAAACAGTTGTTTACCCCGGACCTAACCACGGTGTATGATAAGTCAGGTGATATGACTCTCCATTCTGTCAGCAGTTTGAAAAACGGGCTGTTAATGTCACAGCTCGCCAGGGGGAATTCAGGAGTTATGGGCCGATTGTTCACTCTAACCATCATAGTAGTCCAGTCAACTAAGGCTGAAAACAACGAGATAGAAATACGTAGAGCGCTTACGTCGGGGAACGGGTGAAGCCACCGGAAACAAGTGGCAGCCATGTTTGATGAGGTACAGAACGATTTCCGTTCCGTGTTAAGCAAGGGAGTTTTCGTAATATATGGTTTGATGTTAAATAATTATATAACTCAGAAATGTTGTTATAAACACCTAGGGGATGAGACTAAAACTTTAACGTATCAAATAACGCTTTTCATTGTTAGTTGACGGCAATAGTGTTTTAAAAAAAATGATATTTTAATGGATGCAGCTTGCTGTCGTTGAATAAAATCTCATGCCGTAATTTTTTGACATTTAACAAATTTTTTGGAGCAAATTTTCAGAGAAATATAAGTCAGCGGTAATAGAGTAAATGAAAAAAAAAAGAAAATAAAAAATACAGTTGCACTCAATCCGCAATTTCGGTAAAAATTTTAGATATTCATGGGTCATCACCATGAGAATGCTGAATCATCCCACAGCTTATCACTCCAAATACATAGACGCCAAATATTTTATGAGAGTTTTAAATGAAAAAAAAAAAAAAAGAGCATGTGTTTCAAAAGATGACTTTTCTGAGTAAATTTTTGGGGGCACACATCACATTGCTGAAGCATTTCACCTGTGTGAAGGAGCATATGCTTTGAAAGATAACTTTTACGAGTAAATTGATGGGAACATACATCACACTGGTAAGGTTTTTCACCTGTGTGAATGAGCATATGCTTTGAAAGATGACTTTTACGAGTAAATTGATTGGAACATACATCACACTGGTTAGGTTTCTCACCCGTGTGAATGAGCATGTGCTTTGAAAGAACACTTTTATCAGCAAATTGTTTGGAGCATACATCACACTGGTGAGGCTTTTCACCTGTGTGAATGAGCATATGCTGTGAAAGAGCACTTTTTTGAGTAAATTGTTTGGAACATACATCACACTGGTGAGGCTTTTCACCTGTGTGAGTGAGCATGTGCTTTGAAAGAGTACTTTTATGAGCAAATTGTTTCGAACATACATCACACTGGTGAGGCTTCTCACCTGTGTGAAGGGGCAAGTGCATTATAAAATGACTTTTTTGGGTAAATTGTTTGAAACATACATCGCACTGGTATGGCTTATCACCTGTGTGACAAGCATGTGCCAGGGAAGATATCGCTTGCTTGCAAACTGTTTTAAGCATATATGACATTGGTGATCTTATTTACTTGACTGAAGCAGACTGCTCCGAGATGCTGCATTTTTCACTTAGCTGCTTGGAACACATGTTAGAATCATAAGGTTGTTCTCTTGCATGAACCTTTACATGCATAAAAGATTCTTTCTGTTTGAATTTCTTGTGACACACATTACACTGGAAAAGTTCTTCAGTTGGATGAAGTTCCATTGTCTTCCATAGCTGGCGGAAAGTGCTGTCACGAGCTCTGCTATTTTGGCCTGCTAGTAAGTGATTAAACCTCTCCTGTGCTGTTTATTTTGTACCAGCCTTAAGTTAAAGGTCAGTCCTTCTTCCTGTTTTGCACACGAGTCGGTGAGTTGTTATTTTATCTCGTTATTCAGTTTTGTTTACATTTTGACCGGGCCGGTTGGCTTTGTCACTGGGGCGCCATTTGCAATGGCGTCATCCGGAGTGGTGAACCCAACGAGATAGAAATACAGTTAACCTCAGCTTCCCAGAGTAAACATCATTCAGTTTTCCCATTGAGTACGACTGTTTACAAAATATAAGAAATAAAAAGTCTTAAGATAACACAGATATTGAAATGGCTTATCTGCTGGTTTAATCACCAGCTACACGGATTAGATGCTTTATTTTTTGTGTTTGATTAACTGAGCATTTACAGCTCAACCTTATTTTAAAATGCTTACTTGTGAAATGTAGTTCCACAATCCTTGTTCCTTTTATTCTTACAATCAAAAGCTGCGCAGTACTATGGCATTTTAAATATCAACAATGTGCTGATAATTGTGATTATTCACGAAACTGTAACACTAAATTTGTAATGAAGCATAACACGATCGCCGAACAGCTGAAAGAACCGAGGTGACTCCTTGACACACACAGAATTTGTACCTCATCAAAGATGGCGGGCTCTCCCCTCGTTGGCTTCAGCTGCCACCGCAGAGAACTAATCACAGAAGCACTCTATGTATTTTTATCTCGTTGGCTGAAAATGGGCAAATATAAGAAATAAATAGGAAAGTCGTGGAAACTTGGCATGCTTGTTTATAGGTATCTAGTGAAGATTATATCAAAAGTGCTGACGAATCAGAGGTGGCTCTAGCCGCCATCTTGAAAAATAGGAACGTTTTTTTCGATTTTTCGTAAATATCTCGAAAACGGTTGGTCGTAGCACAAAAAATACTATTTACAAAATTGAAGCTTACAAAATTTCCTACAAAAAAAGTTTGCATTCCCTTTTTTTGTATCTCTAATACTTTCTGAAATAATCGGGTGCCAATGTTGTACTTTTTTGCTGATCGCTACGTAATCACTACGGTTTTTCATACAAATAAGCTCATAACTTCTGAACCGTCGATTTTTTCGAGAAAGAGTTCATAAGCACTATTGTCGAGCATCAAATTCTCTTTAAAATGGGTATCTTACTTATTTTATTAACTCCAGCAAGTCAATAGATATAGCTGTATGTTTGTATTACAAACTATCGCTATCTAATGTGACCATCGCAACACAAAACCGAACACCTACCTTTATGACCGTTAAAGGGTGGGAATGACAGGTAAATATGATGAAAAAACAAAAATGTAAACAAAACCGGATTCATTATTGATTTATAATAGATTACAGTATTCATTTATTGATGCAATTATTGATTTATTGGATACATGATTGAATTATTGAAAATAAAATTGATGTACATTACATTTGGTTCTCGTATGGTTTAAAAGGTTATCATATGGTTTTCAGTTGTTTGAGACCACTTCCACCCATGAGGTATCCAATGCACCCCAAAAAAGACATCAATAGGTGAAATCCACTTAGTCTTACCACACAGTTAGATAGCTGCAAGTCAGCTGGGACTGCTGAGACTATTTCTCTGCTTTTAATATAGAGTGTCTGGTCGAACGTAATAATTGGACACTTCTGATTGATTTTAACACACAAGTCAGCAGCAAACCGTAACACGGTGTAGATAGTATCATAATCATGAAAGAAATACGGGATTACACCATTTAATCCAAATTCTGAAGATGACGATCCGATTTTTGGTGTAAATGTGACAAGGATGGTAAGTCATATAATATCCGAAAACTTGAAAATTTTCATCGTCGTGGAGCGCGTCTCGAATCCGCGTCTCCCAGATAGCGCCCGGGTATGCTAACCACTACACCACATAGAACGAACAAATCTCAAGTTTTCTTTCGGACGAATGATCCGATGAATAATAAACAAGACATGATTTTATTGCATAGAAGTAATTTAAAATTCCGTATTTCTACATGCTCTTGAAAACAAGTAATTGCTGTTATCGATATAAATTTAAACTCCATTAAGGAACATGATTTGCGATGTTCTGTTAACAGTCAACCGTTCAAAAACACTGAGAACAGAATGATGATCAACACTTACCAATTCAAAAACACTGTTTTCGGAACAGAATGTTCACAAATTACGAATTTGTTATTGTTGAAAATGTATCCTGGAAATCGTCAAGTCAAACGAAATGTCAGTAAATGTGTAGATTAGCGTCCTAAATTATTTAGTCAGAAAAATTTTAGTACCTGGAAAAAGTGCGACGTGCAGATTTAAGATTATGAAATTAATGCCAAATGGTGCAGAAATTTCATGTTTTAAATGTCGTTAAAAGATTTTTATCGTGATATTTACCTGTAAGTGCTATGCTGTGAAGAGACGCTACTGCGGTAGGCCTAACGCATCGCTACCACGACAATGTCAAGCGTTTGCTGTGCCACTGTACTTTTGGTTCTCCTGTCAATACTTTCTTCACAGGTCAGTTTCTATCTCACTCATACGTATATTTTGCAAATCAAAGAGGTTTTTTTCCGGTTTTTTCTGCCAACAATGTACAGGATGCAACAAAATAAAGGGTGGATAATCAGGACCTACACTATCTACCAACAAATAATTGTACACCTGTGATAACAAAGGAAAACGAAGTTCATTCACCTTCAATAGTTGGTGGAGCCACCACGAGCGGCGATTACAGCTGCGTCACTAAAGGGCATACTCTCAACCAGGCGTTGTACAACGGTTAGCGGTATTTTCTTCCACTCGGCTTGGAGAAGACAGGTCAGTTAATTCACCGATTTCAGACGCTGGGGGCACCCCTTAAGTCGACGCTCCAACTCGTCCCAGAGGTACTCGATGGGGTTAAGGTCCGGGCTCTGCGCAGGCCAGTCCATTCGATTAAACCCATTGACACCATACCAAGCCATGGTGGAGCTCGCAACACGACAGGGGGCATGGTCATCCAAAATGGCGCAGTAGGTCTCGGCGTTGAGTCTACCAGGAATTGCAACCAAGGATCCCATGCCATACCAGGAGAAAAACCCATAGCCTAATTCCACCGCCGCCGAACTTCACAGTTGACACAATACATTCCGGCAGGAGGCGTTCTCCAGGCAGACGCCAAACTCAGACCCTGCCATCCGAACGGCAGAGGGTGAACCTTGATTCGTCGCTCCAGAGAACCTGTTTCCACTGTCCAACGGTCCACTGTCGACGTTCTTTGCACCACGTTAGCCGAGCAGCGATATTGGACTTGGTAATCAAAGGCTTGTGGGCGGCAGCACGTCCATGATAACTGAGCAGATGGGCTTCCTTACGGATGGTATTCATCGAAAGAACACTCCCGGATGCCTGTTGAAACTCCTCGCGGATGTGGCCCATCGATTTCGTGCGGTTCTTCCGAATTTCTCTGGCCAGCACCCGTCGGTCTCTAACTCCCAGTTTTGTGGGTCTGCCGGGTCGGGGCACCTTCCGACAGTCACCTCTCATCTACCACTTGCCAATCACGTAGGCCACTGTCGATTTCGGGTACTTCAACTCGCTGGATATGTCACGTATGGATCGGCTATTTCTGTGATTGGCTATAAGCAGTCGCCCGTCCCTAATTTAGGGCCACTGGTTCCAGGGAAAGGAGAGAGCCAGTGCCGTAAGACAAACACAACATCCATGCCTCACCGGGATTCGAACCCGAAATCAGAGGCCATCGCTTAGACCACTGCGTCACCGGGGTGGCGTTCATATTTTCAAGAGGTAACTCAGCGCTGTATCATTTCATTAAAAATTGTATTTGTAAAGTCAGTGGCGTAGCCAGAAATTTCTTAAGGTGAGGGGTCCAGGGGTTTATTTCATTGGTGAAATCCCCATATATATATATATATATATCATCATCATCATCGTCAACCATTATCAATCCACTGCTGGACGAGGGTCTCCCCAAGTTTCCTCCACAACGGTCTGTCTTGTGCCAGTCTCCTCCATGTCACTCTTGCATACTTTCGAATTTCATCCACCCATCTTCCATGTGGTCTTCTTCTGGGTCTTTTCCTGTCCCTTGGAATCCAATCTAAAATTTCGGCTGTCCATCGATGGTCTGTTCTTCTGGCAGTATGTCCAGCCCATTGCCATTTCAGGGATTTAACTCTGATCATGATGTCTTCCACTCTTGTCATTTTTCGGATCCACGTGTTCCTCTTCTTATCTCTCCTGGTTAAGGTTAACGTCTCTGCACCATACGTAAGCACTGGAAGGATGCATTGATCAAACACTTTTCTTTTAAGACATAATGGCATATTGCTCTTGAAAATTATGCTGTTTCTTCCAAAAGCTCTCCAGGCAAGTTTTGTACGCCGATTAATTTCTTCACCAATGTGACCCTCACTTGATATCTGCTGTCCAAGATAAACGTACGTGTCTGTTATCTCCAGCTTTTCTCCATCAATCGATAAATCTTCATTTCTTGTAAAAGCATTGCACATCACTTTTGTCTTCTGAAAGTTCATTTTTAATCCCACTTCTTTACTCTTGTCAGCAAGTTCCTGGATCATACTCTGTAGCTCTGATGGGGTAGTTGCAAAAATGACTATGTCATCAGCAAAACGAAGGTAGGTTAGATAATCTCCATTAATCTTTATCCCTTTGTTTTCCCAGTTCAGTGATTGAAAGACATTTTCCAATGTGGCATTAAAGAGCTTCGGAGATATGGTGTCACCTTGTCTCACTCCTTTTCCAATTTTTATGTGTGTTGTATTTTCAAACAGCCGAATCTTTGCACTTGCATTTTCATAGATGTTATTAATAATATTAATGTACGCATCTTCAATACCGCAGGATTTCAGAGCCATTGCAACTGCTGATGGTTTCACCGAATCAAAGGCTTTTTCATAATCGATAAAAGCCATGCACAATGGAAGTTCATATTCCCTCGCTCTTTCAATTAGTTCTCTCAGCACGTGGATATGATCTATTGTGCTGTAGCCACTCCAGAATCCATCTTGTTCTCTTGGTTGAGCCATGTCCAGTGTCACCTTCAAGCGGTGTGAAAGAACTTTAGTGAATATTTTATAAACCACTGATAGGAGGCTGATAGGTCTGTAGTTCCTGAGATCCTCAATGTCACCTTTTTTATGTAGCAAGATCATTGTAGCGTTGTTCCAATCCTCAGGAATTTTCCCTTCATTAAGGCATCGAGTGAAAATTTGGGCGAGTACTGTTTCGATTTCTCCACTTGCTTCTTGTATGATGTCTACAGTAATTCCATCTTCTCCTGGAGCTTTTCCCCGCTTCATGTTCTTGATTGCATGTGCAACTTCTGCTGGAAGGACTGGAAGAACTCTGGTACTGGTACCTGTCATGATGTCTGGAGTACATGTATCATCCCTTTCATATAATTTGGAGTAGAAATCTTTCACTCTTGTCAAAATTTCGCCTCTATTTCTTGTTAAAGAACCATCTTCTTTTCTCAGTGCCATAATCTGTTTTTCCCCTTACTGAGATGTCCCTTTGCTATCTTTAGGCTTTGGTTGTTTTCAATTGCTTTCCTTACTAGTTCACAGTTGAATTTCTTTATGTCTTCAGTGATACTTTTTCGTACTGTCTTGCATAGCTTTATATATTCCACTTTGGAAGTCACATCTTCTTTAGTTGTCCTCATCACTCTTCTTTTTTGCATCAACATTTTGGTTTTTCCTGATAATTTGCTCACATGCAATTTGTTCTTAGACCCAGCTAATATTGTTGCTGTTTCCATAAGAGCTTTGGTTACTTTTCTGTTAACTTCAGAAATATCCACTTCTTCCGATGTTAGGCCTTCTAAAGCAGAGAATCTGTTCTTCAGTTCCAATTTGAAGGTATTATGGTGTTTTTTAAGGTTGGTTATGTCAATACATTTTGTTTGTCTTATGAGCTTGCTACGTTCGAGTTTAGTGTTGAGGTGCATCTTACATCTCACCAATCTATGGTCACTGCCTGTGTTGAACTTGTTTAGCACACTGCAGTCTTCTATGACGAATATTTTGTTACACATAATAAAATCAATTTCACTTGTCGTCCCATTTGGATGTCTCCATGTCCATTTCCTGTGTGGCTTTTTCTTGAAAAAGGAGTTCAAGATGAAAAACCCTTCTGCCTCTGCAAACTCTACGAGAGTATTTCCACGCTGGTTTCTGATGCCGTGACCGAATTTACCTACTGAAGTTTCATTCTGTTGCCGTTGCCCTATTTTTGCATTGAAATCTCCCATAATTATCTTCAAGTGCTGCTTACCTTTATTATTTAGATCACGAATTTCCTCATAAAATTCTTCAATTTCTTCTTCAGGATGACTTGTGGTGGGTGCATAAGTTTGAATAATCTGAGCCTGGTATCTTCTCGAGAGTTGGATAACGAGTTGTGCAGCTCTGTCAGAGGAGCTTTCAACTTCTACAACTTTATCCTTCAGTTTCTTGTTTATTATAAATCCAACACCACTAGTTCTGCCAGTATCTGTCCCACGATAGTAGAAGAGATGTCCACTTTTCAGTTCAATGAGATCTTTTCCTTTTCTCCTTACCTCACTTAGCCCGACGATGTCCCACTTGATCCTTTGTAGTTCCTCTTCCAATTCAAGAAGCCTTGAATCAGAAGATAAGGAGCGTCCGTTATACGTAGCCTAGGTCAGCATCAGAGGGCAGCCTAGTCCGGTCCTCCGGGGATTCTTAGCACCCTCTGCCTTCATGTCGCACTGGCCGCTGCTTTGGCCAGGTATATTCCAGCTGCCGGAGACTGAGGGCCAAGATTTAAGTTGTGACTTATATATATATATAAGTCGCTTTAAATTAATACTAAATCTCCCCTTAAGGGGGGGGGGTCCGTACCCGAGGACCACCGTCTTGGCTACGCCTGTGTGTAAAGTTATGGTAGTCAGATAATACAAATTTTAATGAAATGATACAGCCCTGAGCTACCTCTTGAAATATGAACAATTTATAACGTGTGAAACAGTAAATCAAAATGCAGAATCTGTATTCTGCAGGAAATGTGAATACGTATTTTTTAAAGTACAAAAACTAAAAAAAGTGAAAAACTGAAAATTAGAGCCAACCGGGGAAATAATAAATCTGTGTGATATGCAATGTCTATATTTTTTAAGCTTTTTTCGTTCATTTCATCGACGGTTCATTTGGTAATTTGAAGTTGCAGGGAATTTCGATGGTGAAAAGGGAATTTTTGGGTCTGGTGAAGGGAATTTTTGTTCCTGGCATGGAACGTCACACTGATGGAAACCTCAACGAACTATAGGGGGCGCTGCGCAAACGTAAACAAACTTCTCTAGTACGGGTAACGTTGCACGTGTTTCCATAAAGTCGAATGTTAGAATGGCTGGTTTGTCGCTTTCAATCCTTGAAATAATGAAATTTGTGGACGCTTCCAAAAATTCAAGATGCATTAAAGAAGGAGAAGTGATTGTTAATGTAGGCCATATAATTTATTGTAGAATTAAAAAGGAAGATGGAAGGGAAATTCTCATAGTTTCGCACTGCATTCAGTCCACGGCAATAACGTCGTCGCCTCACTCCATCAACGGTGTTTTAGATACAAGTAACAGTGAAATTTCTATAAAGTCATTTGAGTGCTCTTGTAAAGCGGGCAGAAGTGGAACGTGTAAGCACTGTGTAGCAGTAATGCTTTACTGTAACAGGTAATTTTTATTTTTACATTTTCAGGCAAGTGATATAGTAATACCGACAGTGGTGTTCTAATCCGGATTACTATTAAAAGCTGACATTTCGTTTCACTTGACGTTTCCCAGGACCCATTTTCAATACTGTCAACAATAACATTTGTAATTTTTGAACATTCTGTTCCTAAAAGTGTTTGTGAATTGGTAATTGTTGATCATCATTGGGTTCTGCGTTTTTGAACCGATGACTGTTGACAGAACATTGCAAATCTTGTTCCATAATGAAGTTTAAATTTATACGGATAACAGCAATTATTTGTTTTCAATATTATGTAGAAATGCGGATTTTTTAACTACTACTATGCAATAAAAACATGCTGCCTTGTTTATTATTCATTCAAAGACGTTACTAAGTTAGTAGCATTTCACTAGAAGGATTTCAAACGCAAGGCACAAACTTTTATACTAACTTGTGAAAAACATAGCTGAAACCTTGGGAACGACATTGCGGGACACAACAATATGATTTGTTCTTCTTCACGGAATTCTCCAGTATACAACTCTTTAATTCCAGAATGAATGCAAAAACACACCAAACTACGACAACTGAACGTAATGAGCGATCTACCAACAGCCAAGCATTGAGCCGAAAACGTTACCCGTACTACAGTAATTCTTCCTTTTGCCGCTAGAGAAGAGCGGACCGCTGAGATTGCCAATAGTACACCTACACGGCAATAGTTATTCTCTTTGCGGGTACATTACCAAAACTTACGAAAGTAATAAAAATTATAATTATTTGAAAATGTGAAAATTGCTGAAGAGGTCGCTCCCCCTTTTAAACCTTTGTGGGTGACTTTGGCTTTTAAAATTTGTACATATAACATTCTGTCAGTTTGTTTTTTGATCCGTTTCCCCAGAAAGTGGACGAAATGTTTCTAAAGAAATGGAGTTCTGTGGATCAGCAGGATTTTACATGCATGTTTTATTTTTCTGTAAACATAATTAGCACTAAGCATTTTACAGGAATTCTAAAATCCCTTAAAAACTTCTTCATCCTTTACAGAAAATATGCTTTCAAAACCTATGTGGTGTTTTCGATTTTCGTGCTGTATTAAAATTAATGATATTTTAAGAATTCTTTATGTTCCTTGTGATGTCAGGCAGGACATTATTGTTTCCCTTTGTGTGTGCAGACAACATAGTTTCAGTGAAAGTGGCGTAAATTAATGTAAGTTTTTCAGTATGGAATCAGTGACCAAAGATTCTTTAGATGTAGTCACTCAAGAATTGATCACCAAGGATGTGAAAAAAGAAGTTGACACATTAAAATTCAGTGTTACAGAAGAAATGGAAGATCTTTGGCAATGTGAAATATGCTACCAGAAATTCACAGAAGAATGCAGTTTTGCAAGACATAAACAAGTCCATACAAGCGAAAAACCTTTGCAGTGTGATGTATGTTTCAAACAGTTTGCTCAGAAAGGGAATTTTTCACAACACATGTTCCTTCATACAGGTGAAAAACCTTACAAATGTGTTGAATGCTCCAAACAATTTTCCCAGAAGTGTCATCTTGCAAAGCATATGCTCATTCACACAGGTGAAAAACCTCACCAGTGTGATATATGCTCCAAACAATTTGCTCAGAAAAGTGATCTTTCAAAGCATATGTTTCTTCACACAGGTGAAAAGCCTTACAGGTGTGATGTTTGTGCCAAACAATTTGCTCGGAAATATGATCTTCTCCAACACATGCTTATTCATCATACAGGTAAAAAGTCCCACAAATGTGACGTGTGCTCCAGGAACTTTGCTCGGAAACAGGATCTTTTTCAGCACATGCTTCTTCACACAGGTGAAAAGCCTCACCAGTGTGATGTGTGCTACAAGCAATTTGCTCGTAAAAGTTATCTGTCAAAGCATATGCTTGTTCATGCAGGTAAAAAGCCTCACCGGTGTGATACATGTGCCAAACGATTTGCCGAAAAAAACAATCTTTCAAGGCATATGCTCCTTCACACAGGAGAAAAGCCTCACCAGTGTGATGAGTGCACCAAAGAATTTGCTCGGAAGAAAGATCTTTTACATCACATCCTTCTTCACACAGGTGAAAAGCTTCACCAGTGTGATGTGTGCTACAAGCAATTTGCCCGGAAACAGCATCTGTTACAGCATGTGCTCATTCACACAGGTGAAAAGCCTCACCAATGTGAAGTATGTTTGCAACCATTTTCTGACAGAAACAGTCTTTCAAGGCATCTACTCCTCCACACTGGTGAAAAGCCTCACCAATGTGATGTATGCTTCAAACAATATGCTCTGAAATCTTGTCTTACGCAGCATATGATGGTTCACACAGGTAAAAAGCCTCACCAGTGTGATGTGTGCTTTAAACAATTTGCTCGGAAAAGTTATGTGGTACGGCATATGCTCATTCACAGACAAAAGGCTTCATGTTCATGATGGATGTTTCAAGCAATTTGTTCCAAAAAGTAAGCTTTTGAAGCATCTGCTTGTTTACACAGGTGAAAAGGCACACCAGTGTTATGTATGCTCCAAACATTTTAATCAGAAAAGTGGTTTTAAGCTACTTTTCTCTAAGCACATGCTTATTCATGTGAATGAATATCAATACCAGTGTAATATATGTGATTGACAGAAACATAACAAGACAACTGAACGAGGAAAATCCATGTTTCAAATACTGGAAAAGCCACAATTTGGATCATGCTTTTCTTTATTAGAATATGTAAATTTCCTTTTATGAGGGTTGTGCTCTTATAAGTCCAGTCTGACAGGGTGGTTCTTCTAAATCTCGATGCATTGTGTAATGCTGTATATTAGTTCCTTCAGTTTACATCATGGGGCAAAGAAACTAGCTCTGCATAAATTTCATGTGAAGTGTTTTTATGAAAAAATAATTTCAATGATGCAACGATGTGGAATTTTTCTATACAGTGGTCTAATCACTGGCCTCTGACCATTTGTATGATGTGGCTCCAGGTTCAAATCCATGTGAGGTCTTGATGTTGTTTTGGTCTCTCTCCATTCCCTGGAACCAGTAACCCTAAATTTAGGACGGATGACTGGTTATAGCCCATCAAGTTGCTCATCATCATCATCATCATCATTGTCAACCATTATCAATCCACTGCTGGACGAAGGTCTCCCCAAGTTTCCTCCACAACGGTCTGTCTTGTGCCAGTCTCCTCCATGTCACTCCCGCATATTTACGAATTTCATCCACCCATCTCCCATGTGGTCTTTTTCTGGGTCTTTGCCTGTCCCTTGGAATCCAATCTAAAATTTCGGCTGTCCATCTATGGTCTGTCCTTCTGGCAGTATGTCCAGCCCATTGCCATTTCAGGGATTTAACTCTGATCATGATGTCTTCCACTCTCGTCATTTTTCGGATCCACGAGTTCCTCTTCTTATCTCTCCTGGTTATACCAAGCATGCACCTCTCCATGCTTCTTTGAGTTGTCTGCAGCCTTTGTATGTCTCTTTTAGTTAAGGTCCACGTCTCTGCACCATACGTAAGCACTGGAAGGATGCATTGATCAAACACTTTTCTTTTAAGACATAATGGCATATTGCTCTTGAAAATTATGCTGTTTCTTCCAAAAGCTCTCCAGGCAAGTTTTGTACGCCGATTAATTTCTTCATCAATGTGACCCTCACTTGATATCTGCTGTCCAAGATAAACATACGTATCTGTTATCTCCAGTTTTTCTCCATCAATCGATAAATCTTCATTTCTTGTAAAAGCATTGAACATCACTTTTGTCTTCTGAAAGTTCATTTTTAATCCCACTTCTTTACTCTTGTCAGCAAGTTCCTGGATCATACTCTGCAGCTCTGATGGGGTAGTTGCAAAAATGACTACGTCATCAGCAAAACGAAGGTGGGTTAGATAATCTCCATTAATCTTTATCCCTTTGTTTTCCCAGTTCAGTGATTGAAAGACATTTTCCAATGTGGCATTAAAGAGCTTCGGAGATATGGTGTCACCTTGTCTCACTCCCTTTCCAATTTTTATGTGTGTTGTATTTTCAAACAGCCGAATCTTTGCACTTGCATTTTCATAGATGTTATTAATAATATTAATGTATGCATCTTCAATACCGCAGGATTTCAGAGCCGTGGTAACTGCTGATGGTTTCACCGAATCAAAGGCTTTTTCATAATCGATAAAAGCCATGCACAATGGAAGTTCATATTCCCTCGCTCTTTCAATTAGTTCTCTCAGCACGTGGATATGATCTATTGTGCTGTAGCCACTCCTGAATCCAGCTTGTTCTCTCGGTTGAGCCATGTCCAGTGTTACCTTCAAACGGTGTGAAAGAACTTTAGTGAAGATTTTATAAACCACTGATAGGAGGCTGATAGGTCTGTAGTTCCTGAGATCCTCAATGTCACCTTTTTTATGTAGCAGGATCATTGTAGCGGTGTTCCAATCCTCAGGAATCTTCCCTTCATTAAGGCATCGAGTGAAAATTTGGGCGAGTACTGTTTCAATTTCTCCACTTGCTTCTTGTATGATGTCTATAGTAATTCCATCTTCTCCTGGAGCTTTCCCCCGCTTCATGTTCTTGATTGCATGAGCAACTTCTGCTGGGAGGACTGGAAGAACTCTGGTACCTTTCATGATGTCTGGAGTACATGTATCATCCCTTTCATATAATTTGGAGTAGAAATCTTTCACTCTTGTCAAAATTTCGCCTCTATTTCTTGTTATAGAACCATCTTCTTTTCTCAGAGCCATAATCTGTTTTCTTCCCTTACTGAGATGTCCCTTTGCTATCTTTAGGCTTTGGTTGTTTTCAATTGCTTTCCTCACTAGCTCACAGTTGAATTTCCTTACGTCTTCAGTGATACTTTTTCGTGCTGTCTTGCATAGCTCTATATATTCCACTTTGGAAGTCACATCTTCTTTAGTTGTCCTCATCTCTCTTCTTTTTTGCATCAACATTTTGGTTTTTCCTGATAATTTGTTTACATGCAACTTGTTCTTAGACCCAGCTAATTTTGTTGCTGTTTCCATAAGAGCTTTGGTTACTTTTCTGTTAACTTCCGAAATGTCCACTTCTTCCGATGTTAGGCCTTCTAAAGCAGAGAATCTGTTCTTCAGTTCCAACTTGAAAGTATTATGGTGTTTTTTAAGGTTGGTTATGTCAATACATTTTGTTTGTCTTATGAGCTTGCCACGTTCCAGTTTAGTGTTGAGGTGCATCTTACATCTCACCAATCTATGATCACTACCTGTGTTGAACTTGTTCAGCACACTGCAGTCTTCGATGACGAATTTTTTGTTACACATAATAAAATCAATTTCACTTGTCGTCCCAATTGGATGTCTCCATGTCCATTTCCTGTGTGGCTTTTTCTTGAAAAAGGAATTCAAGATTTAGTGCTGAATTCAAGATAAGTTGCTCATAGTGGTCGTTAAACCTCCAACAAAAAAATTGTGCACAGAAATGTGAGTTCTTTTATCGAAGGAAATGCAGAACGATTACAGAATACTTTTTTACAGTCTAACTTCAGCTGTTGTCCTGCTCTTCACAGATTCAGTAGCAAGAAGATGAGTGCATTTCAAGCAATTATACTCAATCTATGGAAAGATCCATAAATTTATTTTGAGAATTTATCATATGTGCTAGTTCTTATCGATAGCTGTGCTGTCTCCCCACCCTTTGAACAGAAAAACTGAAAGAAATCCAAAGAGTGAAGAAAAGTTTTAATTAATGTGATCGGTTCAGGAAAACTAATTAATGCAATTTGCAAAATGATTGCGTGCTGTTGAATGGCTCAGCACATCGCTTCCTCGAGCATAAATAGTACTATCTTTGTTACATCATATATTCTGTGAAAAAGCTCTTAAGTAAAAAAAACAAAACATATTTTTATCTCTTTGCAACCCGATATCTTTATAAATTTCACTAAATTATTGGTTTTGCACAGAAATAAAGGAAATTACACTAACTGCCGGTTATATTGCTCTCATCTGGAGACAGGAAGAATGCGCATTATATCCTGCGGCACGATATAATCAAGGATGCATACCACAGTACACTTACTATATGTAGAAAAAAAGTTACAGCTTGCAAATAAAGTTTCTAAGAACAAAGTATGTATGTATAATGTATGTTTAATGAAAATAGAATTTAGAAATACAGTAAAATTCAGAATTTCCGATTAATCGAAAGAAAGTGCGGTGCCCCAACTCCTTTCGCATGTGTGACAAAATGTCTTGACAAGCATACCGACAGAGATATCTGTCATTCCAGTTGGCCATAAACTTTGGCAAATTCTTTGAAGAGAGAGGTCTGATGAGGTCATTTGGCCGTCGCGAAGTCAGTTCCTGGAGGTAGTGGGGAAAAAAGGAAATGTACAGTAGCTTTATGGCTTTCCCACTCGAACCTTGTTTTTCTGATCTATTGGAGAATTCACAGGTCTCCAATGAGAAACTCAATGCCACAAATAAGAACCATTCCGGAATTTGTTTTTGTTTTCGTATAGATGAGGAGAGGATAGGAATTTAATGTCTGCTGTTCCTGGTCACTTGAAAAGTTGGAAGACATGAAAAAAATGCAATATAAAAGGGCACAATATAACTGGCGGCTACTGTACTTATAGTCAAATGTTTGGGTAGCAACCCTACCCTTCCTCAGGACTACAATATAGTAGGTGTTGCCACTCATTAGGTAAATTCCAACTTGTTTGTAAAACAAATACTTCTACTTTTATAAATTAACTAATTATTTATACTTTTATTCCTTAGTAAATCTGTTTGTAAAAAACAACAACGTTGAATTAGCTAATGAATGGCAACACCTACTATAGTATAGTTCTGAGGAAGGGTAGGGGCGCTACCCAAAATTTTGACTGTAAGTAATTTTCTTTATTCCTGTGTAAAAACCCACAATTTAATGAAATTTATAGTGTATCAAGTCTAGGAATAGCCATGACATCAATTATTACCTATATCTTCGTATTGCATTACATTTTCCCCATTTTTAATGCATTTTCATTTCTCTACTGTGTGTATATGCCCAGCCACGATGTAGCCTCATATTTTCCTGCTTACTAGTCGTGTTTACTTTATCTTGGATTTGAGCACTTGGTAATTACAATTTGATCTAGAAAGTTCTCAGGTCGTGCACAAGCATTCTATGTAATTTCTGCAGTACATCATGAATTGAATCAGGCATACTTGCTTTCCAATAAGGCATCTGTTCATTACCAACTCACCCCTTCCCCATTCATAGGTGGTCTGCACATTCAATTGGTCTCCTCCAGCGTTTCAGAACCACTAACATTACGTTTCCCAGTCTATGCTACTCCAAGGTCTTTGGGACCTACCCCTTATTAGAATTTGCTTCTTTTTTTTATTCAGATTCAGTGATGTTTTCCGTAACATATTTCATATCTACATATGAAGCGGTGGCTTGTGATTAGTTAAGATAGGGTGATGTCGAGCATGAGGTTCTCACACATGCATATGTGTTCACCCTGCTCCAAATATTCAAGCAGTTAGAACACATGGTGAGTGCAACCATCAAGGGAACTTTACTAAATCTGTGTGAATTTTTTAAAGTCACAGAAAGTTTGTTTTATAAACTAATTTTTTTGTAAAATTTAGTGCTTGTACTTCTGGGATCTAGAGGAAGTCTGAGCGAATGTTCTAAGAGATTACTAGAGAGATGCTACTTCTGTAATAATTGTTTAAAAAGATGCAGGAAAGTTCATTCTTTGGTAATAGTTGGTGACATGGATATTCCTAGTCTTAATTGTCAGAAGAACTGGAAATAGAGATAAGAAGAGGTACAACATTAAATGATTCAAAAGGTTGGAATGTACCTCATGAATGGCAACAGTTGCTGCAGCTATAGTCCTGAGGGAGCATAGGAGGCCTATCCAAAAGTTTTACTTATACTTTTATTCCTTAGTAAAAACCCATATTTTTAAAATATTATAAGACATTCCTTGTCAGATAAACTAAAATTTACAAACAGCAAATACATTAAAGAAAGAAAAAGAAAAATTATGTAAATAAGCTAAAATTGCAAAGTAATAGCAACTTGTTAAAAGCTGTGCAGATTAATGTCTATGATTTCAAGTACTACACACATTAATTTAACAAGTATTATGTACAGCATGTACCAGAAATCTTTCTTTTTACTGCGGATAACAGTCTAGTAAAATGTACATAAACAGAAAATTTTTGCCAAAAATTCTACATACGTAGAATGCTTAGCCTTCCCTCCAGTTCTGAGCTGGTACATCTTCACTTGGTGGTTCTCAGATATTTTAAAAGAAAAATTATAATGTGCTTATGTAATCATTAGCACCGATGTGCCGTATTTTTACTGTTGCCCATGTAGCCATTCTTTCCAACAAGTGGCTACATGATTACATTTGTATCGCCTTCCATGTATTTGAGAAGAATTATTTCTCCGGGGAAATTTGTTTCCCATTTATATATGATATTGTGTTCTTCATTGAAAGTCATGGCTGCTTTGGGAGGTTTTCACAGGAATGATGGGTTCTCAAGAGAGTCCCACATGGCTGTGTATAAAAGTGTAATAGTTCCTACTCTGATGTATGGCAGTGAAACCTTGGTACTACATAAGAAACATAGAAGTTGTTTGTGTGTTGGAGAAATGTGTTACTTACGGGGGGGGTTGTGGCAAGACACATTCTGATTGCGTGAGGAATGAAGTGTTGCAGTTGTGTGATGTGAAATAAAATGTTAGCAAGGTAGAGGCTGATATGCTTTGGTTATTTGGCCATTTTGAAAGAATGTGTGATGAGATGTGTACTAAAGAATTTTTTTTTAGCCCAAGAGGCAGGAAGGAAAGGCAGAAGAAGTCATGAGAGGATCAATTCAGGATTGTCTACATGAGAAAAATATTATGAGTATGAAGGATAGATGATCTTGGGTATGGCATGTGATGGATGTCAGTGAAGCCCGAGTTGTATGCCAAGATTTCTGTAAATGGAGAAGTTTGATACTGCAACAGCAAGTAAAAGTTATCTGGTAGTTTGTGTTTCTTTATGAAGGTAACCTCTGAATCTCAGAAAACAGCCTAATGATATGAATATATGTTGTGTGCTTATTGGAGCTTTAAGGAGAGTACTCGTACCTGAGATAAAGTAGTACATACCACTGGGAAATAAGTCATAAGTACATCTCACAACAGTTGCCAAACATTGTTTTCATGTGTGGAGAAAAAGTTGTTTATTATTTCTAACTGCATTAAGTGGTAATACCATGTCACATCATTAGTCCAGCGAACACCTGGCATGAGAAATTCAGCTAGCTTCTGTTTGCTGGCCTTTGCCTGCCTTTTAATGTGTGTCTCTTCAGCTGCAATGTTTTCTGCAAGCAATGTCTATTGTAATGTATATTAGGACAAAGTCCTCTGTAATACCATTACACACGTAGTATAACAGTATTATAGAGGACTTGTGTGTAACAGTATTATAGAGGACTTTGTCCTAATATACATTGTCTATCTCCCACGTAATTTGGTATTCAAATATATGTATGTATAGATTAAACTTCTACTAAAATGTCTATTGTGTTTGTTTTCTGATACTCGATGTTGATTTTTAAGTGTTATAGTTTCGAAACTTCATTTATTTCTATTCCCAGTGTGTGCTCATATATCAATAAAATTATGTTCATAAGTGCTTCATCATCTTCAACTTCACATATTGCATTACCTTTTATATAAGGTGTCTCATTTTGTGCCGCCCCGGTGGTGCAGTGGTCTAAGCGATGGCCTCTGATCATTCATGCATGTTGTGTTTGTCTTACGGCACTGGCTTCCTCTCTTCCCTGGAACCAGTGACCCTTAATTAGCCATGGGCGATTGCTTATAGTAGCCCATTGAGTTGCTCACAGTGGTCGTTAAACCTCCAATCAAAAAAAAAAATAAAAGACTCCTTTTTTTGTGTGCATAAAATAATTTTCAAAGTATCAAGTCCTATTGGAACTTACTGCTACAAGCATAGTTTCATAATTAGATTTTGGTCTGATGGAGTTGAATGAATCTTGATATAAATGGCATGAGCTGCCATTGCACATGTGGTAAGCATTTGTAATGGGTTGTTATTAGACACAACTTCAGTGTCCTAAAGTCTCTTACTTTCTTAACTAAAAATGACACTATCAGTTAAATAAATTGTATATACTTTAAAATGTCCCATATGAATAGTGGCGCCCATATGAGTACTTTTAGGCAGGGGGGCTAAGAAAAATCCTTACCTCCTTCAAGGCTGTCAAACATTTTAGTAAATGTACAAAATGCTAAAATACAAAAAAAATAATGATACAATCAATCATTAACATCTTATTATTTTTAAAAACGCTTTGAAAAAAGGTTCTCTATTTTAGTGTTTTAAATTTAACAAAAATTTGCCTATACCAACGGCTGGGGGGGGTTGACCTCCCCTCCCATGGGCACCTTTGCATATGAATAAATGTAGGAAGAACATAATGTTAATATATTTTTTTGTCTGGGTGTGTCATTATGTTAAAATGTAAATCATCAAACAGCAAAAAAATAATAATTATTATAAATAAAATGTGAAGTACTATATGACACTATGTGAATTTATAATTTAAAGTGCAGTTACTAATGATGCAATTTCATAAACATGTTAAGAAAATTAATGCTTATGGAGGTCTGTAGCATGAATCTACCAGAATTTTCTTTTATTTACTTAATGGTGCTAGCTATATGCTGATAACAGTTTCTCCCATAATATATACCCCCCCCCCCCCAAGCACTTTTAAAACATGGAACAAACTCCTCTTTTGTTTTTTTAATTATCAGAACCTATAATCAGTGGCATAATTAGCACAGCATGCACCTCCCAGTATGATTTCCCTCAGCACCACTAAATACAGTAATTTTTCTAGGATTTTGAACATGAGCGAGGATGGTTTTTTTTTCTGCATTGTGTGTGTGCATGACTGGAAAAGTAACAAAGCAAAACTACCTAGAGCCCTGTAGTTTTAAATTAAATTAATTTTTGAAACAGAAGTACATAATGCGAGATTATCAATCAGACAATCAGAATTAACACAGTGTGCAGACTGATGCATAAACATGAATATACATTTTATCGCAAAAAACAAATTTGATAAAATATATTCAAATGGTTAACCTTAATAAATATGAAACTTCATTACCCACCATTTTACATTCACTTGTTTTTGAAGTGTTTGGTTTTTGTAAAATGTCTGCATTCAAAACCTTGAATACAGTTGACGTGCCAAAAAAATAATTTTTCTTTTCACCAGAAACTGCACTTGAGCATAATTGACTCTACGGCAAAAACAGCTGGTCGAATTTTGGAAGTTTCTTCTAGTGCTGTTCTTTTTTCTTTTGCCAATACTGTGCTCCACTTGGACACTTTTTGTGACATTTTGACAAATGGATGTTGTTCAGTTTCACATTAGTTTCCCCACAGTGAATTAAATAGACATTCTATAAGAAAAAGCTAAAAGCAATAGCAGCATGTAATTGTTTTGTCCAAAGCTAAAATTAATCGCCCTTTTATACATTGAAGATCTGTGGCTGCTGTAAATAAATGTTGGAGAGTGATCACATCACAATCCATTGCCGAGCAATCATATTACAACTCATTGCAGAGCTATCATATTAGAACTCATTTCAAAGCGCTCATATTACAACTGGTAGTCAAAGGGCCAAATAGCTTCAATCTGTAGGCATCCAGTTCTTTAAAAGTGAAACTTCACATTTATTTAGATATATATATAGTTTCCTTTAAGATATATTTAGGCACTGGATGCATCAATATATCTTAAAGGAAAGTATAAATCTTTGGGTTAATTATTTGCTTGTTCGTCTTTGTGTGTATTCTGATTTTTTCATAACTGACAGCTGCTGTACGCCCCTTAGTTACCTGTACCCCTTCCCCCACAACTTTGGGGGTAGTAGTTACACCACTATCTATAATGGCTACACCACTTTATCAACTATATTGATTATTGAGTACATTTCTACCATATTTTCCCCAAATAAATACTCTTAATGCTGCCAATTTATTTTTTATCACTCATAATATAAAAAGCAACATGGTAGCTTTCATCTAAAATTTCGGATTTGTGGCTATTTTTGCATTTTTTTTTTTATAATCTAAGCAAAAATGTGTAATATGTACATTGGATTTTATATTTCCAAATAAAATACCAAACAATAATTAATTTACTTTCCTTATTTTTTCATACATAAGTTTTTGTAGAGAAAGCAAAGGAGGAACGTCCTTAACAATCATAACGAACACACACAAAATCAGGCCACCAGTTTTCATTACTATGAGCATATACTAAAACAAATGCTTAGAAATCATCTGCAAGAGCTAGTGTCTGTGATCAATATCATGCAGTTAATCTCAAACCTTTCACCCTTTTTGGTGTAATAAAACCACAAAAATCCATTTTTCATATTTTGTGATCTTACTTGCGATATTGCTTTCTTAGCTTGACTACACTGTTGACTTCATAAATGTGAAAATGGCAAAATGCAGTGATAAGAAAACTACTTTTTAAACATAGCTATCTACTGATACAACTATATTCTTGGAAAAGTAGCTTGCTACAGACACAACCTACTTTTTTTTTCAAAAAAGTACCTACTGGTACTTTTGCTACTTTTTTTCATTTAGTATCAAGTTAAAAATGCAAATTCTGAAAATGACCTCTATAGGCACATTGTTACATGTAGCATTCAGGGCTAATTACCAGGGTAAATTACATAAATAATTTATCTTTAACATGTTACATATTTTATCACATTCAGTATCTTGTATTCCAGGTTAGCTGATATACTTAAGAAAATCAAATAAAAACACTGACAATCTGCAAATTACTTTTCTTTTTACTAAGAGAATCAAACCTTGCTCTCAATTGTCATCAACACAGTTGCCAGCTCGACCATCTTGTACGCACTGTCTTCTCAGGGTGAGACTTTCCTGTAAATAGCATAAAGAAAAGGAAGATAACACTTTGTGGTTAACAGTCTGTCTAAATTCCACAATGTAAGTCAAGTCGGTTATGTGATTGAACACATGGCACACCCAGCCCTCCGGTTTCAGCCTGGAATGTTTTGGGAAATCTGAAAATGTAATGCGATTCAAGGAATTTATTTCTTTTATACTTTTGTTTAAACAGTAGCATGATTTGAAACTCATATAGTGTATTAAATTTGTTTATTTTTGTGGTGTAGCCAACACAAAGATTCGCCAAGCTTTTGCACTTCTCTTGGATCGAGGCTTTTTGAAGGCAATGCTAGACATAAAAATGCATTTGTGTCAACCATTGCCTTGAAAAAGTCTCCCAGTGTGCAAAAGCTTGACAAATCTTTGTGCTGACTACACCACAAAAATAAATGGATTTAATGCACTGTATGAGTTAAGGTCAGGTGATGCGCAACACCACAGCCTCTCCTTAACAAATGTCAACCACGCCTTCTCGTGGTGCATTCTGTTCCCACTAAAGAAGCTCTGACGACCGCCAATAGCGGAATAACTATACCGTCGGGATTAGAGGAAATTCTATCCCACACTCACCAACCCGCTTGGCCAGCGTGGTGAGTTATGGCCAAACCGCTCCAAAATGACTCCACAACTTAAATCTTGGCCCTCAGTCTCCGGCAGCTGGAATGTACCTGGCCAAGGCAGCGGCCAGTGCGACATGAAAGCAGAGGGTGCTAAGAATCCCCGGAGGACCGGACTAGGCTGCCATCTGATGCTGACGTTGGCTACGTATAATGGACGCTCCCTATCTTCTGATTCAAGGCTTCTTGAATTGGAAGAGGAACTGCAAAGGATCAAGTGGGACATCGTCGGGCTAAGTGAGGTAAGGAGAAAAGGAGAAGATCTCATTGAACTGAAAAGCGGACATCTCTTCTACTATCGTAGGACAGATACTGGCAAGAACTAGTGCTGTTGGATTTATAATACACAAGAAACTAAAGGATAAAGTCGTAGAAGTTGAAAGTTTCTCTGACAGAGCTGCACGGCTCGTTATCCAACTCTCGAGAAGATACCAGGCTCAGATTATTCAAACTTATGCACCCACCACAAGTCATCCTGAAGAAGAAATTGAGGAATTTTATGAGGCAATTCGTCATCTAAATAATAAAGGTAAGCAGCACTTGAAGATAATTATGGGAGATTTCAATGCAAAAATAAGGAAATGACAACAGAATGAAACTTTAGTAGGCAAATTCGGTCACGGCAACAGAAACCAGCGTGGAAATACTCTCGTTGAGTTTGCAGGGGCAGAAGGGTTTTTCATCTTGAACCCCTTTTTCAAGAAAAAGCCACACAGGAAAGGGACATGGAGACATCCAAATGGGACGACAAGTGAAATTGATTTTATTATATGTAACAAAAAATTCATCATAGAAGACTGCAGTGTGCTAAACAAGTTCAACACAAGTAGTGACCATAGATTGGTGAGATATGAGATGCACCTCAACACTAAACTCGAACGTGGCAAGCTCATAAGACAAACAAAATGTATTGACATAACCAACCTTAAAAGACACCATAATACCTTCAAGTTGGAACTGAAGAACAGATTCTCTGCTTTAGAAGGCCTAACATCGGAAGAAGTGGATATTTCTGAAGTTAACAGAAAAGTAACCAAAGCTCTTATGGAAACAGCAACAAAATGAACAAATTATCAGGAAAAACCAAAATGTTGATGCAAAAAAGAAGAGAGACGAGGACAACTAAAGATGTGACTTCCGAAGTGGAATACATAGAGCTATGCAAGACAGTACGAAAAAGTATCACTGAAGACGTAAAGAAATTCAACTATGAACTAGTGAGGAAAGCAATTGAAAACAACCAAAGCCTAAAGATAGCAAAGGGACATCTCAGTAAGGGAAGAAAACAGATTATGGCACTGAGAAAAGAAGATGGTTCTGTAACAAGAAATAGAGGCGAAATTTTGACAAGAGTGAAAGATTTCTACTCCAAATTATATGGAAGGGATTTTACACGTACTCCAGACACCACGAAAGGTATCAGTACCAGAGTTCTTCCAGTCCTCCCAGCAGAAGTTGCACATACAATCAAGAACACGCAGCGGGGGAAAGCTCCAGGAGAAGATGGAATTACTGTAGACATCATACAAGAAGCAAGTGTAGAAATCGAAACAGTACTCGCCATTAATGAAGGAAAGATTCCTGATGATTGGAACAACGCTACAATGATCCTGCTACATAAAAAACGTGACATTGAGGATCTCAGGAACTACAGACCTATCAGCCTCCTATCAGTGGTTTATAAAATCTTCACTAAAGTTCTTTCACACCGCTTGAAGGTAACACTGGACATGGCTCAACCGAGAGAACAAGCTGGATTCAGGAGTGGCTACAGCACAATAGATCATATCCACGTACTGAGAGAACTAATTGAAAGAGCGAAGGAATATGAACTTCCATTGTGCATGGCTTTTACGATTATGAAAAAGCCTTTGATTCGGTAAAACCATCCGCAGTTACAATGGCTCTGAAATCCTGCGGTATTGAAGATGCATACATTAATATTATTAATAACATCTATGAAAATGCAAGTGCAAAGATTCGGCTGTTTGAAAATACAACACACATAAAAATTGGAAAGGGAGTGAGACAAGGTGACACCATATCTCCGAAGCTCTTTAAAGCCACATTGGAAATGTCTTTCAATCACTGAGCCGGGCGTAGTGGTCTAAGCGATGGCCTCTAATCATTCGTCCGAACGGGGTCCGGGTTCGAATCCCAGTGAGGTATGGATGTTGTGTTTGTCTTACGGCACTGGCTCTCTCCCTTCCCTGGAACCAGTGACCCTAAATTAGGGACGGGCGACCGCTTATAGCCCATTGAGTTGCTCACGGTGGTCGTTAAACCTCCAGTAAAAAAATCAATCACTGAACTGGGAAAACAAAGGGATGGAGATTATCTAACTCACCTTCGTTTGCTGATGACGTAGTCATTTTTGCAACTACCCCATCAGAGCTGCAGAGTATGATCCAGGAACTTGCTGGACAAGAGTAAAGAAGTGGGATTAAAAGTGAACTTTCCGAAGACAAAAGTGATGTTCAATGCTTTTACAAGAAATTAAGATTTATCGATTGATGGAGAAAAGCTGGAAATAACAGATGCGTACGTTTATCTTGGACAGCAGATATCAAGTGAGGGTCACATTGATGAAGAAATTAATCGGCGTACAAAACTTGCCTGGAGAGCTTTTGGAAGAAACAGCATAATTTTCAAGAGCAATATGCCATTATGTCTTAAAAGAAAAATGTTTGATCAATGCATCCTTCCAGTGCTTACGTATGGTGCAGAGACATGGACCTTAACTAAAAGAGACATACAAAGGCTGCAGACAACTCAAAGTAGCATGGAGAGGTGCATGCTTGGTGTAACCAGGAGAGATAAGAAGATGAACTCGTGGATCTGAAAAATGACAAGAGTGGAAGACATCATGATCAGAGTTAAATCCCTGGAATGGCAATGGGCTGGACATACTGCCAGAAGGACAGATCATCGATGGACAGCCGAAATTCTAGATTGGATTCCAAAGGACAGGAAAGGTCCCAGAAGAAGACCACATGGGAGATGGGTGGATGAAATTCGAAAGTATGCGGGAGTGACATGGAGGAGACTGGCACAAGACAGAACGTTGTGGAAGAATTTTTTTTTTTTTGATTGGAGGTTTAACGACCACCGTGAGCAACTCAATGGGCTATAAGCAGTCGCCCGTCCCTAATTTAGGGTCACTGGTTCCAGGGAAGGGAGAGAGCCAGTGCCGCAAGACAAACACAACATCCATGCCTCACGGGATTCGAACCCGGACCCCGTTCGGACGAATGATGAGGCCATCGCTTAGACCACTGCGCCACCGGGGTGGCGGAGGAAACTTAGAGAGACCTTCATCCAGCAGTGGATTGATAATGGTTGACAATGATGACATAGATTTTGGTAAATTAGGAAAAATTGTTGGAGCCGCATCATGTGCCAAAACTGGACGATTGCGTAGTATGAATACATCCTCGCCATTTACCTTATGAACGGAATTCTGAATAATAAGGTCGTCAATGAAATGTTTTTCACAAACTGCACTAAATTTATCAAGTGCCTAATCAGCTCGGGGTATTAATCTTCCCCACTGTTTGAAAAGCACTTCATTTTTGGGTATCCCAAACAGTGACAAACCATTAGTTATTTAGTATTACAGCCATGCAGAAAACAGTGATTACTTTTTTTTTTTTTTTTTTTGTCATAGTAATCACAACAAAAATTGTTTACATTTGGAATCGTAGTGGAAGGAACGCCCACTTCTTTTGATGAAAACGCACTTACCGTAACACAATCTCCCGAGACAGAGAGGATGGAATCAATGGGGCTAATTTATAGACCGATTTCTCTGCTGAATCATAACGGCGCTTTCCCCGCTGCCCCTATAGCTATGTCCGTACAAGGCTGAACTCGATCCTATCAGGCTGTAACATTAAGCAAAAACAGCGAGGACAGAAAAGATGAGTTGGGACGCAGCGCCATCTATTGACGTTGTTCGCATTAACAAAATGGTTCCGTATCATTATTTACATTTGAGATTTTATTTATATTCACTTTCTCATTAACAGATGGATATTTGTATTCTGAATTCGTAGTACTTGGGCAAGAGAATTTTTCTGTACGAACTGGTGTAATTGATGTGTAAATCTCATTCCTCCTTTATTCTTCAACGATCTAGGGCCGAGATTTTGGTAAATGTGTAGATTGCCGCCCCAGTGGCGCAGTGGTCTAAGGCGCTGGCCTCTGATCATTCGTCCGTCTGGGGTCCGGGTTCGAATCCCGGTGAGGCATGGGTGTTGTGTTTGTCTTACGGCACTGGCTCTCTCCCTTCCCTGGAACCAGTGACCCTAAATTAGGGACGGGCGACTGCTTATAGCCCATTGAGTTGCTCACGGTGGTCGTTAAACCTCCAATCAAAAAAGAAAAAAATGTGTAGATTAGCGTCTTAAATTATTTCGTCGGAAAAGTATTAGTACCTGTAAAAAGTGCGACGTACAGATTTTAGAGTATAGAAATTAATGGCAAATGGTGCAGAAATTTCGTATTTTAAATGTCTTTTAAAGATTTTTATCGTAACATTTACCTGTAAGTTCGATGCTGTGAAGAGTAGGCCAAACGTATTGAACGTACAGGTAAATGTTACGATAAAAATCTTTAAATGACATTTGAAACAGAAAATTTCTGCACCATTTGCCATTAATTTTTACAATCTAAAACCTGTACGTCGCACTTTTCCGAAGTACTAAAATTTTTTTAACGAAATAATTTAAAACGCAAATCTACACATTTACCTACTATTTTACTTAATATGAGTTTATATAGCTGAGGTTTTTTTCTAAAATTGAATTAGGTACGTAATTATCAGAATGAAAATGCTTACCACAAACAACAGTTGAAGGTAACTTGTCATTTGGAGCAAAATCCTGACGAGATATTTCTTTCTGCAACAGTTGCTTAGGTTCTGATTTGAGGGAAACTAATGGAATGGAAATCCCACGTTTTTCTTCTTAGAAGATGTGCACGTCGGCCCACAGCAGTAAACCATTTTGACAGTGGGTTGCATTTTGTTGTGAAAACAACAGTTTGGTTTTAAAAGTAAAAGGATTTTTTAAAAGAAACAAGAAAAAACGACGAACATACACAATCCCTCAATTCAAATAACGCAGAAACTGAGGTTTTTATACCTTGGGACGCAGTGCCATCTAACGGCTGAAATCGTCCCTAACACCCACTGGCCAATCACCAAAAGTCTATTGTCTTCAACGGTAATGTTACAGCCTGATAGGAACCAGCTCAGCCTTGGTCCGTACTAAAAGAAGTGTGTTTACGTTTGTACAGCGTCCCCTATTGTTCATTTAGGTTGAAACCACAGATATCATATACAAGAATCTAGATTGGACACCCAGCCCATGAGGCGTGAGAAGGTAGGCGCCATTTTCAGCGGGTCATAACGATCCATTTGAGCAAGGCTATTTTGCATTAAGTCAAAGGAATACGAGTTTGGTACTGTGATTTTCTATTTATATTGAGATTCAAAGCAGTCAGTACCCATTTGGCTGCGGAAGTTATAAAATTTAAGTAAAAAACAGTAATATTCCTTAGTGCTAACTAGAATGCCAAGGGTCTTGCAAAATATTGAATTATTTCGGATTCGGCCAGGGCTTAAATTCCAGAGAAGACATTCCGGTATCTGCGATATAAAAAAATATCACGCTGTTTTAATTTGCTGAGAGATATGATTTTGACGTTTCTTGTTAATGAATGCTTCCATTTAATACGCCATTTCGTTGCTATATTGCCCAAATAAATAATATAAAATGTTAAACCTGAAATTTCCTTAGTGCATAACAAAAAATGTTTGGTGAAATTCAAAACTTTTTGAGCAAACATAATAAATAAATCAGAATGACAGAGGTAATAAGCAACAAGGAAAAAAGATTCACATAATTTCAGCTTTTCTATGTAAAGCATGTGGAAGCCTTTTTTTTTCGGGTTCAAATCAGTAGTTTGCTGCATTTAATAGCTACTTATTGATTTTAAATAAATTATTTGCGTTTCCATTATTTTAAATCGTTGCCGCATTACCTTCTTAAAAATGTTTTCCAATAATTTTCTATATTTGTATACAATACCAGCTTTAAATTTTAATATATATATGTATTGTTTTAAGCATTGGGCAAGAGGCAAATAAGTAACAGCAATTATATTTTCGTCTCTCTACGTAAGATTTTTATCTGAGGAAGCTTTCACGATGATTTATACGATAACGAAGTCCAAACCATCCTGCGTAACGTGCCATGCTCCGCCGCCATCTTGACCCGCTCAATGTGGCTCCATGCTTCTCACAGCGCAAGCCCATGCTCAACAGAGCAGACAGCCAATCTAGTCCCTTATACGATATCTGTGATTGAAACCTATATATTTAAAGACCTTGGGTTGTTCATTTAAACATGGCGTCGTCCTTAGCACTCTACCTACTTTTACCTCGTTGATACTAACAGTTTGTGTTTTCTTGAGAAAGTGGACAAAATATTTAAAAGCAGTTGTGTTCTGTGGATCAACAGGATTTTAGATGCATATTTTATTTTCTGTAAACGTAATTAGCAGTAAGTATTTTACAGAATCCTACAATCCCTTGAAAACTTCCTCTGCCTTTTCACAAAATATGCTTCCAAAGTCTGTAAAGTGTTTTTGCTTTTCGTGCTATATTAAAATTAATGAGATATTGTAAAGAATTCCTGATGCTCCTTCAGATCTCAGATAGGACACTGTTACGTTTCCCTTTATGTGTGCAGACAACACAGTTTAGGTGAAAATCGCTTAAATTAATATTGTAAGTTTTTGCCCATAGAGTCGATGGCAAAACATTCTTTAGCAAAAGTTACTCAAGAATTGATTTCCAAGGAAGTGAAAAAAGAAGCTGACGCATTATCACACTGTGTTACAGAGGCAATACAAGATCTTTGGGAATGTGAAATACGCTTCCAGAAATTCACAGAAGAATCTAGTTTTACAAGACATAAGCAACTTCATATAAGTGAAAAATCTTTTCAGTGTGTTGAATGTTTCAAGAAATTCATGTGTGAAAAAAGTCTGTTAAAGCATGTAAATATCAACACAAGAAAACACCATTCCCAGTGTGATGTTTGTTCCGAACAGTTTACCCATAAAAGTAATCTTTCAAAGCATATGCTTGTTCACACAGGTGAAAAGCTTCACCAGTGTGATGCGTGCACCAAACAATATGCTGTGAAAGATGTTCTTTCAAATCATATGCTTGTTCACACAAGTTTAAAGGTTTGCCGATGTGATTTATGCTTCAATCAGTTTACCCAGAAAGGTGATTTTTTGAAGCATATGCTCCTTCACATAGAAGAAAAACCCACCAATGTGATGTTTTCTCCAAACCGTTTACACTGATAGGTGATCTTTCAAAGCATATGATCCTTCACACAGATGAAAAACCTCACCAATGTAATGTCTGCTTTAAACAATTTACCCAGAAAGGTAATCTTTCAAAGCATATGCTACTTCACACAGGTGAAAAGCCTTTTCAGTGTGATCTGTGCTCCAAAAAATTTGCTCTGGAAAGTTATCTGGTACAGCATATGCTCAGACACCAACAAAAAGGTTCATATAAATGGTGTACGTTTCAACGAATTTGTTCAGAAAAGTAAATTTTCGAGGCATATGCTTGTTCGGGCACGTGAAAAGCCACACTAGTGGGAGGTGTGCTTCAAACAGTTTGATCAGAAAAGTGATCTTTCTAATCACATGCTCATTCATGTAGATGAATAACTGCAACAGTGTAATATATGTGATTGAAGAAAACTTCACCCAATTCAGTAGATCAAGACAACTGAACAATCGGGAAACTCCATCTTTCAAACACTAAGGAGAACAGAATTTTGAGACATGGTTTTTATTTATTGTAATATGTAGGTTTCCTTTTACAAGGGTTGTGCTATTTATAAGTTCAGTCTGACAGGGTGGAACTTCCAAATCTTAGTGCATCATGTAATGCTGTGTATCAATCCCTTTAGTTTACATCACAGTGTAAAGAAACTGGTTCCACATAAATTTCATGTGAAGTGTTTTTATAAAAAAAATATTTATTTTAATGATGCAATAATATGGATTTTTATATGCAAAGACCCCTAGTGGCACCCTGTCTTCTGACCATTCTTCCAAGTTCAAATCCTGGTGAGGCATTGATGTGGTGTTTTGTCTTGCAGCACTGGCTCTCTGTTCCGTAGAGCCAGTGACCCTAAATTAGGGAAAGGGGACTGCTTATAGTCCATCAAGTTGCTCACAGCAGCCATTAAACCTCCAGTCAAAATATATATAGAGAGAGCTGCCACTGACTTGCTGTAGCGTGTAAATTACCCAAAAGCAAAAAAAAAGGACCCATAATTACAAATTCAATGCCTCCTTCGGGACCCACATTTTATTTAAGATTTTTTTAACATGCGATTTGGCAAAAGTCAAATTCGCGAATATTAAGGAAAGAACGAAAACAGCCACTAATACACCGTCCCTCAAGATTATGTAAATATACAATATAAGATTATGTAAATATACAAAAGTCCTGATTAATTTATTAAACCTTTCAGCTCTTTTAATCAATGTTAGAACAGTTGGAATTTCAAATTTGAAAAACAAACCAGCTTGCATTTAATTAGAGCACTGTGAACGATTATATTCTATTAAAAGTTGTACGTCTACTTCAACAATAGTTCGTTAAAAGTAAAAAAAAAAAACTGTTCCACAGTAGTTAGTCATCACGCAGTTCATGTGTTTTGAAAAATAAAAACTGCTCTGATGTTCTGAGCTGACTTAGAATGCATTGTCTAAGTCATTTGAGTAGTTCCATTATGAAAAATTTCAAAATAATAAAATTTAATTCTGACAGTACTTGATCTTTTTTAAAGGCTGCTTTCAAAGAGCATAAATTAAAGTGTTGAACAATGTACATTACATTTATTTTTCATTTGCTTCTACAGTATAAGTGTAAATATTCATTATCTCTTGATTCCTTTGATTTTTTAAAAGGACCCAGAATATCTCACAAAGTACTAACTTTTTACAAATCTTTGGGTCCTTATGACCCAGCTTGATAACAATGCAACGGCAGCTCTTAATATGTATATCCTCATCATCATCATCATCATTGTCAACCATTATCAATCCACTGCTGGACGAAGGTCTCCCCAAGTTTCCTCCACAACGGTCTGTCTTGTGCCAGTCTCCTCCATGTCACCCCTGCATACTTTCGAATTTCATCCACCCATCTCCCATGTGGTCTTCTTCTGGGTCTTTTCCTGTCCCTTGGAATCCAATCTAAAATTTCGGCTGTCCATCGATGATCTGTCCTTCTGGCAGTATGTCCAGCCCATTGCCATTTCAGGGATTTAACTCTGATCATGATGTCTTCCACTCTTGTCATTTTTCGGGTCCACGTGTTCCTCTTCTTATCTCTCCTGGTTACACCAAGCATGCACCTCTCTATGCTACTTTGAGTTGTCTGCAGCCTTTGTATGTCTCTTTTAGTTAAGGTCCATGTCTCTGCACCATACCTAAGCACTGGAAGGATGCATTGATCAAACACTTTTTTTAAGACATAACGGCATATTGCTCTTGAAAATTATGCTGTTTCTTCCAAAAGCTCTTCACGCAAGTTTTGTACGCCGATTAATTTCTTCATCAATGTGACCCTCACTTGATATCTGCTGTCCAAGATAAACGTACGTGTCTGTTATCTCCAGCTTTTCTCCATCAATCGATAAATCTTCATTTCTTGTAAAAGCATTGAACATCACTTTTGTCTTCTGAAAGTTCATTTTTAATCCCACTTCTTTACTCTTGTCAGCAAGTTCCTGGATCATACTCTGCAGCTCTGATGGGGTAGTTGCAAAAATGACTACGTCATCAGCAGAACGAAGGTGGGTTAGATAATCTCCATTAATCTTTATCCCCTTGTTTTCCCAGCTCAGCGACTGAAAAACACCCTCCAATGTGGCATTAAAGAGTTTCGGAGATATGGTGTCACCTTGTCTCACTCCCTTTCCAATTTTTACGTGTGTTGTATTTTCAAACAGCCGAATCTTTGCACTTGCATTTTCATAGATGTTATTAATAATATTAATGTATGCATCTTCAATACCGCAGGATTTCAGAGCCATTGTAACTGCGGATGGTTTTACCGAATCAAAGGCTTTTTCATAATCGATAAAAGCCATGCACAATGGAAGTTCATATTCCTTCGCTCTTTCAATTAGTTCTATCAGTACGTGGATATGATCTATTGTGCTGTAGCCACTCCTGAATCCCGCTTGTTCTCTCGGTTGAGCCATGTCCAGTGTTACCTTCAAGCGGTGTGAAAGAACTTTAGTGAAGATTTTATAAACTACTGATAGGAGGCTGATAGGTCTGTAGTTTCCGAGATCCTCAATGTCCCCTTTCTTATGTAGCAGGATCATTGAAGCGGTGTTCCAATCCTCAGGAATCTTTCCTTCATTAAGGCATCGAGTGAAAATTTGGGCGAGTACTGTTTCGATTTCTCCACTTGCTTCTTGTATGATGTCTACAGTAATTCCATCTTCTCCTGGAGCTTTTCCCCGCTTCATGTTCTTGATTGCATGTGCAACTTCTGCTGGAAGGACTGGAGGAACTCTGGTACTGGTATCTTTCATGATGTCTGGAGTGCATGTATCATCCCTTTCATATAATTTGGAGTAGAAATCTTTCACTCTTTTCAAAATTTCGCCTCTATTTCTTGTTACAGAACCATCTTCTTTTCTCAGTGCCATAATCTGTTTTCTTCCCTTACTGAGATGTCCCTTTGCTATCTTTAGGCTTTGGTTGTTTTCAATTGCTTTCCTCACTAGTTCACAGTTGAATTTTCTTAAGTCTTCAGTGATACTTTTTCTTACTGTCTTGCATAGCTCTATATATTCCACTTTGGAAGTCACATCTTCTTTAGTTGTCCTCATCTCTCTTCTTTTTTGCATCAACATTTTCGTTTTTCCTGATAATTTATTTACATGCAACTTGTTCTTAGACCCAGCTAATTTTGTTGCTGTTTCCATAAGAGCTTTGGTTACTTTTCTGTTAACTTCTGAGATGTCCACTTCTTCCGATGTGAGGCCTTCTAAAGCAGAGAACCTGTTCTTCAGTTCCAACTTGAAGGTATTATGGTGTTTTTTAAGGTTGGTTATGTCAATAGATTTTGTTTGTCTTATGAGCTTGCCACGTTCAAGTTTAGTGTTGAGGCGCATCTTACATCTCACCAATCTATGGTCACTACCTGTGTTGAACTTGTTTAGCACGCGGCAGTCTTCTATGACGAATTTTTTGTTACACATAATAAAATCAATTTCACTTGTCGTCCCATTTGGATGTCTCCAAGTCCATTTCCTGTGTGGCTTTTTCTTGAAGAAGGAGTTCAAGATGAAAAACCCTTCTGCCTCTGCAAACTCAACGAGAGTATTTCCACGCTGGTTTCTGTTGCCGTGACCGAATTTACCTACTGAAGTTTCATTCTGTTGCCGTTGCCCTATTTTTGCATTGAAATCTCCCATAATTATTGTTCAGTGCTGCTTACCTTTATTATTTAGATGACAAATTTCCTCATAAAATTCTTCAATTTCTTCTTCAGGATGACTTGTGGTGGGTGCATAAGTTTGAATTATCTGAGCCTGGTATCTTTTCGAGAGTTGGATAACAAGTCGTGCAGCTCTGTCAGAGGAACTTTCAACTTCTACAACTTTATCCTTCAGTTTCTTGTTTATTATAAATCCAACAGCACTAGTTATGCCAGTATCTGTCCCACGATAGTAGAAGAGATGTCCACTTTTCAGTTCGATGAGATCTTCTCCTTTTCTCCTTACCTCACTTAGCCCCACGATGTCCCACTTGATCCTTTGTAGTTCCTCTTCCAATTCAAGAAGCCTTGAATCAGAAGATAGGGAGCGTCCATTGTACGTTGCCAAGGTCAGCATCAGATGGCAGCCTAGTCCGGTCCTCCGGGGATTCTTAGCACCCTTTGCCTTCATGTCGCACTGGCCGCTGCCTTGGCCAGGTACATTCCAGCTGCCGGAGACTGGAGGGCCAAGATTTAAGTTGTGGAATCATTTTGGAGGGGTTTGGCCATAACTCACCACGCTGGCCAAGCGGGTTGGTGAGTGTGGGATAGAATTTCCTCTAATCCCGATGGTATAGTTATACCGCTATTGGCGGTCGTCAGAGCCCCTTTAGTGGGAACAGGATGCACCACGAGAAGGCGGGGTTGACATTTGTCAAGGAGATGCTGTGATGTTACGCATCACCTGACCTTACATCCCTGTATATACACACACAAAAGTGTGAGTGAGTTATTTTATCAAAGGAAATGCAGAATGATAACACAATGGACTAATTTTTTTCTGTCAAATTTGAGTGGTGAGCCTGTTCCTCATAGATTTCATAACAAGAAAATGAACACATTTGAAGAAGTTATACTTCATTTATGCAGATTATCCATAAATATATTTGGAAAACTTGTCAAATGTGACAGATGTTATTGATAGCTGTGCCTCCACCCCTTGAACTGTAAAACTGAAAGAAATCTAGTCAACAAATGCCTTAACTAATGCAATTAGCACAGCAAAACTAATTAATGCAATTTGGAAAGTTAATACACTATCGATTGCAACAAGTGCATGCTATAGAATGGCTCAGCGAACTTCCTACAGGTCTCCATCCATGAGCATAAATCGTACCACCTATGTTGTAGTATATTTCCTATCAAAAATCTGGTAAGTAGTGGAAAAGAAAACCTATTTCCATCTCTTGGTGATCTAATTCCATCTCTTAGATCTATTTCCATCTCTTTGTGATCTAAAGAGTTAAGTTGATGGTAGTTGAGAGCACGCTTTAGTTACGTATAATAGTTTTTAAGGCAAATATATTTCATAGGAAGTTTGTTCCGAAAAATTCTCTCAAGGCTTCAGGAACATAAATCTGATGTGAAATTTGGAAAACCTTCCTCTTTCTTGTCTCAACTTACCATGGCTGACACTTCTGCTATTCCACTTTGGTCTGATACAAAAACATTAGCTTCTTTCCAAAATTGTTTTGCTCTGAAGTTTAGAGAAAGTTTGGAAATTTTACTTTCCAAAAATTGCAACCCCCATTTATGTTCCATACATGTGGAAATCTCTCATTGCATCACATCACCCGGAGTTACCATTACAGAACTTACCTTTCCAATCTGGCAACAAAACAAATCGTAGTTGCACTGACGAAGGCCATAGTAATGGCTGAAATGTATTTTCCTTAAAAATATTATACGTAACTTAAGCGTGCTTTCAACTACCATCAACGTAACTTGTTTTTAGTTACATACATTGCCTACCACTCATTTATGATCTACCTATGCCTTCGCATTGCTTTGCACTATTTCCATTTTTAATACATTTTCATTACTTTTCCATTACCACCAGCTCTCCTGACACCACACGGATTTTGTTTTATTAATGTGCCCAAAACCTTTTTCTTAAGAGGAGTGTTGTTCACAGAAACTAAACTTAATAATTTTTTAACAGGTAATCTGCAGATCATACAATGTATATTATGTTGTTTACTGCAAATTATGGAATTTAAAGAACAGTTTTCGTCATATAATCCATAGATTATCTATTGGAAAAGTTATAAATTTAGGTTGAATGGATTATAGGCCAACGCAGGTAATACAGTGATTTAAAAAACATGCTTTTTCAGCAGTTGAATTTTTAAAACATTCTCACCTTAACTGTCATAAAACAGGTCTGTATTTAAAAAAATACCAAAATAATGTTAATAGCTGAAAACATAATGCTATAGGAAGATAGAAGCCTTCAGAGAGTTAGGAATTATTTAATATTTTTTTTCCTTATGAACATTTTGACAGAAAATCTTATGCAATGAAGGGGATATTATTCACTCTTACGTACCATTACATGCTGTGGGAAGCTCAGCATCACACATGTTCCTGGGTGACTCAGGTTTAACTATGGAACTAAGATGCAATGAATGTGGTATTATTCACTCTTGCATACCATTACATGCTGTGGGAAGCTCAGCATCACACATGTTCCTGGGTGTCTCAGGTTTAACTATGGAACTAAGATGCAATGAATGTGGTATTATTCACTCTTGCACACCATTACATGCTGCAGGAAGCTCAGCGTAACATATGTTACTGGATGCTACAGGTTTAACTATGGAACTATGATGCATTGAAGGTGATATTATTCACTCTTGCATACCATTACATGCTGTGGGAAGCTCAGCATCACACATGTTCCTGGGTGACTCAGGTTTAACTATGGAACTAAGATGCAATGAATGTGGTATTATTCACTCTTGCATCCATTACATGCTGTGGGAAGCTCAGCATCACACATGTTCCTGGGTGACTCAGGTTTAACTATGGAACTAAGATGCAATGAATGTGGTATTATTCACTCTTGCATACCATTACATGCTGTGGGAAGCTCAGCATCACACATGTTCCTGGGTGTCTCAGGTTTAACTATGGAACTAAGATGCAATGAATGTGGTATTATTCACTCTTGCATACCATTACATGCTGTGGGGAAGCTCAGCATCACACATGTTCCTGGGTGTCTCAGGTTTAACTATGGAACTAAGATGCAATGAATGTGGTATTATTCACTCTTGCATACCATTACATGCTGTGGGAAGCTCAGCATCACACATGTTCCTAGGTGTCTCAGGTTTAACTATGGAACTAAGATGCAATGAATGTGGTATTATTCACTCTTGCATAAAATTACATGCTGTGGGAAGCTCAGCATCACACATGTTCCTGGGTGTCTCAGGTTTAACTATGGAACTATGATGCAATGAAGGTGATATTATTCACTCTTGCACACCATTACATGCTGCGGGAAGCTCAGCGTAACACATGTTCCTGGATGTTACAGGTTTAACTATAGAACTGAGCTAATGCTGAAAAAAGTCATAATTTTTGCTCCTTATTTATTTGAAAGTAACAGGAAAGCATTTTGAAATGACAGGGTAATTTCATGGCCTGTAAATTATGCAAAGAAATTTTTTTCTGAATTTCATGTCTTGCAAATTATGCAAAGGATATCTTATTTGAATTTAATGGCCTGGGTGTTGTGCAAAAGTTTGTGTGTGTGTATGTGTGAATTTTGTGTTATGAGAATTTTACGAAGAAAAGTAGTTACAAAAAAGATTTGCAATCAGGATATTCTGTCACGCAGATTTTTTTCAACCCTGTCTTAATGATAATATCAGTCAGGGGGAAAAAGTTACTTTAATCTTTTTAAATTCTTGATCATTCAGATGTTTTATATAATAAAAAAGGAAAATGCTTTTTTTTTTTTTTTTTTTTGATTGGAGGTTTAACGACCACCGTGAGCAACTCAATGGGCTATAAGCAGTCCCCCGTCCCTAATTTTCGGTCACTGGTTCCAGGGAAGAGAGAGGGCCAGTGCCGTAAGACAAACACAACATCTATGCCTCACCGGGATTCAAACCCGGACCCCGTTCGGACGAAAAAAAAAAAAAGGCTTTGACCTACAAATCTAAATTGCTTTCAAGTAACACCGAACTTCATGTGTATCAGTCTGCCATATTTACATACTACTTTCTCACACCCACATTCTCTGTCATTGAAAAACAATAAAAACAGGACAAAAATAGAAATAGCAATATTTCTATTTGCCCTATGTTTTATAACTCTGTCATTTAAAAACAGTAGAAACATAGGACAAAATGGAAATATAACTATTTTTAGCATTTTCTAAAGTAAAACATGTTTTAAACACATGTCTTCCAAGTGTGGCCACTTTCAAGTACACAAACTGACCAGTGAATTAGGAACTTTTATTCAATGCTTAGCTTGAGCTCTTTTAGCCAGAATTACAGCATGTGTGCAGTTTGGCATAGATTCCACAAGATGTTAGTGTGCATCTACAGCATAACAGTTGTTAACCAGACAGTTCTTTGACTAGTTGGGATCTGATAGAAAAGGACTTTGCTTCTGGATCTGTTTTTCTAACATGTCACAAACATTCTCAATGGGGTTCTGATCTGAGCTTTTTGGTGGCCAGAAAAGATGGCCACCATAAAGATTTTTGAAGGACACCCAGCCTTCTAAAAATATCAGGGGTCTCTTTCTGTACCAACAGAATGTACCCCACTCCATGACACCACCTCCACAGCCTTGAGCTGTATTTTCAAGGGAAGCTGAGTGCATTGTTTCATGAGACTCCTGCCAAACTCTTTGCCTACCTTTGGTACAGAACAAAGTGTACAGTTACTCGTCAGACCACATGACGTTTTTCCCAGTTTCTAGTTGTGGTTTTCCTGGCACTACTGTAGATGAACTGTCAAGTTCACAGAAATCAGTGGTTTCTGTATAGGCATGTACCTGCCAACACTGATCCTCTTCAATTCCCTGCATATAATTTGCTGAGATATGGGTTGGGAACAGCCTTCATTGAATGCTCAGTGAGATATGGTTTGGGAACAGCCTTAATTGAATTCTCAGCTGAGATATGGGTTTGGAACAGCCTTCATTGAATGCCCAGCTGAGATGGGTTGGGAACAGCCTTCATGGAATGCTCAGCTGAGATATGGGTTGTGAACAGCCTTCATTGAAAGCTGAGCTGAGATATGGGTTAGGAACCGCCTTCATTGAAAGCTGAGCTGAGATATGGGTTAGGAACCGCCTTCATTGAAAGCTGAGCTGAGATATGGGTTGGGAACAGCCTTCCTTGAATGCTCAGCTGAGATACGGGTTGGGAACAGCCTTCATTGAATGCTCAGCTGAGATATTGGTTGAGAACACCCTACATTGAATGCTCGGTGAGATATGGGTTGGAAACAGCCTTCATTGAAAGCTCAGCTGAGATATGGATTGGTGACCGTCTTCTATAACGAAGTAAATGTCTCCGTCATTTTTGTCCTCGGTGGGGATCGAACCCAGTCCCTTCATTCCGGAATAAGTCACTCTCCTACCTGAGAAACGCGGACGTATGCTCTCGCTGCTATCTGCCTTCATCTCATATGTGTCCTGCGGTGCAGGCACGTCACCCCCCCCGGAAAGAGGGCCGGGAGCATGGCCCACGGGTCAGCCGTGGCCATGTATCGCTGTAGACAGTCATCCGCTGAAGAACGTCCATTGGAGAAATCCCAGTCAATTTGGTGTGTGGAACGTAACATCATACATTTATTTTTCGAAGCGCTGAAGAAGGGATTCTCGTATATTTTCTGTTTCGCGGTGTAGAAAGAACACACCATTGCGAGAACTTTAGCAGCCAGGTCATCCTTGAAGTTCGAGCGCCAACATAACGAAGTAAATTTGCACGCCGGGCATATAACCCGGTTCCCCTCATTCCGGAATAACTAGCTGTACCAACTGAGCTACGCAGGTGTGCTCTCGCTCCTATCTGTCTTTATCTCATGTGCATCTTTGCGGTGCAGGCACGTCACACTTCATTGAATGCTCAGCTGAGATACGGGTTGGGAACACCCTTCATTGAATACTCAGCTGAGATATGGGTTGCGAATAGCCTTCATTGAATGCTCAGCTGAGATATGGGTTGGGAACAGCCTTCATTGAATGCTAAGCTGAGATACGGGTTGGGAACAGCCTTCATTGAATTCTCAGCTGAGATATGGGTTGGGAACCGTCTTCATGGAATGCTCAGCTGATATATGGGTTGGGAACATCCTTCATTGAATTCTCAGCTGAGATATGGGTTTGGAACAGCCTTCATTGTATGCCCAGCTGAGATGGGTTGGGAACAGCTCTTCATGGAATGCTCAGCTGAGATATGGGTTGTGAACAGCCTTCATTGAAAGCTGAGCTGAGATATGGGTTAGGAACCGCCTTCATTGAAAGCTGAGCTGAGATATGGGTTGGGAACAGCCTTAATTGAATGCTCAGTGAGATATAGGTTGGGGAATGGCTTTCATTGAATGCTCAGCTGAGATATGGATTGGAAACAGCCTTCATTGAATGCTTCAGTCAATTACCTCATACAGGAAGTCCAGTTTCTCTTTACAAGCCTTTTCAGATGACAGAGATCTTGTTCCTGCCCGACTGGCATCACGCCACTGTTATGTTACTTAGATACACAATACAGGTTATATTTTCACTGATTGAAAATCTGGGATGCCTTTTTTACCTATTGAGAAAGCAGCGAGCTCTGTTGTTTTAATAAATGATATCTAGAGCCAGATGGGCACCCGCAATAAGCCATTTATCAAACTCCGAGAGTTTCTTTGCTTTTCCCATTGTGATTAACACTACTCATGAGCAGTCTTAAAAAGTTGCCTAGATCATAGGACCATGTATTTTGTACATTTGCTGCGTAACTGATGTTTACGGTCATCTGCATAAAGGTTTCTTCTAATACACTGGCTGCTGTGAGTACTTCCAAAATTTATGTGCGTTGCTATGCAACGTCTGCAAACAGTTGGTTCACGCCCACTATGAAATGCAACGGAAGTAGTTCCATCTAGGTCTGCCTCAAGCCGGTAAGCAAGGTATTGTGGGCCGCCCCGGTGGCGCAGTGGTCTAAGCGATGGCCTTTGATCTTTCGTCCGTCCGAAAGGGGTCCGGGTTTGAATCCCGGTGAGGCATGGATGTTGTGTTTGTCTTACGGCACTGGTTCTCTCCCTTCCCTGGAACCAGTGACCCTAAATTAGGGACGGGCGACTGCTTATAGCCCATTGAGTTGCTCACGGTGGTCGTTAAACCTCCAATCAAAAAAAAAAAAAAAGCTATTGTGGTACCTTCTTTAGTGGAGTTCTTTGACAATGAAACTGTTGTAAGTGTTGGATGGCCTGCGTGGGGAAAACAATATATTTTATAAGGCTAATATTGCCTTATTCTGCTTTCTAGCCAAGAGCAAGGACTGGTTTTTTACTGCAAAGCAGTTCCAACCAATTTTTTCTGTCTCCTCCTTGGCCACTGGCTATGTTGCATCTGTGAATGCATCTTTTTTCCTTTCACATACCAATTTTATAGAGGAAAATAAATACAGTGTTTATTTGACTGAAAGCCTTGCTTCGTCTGCAGTGATGTATTTTCCTTTTAATAAACGAAGCTGTTGCTTGGAGTGTTAGAGGGGTCCAGAGTTTCCCAGTGCAAAAGTTTCATAAAAGTACGCTCTCTTTCTCTCGCCCTTTCTCTACCTTCTCTCTCTTTCTTTTTGCCTCCCTCTCTCTTTCTCCCTTTCTCTCTGCATGAATAAAATGTAGAGGATGATAAGAAATTGCTTGTGTAGTTTATACTTTTGTTTGGAATCATTACGCTGAGATGGCGCAGTGGTCTAAGCGATGGCCTCTGATCATTCGTCCGAACGGGGTCCGGGTTCGAATCCCGGTGAGGCATGGATGTATGTAGTGTTTGTCTTTCGGCACTGGCTCTCTCCCTTCCCTGGAACCAGTGACCCTAAATTAGGGACGGGCGACTGCTTATAGCCCATTGAGTTGCTCCCGGTGGTCCAATCAAAAAAAAAAAAAAAAATTACGCTGAGAAAAGAGAAGCATCAGAGACAACGACCCGACTGGGTGAATTTAGTCCAATCCATCCGATCATTTTATGAGGAAAGGGGAATTCCTACCCTAAACTTTATAATGTAAATGAAATCGTCCTTTACACATGGCAATTTGTGTTATTAAGTGCTTGAAAGATACTAAAGATCCATATATCTAAATTTCTAAATGTGGGAAATTGGGCAGAATAGCCAGACGCTTGTAAAATTTATAAACAGTTGATAAATTTCCCCCAGTGAAAAAGTTGACAAAGGAACGCTGCTGTGACGCATTGTGTTGTTGTACAAACATGCCTTGAGTCTGTGCTGGTTTCACCAGTAAGATATGGTAACAGAAACAGGACAAAAAAATTGGTACAATTCGAACAACTTTTGCTGGGTTGTATTTTTTTTTTTTTTCGATGTTTAACGACCACCGTGAGCAACTCAATGGGCTATAAGCAGTCGCCCATCCCTAATTTAGGGTCACTGGTTCCAGGGAAGGGAGAGAGCCAGTGCCGTAAGACAGGCACAACATCCATGCCTCACCGGGATTCGAACCCGGACCCCTTCGGACGAATGATCAGGGGCAAACGCCTTAGACCACTGCGCCACCGGGCGGCTGGGTTGTTTTCCTTCAAGAAAATACATATGAAATGGAGAAAAAATTATTCATGAGGTACAGAGCATAACTCGCTGCTTTAGAGATGATGAACTGAAGACATTTAGAGTACCGATAGGGTCTAACGCTAATTTTACTTTATCATTTTGCCATTTGGCTCTTTTCTCTACAATGAAACCATTCCAGAATTCTAAACATTTAGGATGGTTGTGAGATAGTGACACAATTTTGTGATCTGCCAGTTCTACTGTATATGTTAAGCTGTCTTGCTCCTCCAGTTAGAGGGGAAACAGATGTAAATAACAACTGGCACATATGGTTAATTCTTAGAATGAATTATGGATAATTCTATCCCTACTTGTGCATAGTTTAATTATTTTTAAAAAATGCGTTTGTTTTCTTAGGGGCGAAGTCCAGTCTTTTGTGTAATAAGCATTGTGCACCTGTAAATAATCATTACACAAAGTTGTTTGAAGAAGTTATGAAAACAGTTGTTTACCCCGGAGTTAACCACGGTGTATGAAAAGTCAAGTGATACGACTCGCCGTTCTGTCAACAGTTTGAAAAACGGGCTGTTAATGTCACAGCTCGCCAGGGGGCGCTCAGGATTTGTGGGCCGATCGTTCACTCTAACCATCATAGTAGTCCAGTCAACGAAGGCTGAAAATGGGCAAATATAAGAAATAAATATGAAAGTTTTGAAACTTGGCATACTTGTTTATAGGTATGCAGTGAAGATTATATCAAAAGTCCTGACGAATCAGAGGTGAGCTCTCTTCGAAAATTAAATTATCTTCAAAATGGGTATCTAACTTCTTTTATTAACTCCAGCAGGTCAATAGATATAGCTGTATGTTTACATTACAAGCTATCGCTATCTAATGTGACCATCGCAACACAGAACCGAACACCTACCTTTATGAATGTTAAAGGATGGGAATGACAGGTAAATATGATGAAAAAACAAAAATGTAAACAAAACCGGATTCATTATTGATTTATAATAGATTACAGTATTGATTTATTGATACCATTATTGATTTATTGGATACATGATTGAATGATTAAAAATTGATTGAAATTAAAATTGATGTACATTACATTTGGTTCTCGTATGGTTTACAAGGTTCTCATATGGTTTTCAGTTGTTTGAGACCACTTCCACCCATGAGGTATCCAATGCTTCCCAAAAAAGACATCAATAGGTGAAATCCACTTAGTCTTACCACACAGTTAGACAGCTGCAAGTCAGCTGAGACTATTTCTCTGCTTTTAATATAGAGTGTCTGGTCGAACGTAATAATTAGACACTTCTGATTGATTTTAACACACAAGTCAGCAGCAAACCGTAACACGGTGTAGATAGTATCATAATCATGAAAGAAATACGGGATTACACCATTTAATCCAAATTCTGAAGATGACGATCCGATTTTTGGTGTAAATGTGACAAGGATGGTAAGTCATATAATATCCGAAAACTTGAAAATTTTCATCGTCGTGGAGCAGGTCTCGAATCTGCGTCTCCCAGATAGCGCCCGGGTATGCTAACCACTACACCACCCAGAACGAACAAATCTCAAGTTTTCTTTCGGACGAATGATCCGATGAATAATAAACAAGACATGATTTTATTGCATAGTAGTAATTTAAAATTCCGTATTTCTACATGCTCTTGAAAACAAGTAATTGCTGTTATCGATATAAATTTAAACTCCATTAAAGAACATGATTTGCGATATTCTGTTAACAGTCAACAGTTCAAAAACACTGAGAACAGAATGATGATCAACACTTACCAATTCAAAAACACTGTTTTCGGAACAGAATGTTCACAAATTACGAATTTGTTATTGTTGAAAATGTTAGTACCTGGAAAAAGTGCGACGTACAGATTTAAGATTATGAAATTAATGGCAAATGGTGCAGAAATTTCATGTTTTAAATGTCGTTTAAAGATTTTTATCGTAATATTTACCTGTAAGTGCTATGCTGTGAAAAGGCGCTACTGCGGTAGGCCTAACTCATCGCTACCACGACAATGTCAAGCGTTTGCTGTGCCACTGTACTTGTGGTTCTCCTGTCAATACTTTCTTCACAGGTCAGTTTCTAACTCACCGATACGTATCCTTTGCAAATCAAAGAGGTTTTTTTCCGGTTTTTCCTGCCAGCAATGTACAGGATGCAACAAAATAAAGGGTGGATAATCAGGACCTACACTATCTACCAACAAGTAATGGGACACCTGTGATAACAAAGGAAAACGAAGTTTATTCACCTTCAATAGTTGGTGGAGCCTCTACGAGTGGCGATTACAGCTGCGACCCTCAGGGGCATACTCTCAACCAGGCGTTGTACGACGGCTAGCGGTATTTTCTTCCACTCGGCTTGGAGAAGACAGGTCAGTTCCCTCACCGATTTCGGACGGTAGGGACACCCCTTAAGTTGATGCTCCAACTCGTCCTAGAGGTGCTCGATAGGGTTAAGGTCCGGGCTCTGCGCAGGCCAGTCCATTCGATTAAACCCATTGACACCATACCAAGCCATGGTGGACCTCGCAACATGACATGTGGCATGGTCATCCAAAATGGTGCAGTAGGTCTCGGCGTTGAGTCTACCAGGAATTGCAACCAAGTGTCCCATGGCATACCAAGAGAAACACCCCCATAGCATAATTTTACCGCCTCCGAACTTCACAGTTGGCACAATACATTCCGGCAGGAGAGCGTTCTTCAGGCAGACACTGAACCCAGACCCTGCCATCCGAACTGTAGAGGGTGAACCTTGATTCGTCGCTCCAGAGAACCTGTTTCCACTGTTCAACGGTCCACTGTCGACGTTTTTTGCACCACGTTAGCCGAGCAGTGATATTGGACTAGGTGATCAAAGGCTTCTGGGCGGCAGCACGTCCATCCATGATAACCGAGTAGATGGGCTTCCTTACAGATGGTATTCATCGAAAGAACACTCCCGAATGCCTGTTGAAACTCCTCACGGATGTGGCCCATCGATTTGGTGCGGTTCTTCCGAATTTCTCTGGCCAGCACCCGTCGGTCTCTAACTCCCAGTTTTGTGGGTCTGCTGGGTCGGGGAACATTCCGACAGTCACCTCTCATCTTCCAGTTGCCAATCACGTAGGCCACTGTCGATTTTGGGTACTTCAACTCGCTGGATATGTCACGTATGGATCGGCCATTGCTGTGATTAGCTATAAGCTGTCGCCCGTCCCTAATTTAGGGCCACTGGTTCCAGGGAAAGGAGAGAGCCAGTGCCGTAAGACAAACACAACATCCATGCCTCACCGGGATTCGAACCCGAAATCAGAGGCCATCGCTTAGACCACTGCGTCAACTGGGTGGCGTTCATATTTTCAAGAGGTAGCTCAGCGCTGTGTCATTTCATTAAAAATTGTATTTGTAAAGTCAGTGGCGTAGCCAGAAATTTCTTAAGGGGAGGGGTCCAGGGGTTTATTTCATTGGTGAAATCCCCATATATATATATACATAAATAGGGCAAAACAAAGGAAAATTTTGAAAGAGAGAAATAAAAATAACGGAAAGACCAACAGTCAACATATACACCAACCGAACCAGGTTAGCTTCAAAGAATGCAAAGTACCGAATAATTTCATTAAAAATTGGTTTTGTTCATTCACATGGTTTTTGTTCTTTCACATTATTGCTTTTGCTATATACATAAATATATATATATATAAGTCGCTTTAAATTAATACTAAATCTCCTCTTAATGGGGGGGGGGGGGGGGAGATCTGTACCCGAGGACCACCGTCTTGGCTACGCCTGTGTGTAAAGTTATGGTAGTCAGATAATACAAATTTTAATGAAATGATACAGCCCTGAGCTACCTCTTGAAATATGAACAATTTATAACGTGTGAAACAGTAAATCGAAATGCAGAATCTTTATTCTGCAGGAAATGTTGTGAATACGTATTTTTTAAAGTACAAAAACTAAAAAAAGGGAAAAACCGAAAATTAGTGCCAACCGGGGAAATAATAAATCTGTGTGATATGCAATGCCTATATTTTTAAAGCTTTTTTCGTTCATTTCATCGACGGTTCATTTGGTAATTTGGAGTTGCAGGGAATTTCGATGGTGAAAAGGGAATTTTTTGGTCTGGTGAAGGGAATTTTTGTTCCTGGCATGGAACGTCACACTCAATTGTGTCTTCCTTTTCCTTACTTTATAGTACACCTATAGGTACAGGGCACTAGTTATTCTCTTTGCGGGTACATTACCAAAACTTAGGAAAGTAATAAAAATTATAATCATTTGAAAATGTGAAAATTGCTGAAGAAGTCGCTCCCCTTTTAAACCTTTGTGGGTGACTTTGGCTTTTAAAATTTGTACATATAACATTCTGTCAGTTTGTTTTTTGATTCGTTTCCCCAGAAAGTGGACGAAATGTTTCTAAAGAAATGGAGTTCTGTGGATCAGCAGGATTTTACATGCATGTTTTATTTTTCTGTAAACATAATTAGCACTAGGCATTTTACAGGAATTCTAAAATCCCTTAAAAACTTCTTCAGCCTTTACAGAAAATATGCTTTCAAAACCTATGTGGAGTTTTCGATTTTCGTGCTCTATTAAAATTAATGATATTTTAAGAATTTTTTATGTTCCTTGTGATGTCAGGCAGGACATTATTGTTTCCCCTTTGTGTGTGCAGACAACATAGTTTCGGTGAAAGTGGCGTAAATTAATGTAAGTTTTTCAGTATGGAATCAGTGACCAAAGATTCTTTCGATGTAGTCACTCAAGAATTGATCACCAACGATGTGAAAAAAGAAGTTGACACATTAAAATTCAGTGTTACAGAAGAAATGGAAGATCTTTGGCAATGTGAAATATGCTACCAGAAATTCACTGAAGAATGCAGTTTTGCAAGACATAAACAAGTCCATACAAGCGAAAAACCTTTGCAGTGTGATGTATGTTTCAAACAGTTTGCTCAGAAAGGGAATTTTTCACGACATATGTTCCTTCACACAGGTGAAAAGCCTTACAAATGTGTTGAATGCTCCAAACAATTTTCCCAGAAGTGTCATCTTGCAAAGCATATGCTCATTCACACAGGTGAAAAACCTCACCAGTGTGATATATGCTCCAAACAATTTGCTCAGAAAAGTGATCTTTCAAAGCATATGTTTCTTCACACAGGTGAAAAGCCTTACCGGTGTGATGCCTGTGCCAAACAATTTGCTCGGAAATATGATCTTCTCCAACACATGCTTATTCATACAGGTAAAAAGTCCCACAAGTGTGATGTGTGCTCCAGGAACTTTACTCGGAAACAGGATCTTTTACAGCACATGCTTCTTCACACGGGTGAAAAGCCTCACCAGTGTGATGTGTGCTACAAGCAATTTGCCCGTAAAAGTTATCTGTCAAAGCATATGCTTGTTCACGCAGGTAAAAAGCCTCACCAGTGTGATACATGTGCCAAACGATTTGCCGAAAAAAACAATCTTTCAAGGCATATGCTCCTTCACACAGGAAAAAAGCCTCACCAGTGTGATGAGTGCACCAAACAATTTGCTCGGAAGAAAGATCTTTTTACAACACATCCTTCTTCACACAGGTGAAAAGCCTCACCAGTGTGATGTGTGCTCTAAGCAATTTTCCCGGAAACAGCATCTGTTACAGCATGTGCTCATTCACACAGGTGAAAAGCCGCACCAATGTGAAGTATGTTTGAAACCGTTTTCTGACAGAAGCAGTCTTTCAAGGCATCTACTCCTCCACACTGGTGAAAAGCCTCACCAATGTGATGTATGCTTCAAACAATTTGCTCTGAAATCTTGTCTTACGCAGCATATGATGGTTCACACAGGTGAAAAGCCTCACCAGTGTGATGTGTGCTTTAAACAATTTGCTCGGAAAAGTTATGTGGTACAGCATATGCTCATTCACAGACAAAAGGCTTCATGTTCATGATGGATGTTTCAAGCAATTTGTTCCTAAAAGTAAGCTTTTGAAGCATCTGCTTGTTTACACAGGTGAAAAGACACACCAGTGTTATGTATGCTCCAAACATTTTAATCAGAAAAGTGGTTTTAGGCCACTTTTCTCTAAGCACATGCTTATTCATGTGAATGAATATCGATAGCAGTGTAATATATGTGATTGACAGAAACATAACAAGACAACTGAACGAGGAAAATCCATGTTTCAAATACTGGAAAAGCCACAATTTGGATCATGCTTTTCTTTATTAGAATATGTAAATTTCCTTTTAGGAGGGTTGTGCTCTTATAAGTCCAGTCTGACAGAGTGGGACTTCTAAATCTCGATGCATTGTGTAATGCTGTATATTAGTTCCTTTAGTTTACATCATGGGGCAAAGAAACTAGCTCTGCATAAATTTCATGTGAAGTGTTTTTATGAAAAAATAATTTCAATGATGCAACGATGTGGAATTTTTCTATACAGTGGTCTAATCACTGGCCTCTGACCATTTGTATGATGTGGCTCCAGGTTCAAATCCATGTGAGGTCTTGATGTTGTTTTGGTCTCTCTCCATTCCCTGGAACCAGTGACCCCAAATTTGGGACGGATGACTGGTTATAGCCCATCAAGTTGCTCACAGTGGTCGTTAAACCTCCAACAAAAAAAAATTGTGCACAGAAATGTGAGTTCTTTTATCAAAGGAAATGCAGAACGATTACAGAATACTTTTTTACAGTCTAACTTCAGCTGTTGTCCTGCTCTTCACAGATTCAGTAGCAAGAAGATGAGTGCATTTCAAGCAATTACACTCAATCTATGGAAAAATCCATAAATTTATTTTGAGAATTTATCATATGTGCTAGTTCTTATCGATAGCTGTGCTGTCTCCCCACCCTTTGAACAGAAAAACTGAAAGAAATCCAAAGAGTGAAGAGAAGTTTTAATTAATGCGATCGGTTCAGGAAAACTAATTAATGCAATTTGCAAAATGATTGCGTGCTGTTGAATAGCTCAGCACATCGCTTCCTCGAGCATAAATAGTACTATCTTTGTTACATCATATATTCTGTGAAAAAGCTCGTAAGTGAAAAAAACAAAACATATTTTTATCTCTTTGCAACCCGATATCTTTATAAATTTCACTAAATTATTGGTTTTGCACTGGAATAAAGTTGGTTACCTATATACTCGCGTATAAGTCGACCCCCCACTTTCAGAGGAAAAAATCGTAAGAAATCGGAAACTCGCGTATAAGTCGATCCCGGAATGAGAAAAAAAAATTTCAATGAATTTATTCAAAAACATTTGAAAACAGAAATAAATTATATATATAATACTAAATTTAATTTGCATACCCAAAAACTTCATCGGAACCCTTCAAAATCCGATTCCGAGTCAGACTCGCCAAACAGTTCAAAAAAGTCTTTCTCCGTCATCGGCGCGTCATCATAAACATCAGTATTCCCATCTATGGCTGTGGCATCAGAATCACTGTCATCATCACTCATAAAAATCTCATCATCCTCTGTGCCATCAAGTTTGTTACTAATGCAACATTTCTTGAATGATTTCACGACCATTTCCGCAGGTATCGCATCCCAAGCATCCTTGACCCATCGCGCAATCAAAACGATATCCGGCTTCTTTAGTTTTCCGCCCTTGGTTTCAGTCGGCAAATAGGAACTTATCCAATCTGCCCAATACCTCCGCACATGGTCTTTGAAGGGCATATTAAGGCAGACATCTAGTGGTTGAAGAACAGATGTCAACCCACCTGGGATGACAGCAAGAGTTGTTTTTTAATTTTCTGCAGTTTTTTTTTCACTTCTGCACAACGGTGTGCAACAAACATATCCCACACCAAAAGAGAAGGTTTCCTCAAAAGTGCACCTGGCCTTTTGTTCCACACATTCTTTAACCAGTCAATTGTTGCGGATTCGTTCATCCATCCTTTTTCATGGGCACGAACGAGCACACCAGACGGAAAGACAACGCTTTTCGGCAGAGTTTTGCATTTGAAAATAATTACCGGAGGTAGCTTACTGCCGTTGGCCAAACAGGAAAGAACAACCGTGAAACTGGATTTTTCGTGGCCAGTCGTTTTGATCAAGAATTTTTTTCACCCTTTTGGTTCACCGTCTTATTTCCAGGAAGGTCGAAACACATGGCGGTTTCATCCATGTTCCCTATTTGGGAAAGTTCAAAAGCAGTCTCTTTTGTCTTTTGAATTGCCGTAATTTTCGGACTAAGAGCCGCATCGGCATAAGGGCCACAGGCGAGAATTTTTGCAATCTTGGAAGCAAAAGTTGCCGTAAGGGCCGCACCTGTGAAGTCGTGGTGCTGCTCAGAAAGCTAAATTATCTTCCTTATTTTCATGAATTAACTCACGCCCAACGTGATTATATGTATACTTCAAAGGCTAATTCTGCAACTCAGTATCGATCTGCTTTATACACTTAATTTTTCATACTGGCAAACATTTTTATTTATGCATTTTTTATTAACCATGCTAATGATGTTATTTGTTTGCCTTTATTAAATGCTCAGAATCATTTATATAATCAATATAAATCACAGTTAATCTTAAGACTCCCGTTAGAATATTGCATTGCTCGTAAAACCGCACAATTGTCTAAATTCCATTCAATGTGGATGTCTGCTACAGGATGGTTCTCTGTTCACCGCAATAGAATCCGTCTTAGAAGTAATTAACTTATAAATTATCGCTTGTTATGCTTTCGATTAATGTTTTCTTTAATAATATGTTCCTTCTATGTTATGCTTTTTTTCTCATGTAGAGACGTTTCCTTTTACCAGCTGCTTCGCACGTGTTCGCTGATCTGCCGTCAACACTTCGAAACGGCGGTGCGCTTTATCTCTTTCTAGTGGTTTGACCTACTTTCATTTACTGCGCACTGAGCTGTTACCGCTGGGCGTGCTATCCACAAAAGCCTCGGACGTCACGCTACTCGTCTGTGTGCTTAAGTCCCCATTCCATCCCCCATGCAAAGGGCGTTTAAGTCGGGCATTCCTGTTCTCCCCCACTTTCCCTCCTAAACACCAACATCAGGACAGCAGAGTTATTGTCTAACGTATGAGTAGAAAGGGGGGGGGGATATGATCACAGTCGAGTTCGTGAACAAAAAAAGACGTGGTTTGAAAAAAATTTACTAAGCATCTGCATGAAAAAAAAAAAAAAAAAGGGAGGGAAGAAAGTCTTATTGAAAATAAATTCGTCATACGGGCTGCACACCCAAAAAATTTCACTTTTAGTAACGTAAGAGCCGCGGCTCTTAGCCCAAAAATTACGGTACATACTTTTGAAATTCCATTATCTTTGCTTCGAGGTCACAAGGTAACTTTTGTGCAATTTTGGTGCGCTGGCGTAGACACAACCCATAGCGGTCACCAACCTGGTGAGGCACGAAAAGTGTTATTTGCGACTGCAAACTTTTCATCTTTTGCGAGCTTCATTGCTCGCAAACGTATACCAGTTCACGTTACAATGTAACCATTTTGTCTGCAGCCCACAATCCAATCATTCAAGACACTTTCCAACTCTGGGGAAGATGTCATTCCACGGCGCAGCGCCTTTTGCGATTTTCACCAAGTCCGTTTTTTTTTACGCCAATCTCGAATCAGTTTTTCGTTAATGCCAAATTGACGTGAAGCAGCACAGTTGTTAGTATTTTCTGCAAAAGAAACCACTTTCAACTTGAATCCTGCGTTATAGGACATCCGTTTCTTTACACAATCCGTGTCACCCATAATTGGAGAAGCGAGACGCGTGCGATTAATAACAAGCAACACCTAACACTGGCTCCGTTACGTCAAAGGTCAGCGCAATCAACTGGTAGTCGGAAGGGCGGAGCTTTCTATGCGCGGCTGTGACTGCGCTGTGGATACGCAAAGCCAGGAGAGAGGAGACTTTTCAAAGCGCGGAGAAATTCGGTGGGTCGCGATTTCGTAATTCTACCACATCTGTGTTCTTTCTTTCGGAGGGTTGCGATTTCGTAATTAATACCGCATCGGCATTTTTATTTCTTTTGGGATGGATTGCCTTTTGCCTCACGGGAAGAACTTTTGGACTTACGATTTTTTTAGACCCCGCGTATAAGTCGACCCCATTACTTTGAAGCTCGCATTTTGTCCCAAATTTCTCGACTTATACGCAAGTATATACGGTACACTAGCCGCCGGTTATATTGCTCTCATTTGGAGACAAGAAGAATACATGTTGTATCCGGCGACACGATATAACCAAGGATGTGTATTACAGTACACTTACTATATGTAGAAAAAAATTGCAGCTTGACGTATCTTGACGTCGCGCTCAGAAGAAATAGAGCATCCAGCTTTGATTTTAACGTTTATTATAAACCAACCGCAGTACCGAACCTTGTCCCTCCTCATTCGCACTGCCCAAAGGAGTACAAACTTTCTGCATTTAGAGCGTGGTTCCATAGAGCGTACAACATATGCAAACCCGACTATCTAAATAATAAAGAAGTTGAGAATATCTATAGCAAAGGTCTAAAGGCTGGATATAAGAAGGATGATATAGACAGAGTACATAAGACTGTGAGAAATCGTATAATATCAGCAATAGAAAAATCGCCTAGTAGGACAATGAGATACGCAGGATCCATCACATATATTCCAGGCTTTACATATTGGTTAAAGACTTTATTACGCAAATACAGCATATTAATAGCAATGAAGTCCCCGACCCCGTTATCCCATATAGTATCAAGCTGCAAAGAGAGACAGTGTGAGAAAGAAAAGGCGGATGTGTACGTTATACCGTTGGTATATCCTGACAACACGGAAAAGATAAAGTGATCGGAATGACAAAGCGATCCTTGGACACTAGATGTAAAGAACACGTACGAAGTGTGAACCAGGACATGCAGAATACAGCCCTCGCCAGAGAAGTCATGCATCGCTTCGGCCGCTCCTGTATGGAATAATATTAGAAGAATTGCCCCTTACACGAATTTCAAAGAGACTGCCATCAGGGAAACGGTGGAAATCCTATCCAGCAAAGTGGCATGCAATGATATAGTCTCTACGGAACTACCAATGGTTTGGCATGCATTATTAAAAGATGGAAACACATCACGGCGCTCTGTATAATTACGTGATAAAAATTCATGTAATATGCTTGTGATGTCCCCCGCGTTATTTTCAAAAATCATCTTCGTTCTTTACATGTTCCAATTCTCTGCATTTTTGTGTCTATCATTGCCTTGAAAAAGCCTCCCAGTGGGGTGCAAAAGCTTGGCGAATATTTGTGCTGACTACACCACGAAAATAAACGGATTTCATACGCTATATGCATTTCGTAATTATTGCAAACAAAGTTTCTAAGAACAAAATACGTACATATAATGTATGTTTAATCAAAATAGAATTTAGAAATACATTAAAATGCTGAATTCCCGATTAATCGAAAGTACGGCGCCCCAAATCCTTTCGCATGTGTGACAAAATGTCTTGACAAGCATACCCACAGAGATATCTGGCATCCCAGTTGGCCATAAACTTTGGCAAATTCTTTGAAGAGAGAGGTCTGAGGTCATTTGGCCATTGCGAAGTCATTTCTTGGAGGTAGGGGGAAAAGGAGGAAATGCACAGTAGCTTTATGGCTTTCCCACTCGAACCTTGTTTTTCTGATCTATAAGAGAATTCACAGGTCTCCAATGAGAAATTCCATGCCACAAATAAGAACCATTCCGGATTTTGTTTTTGTTTTTTCGTATAGATGAGGAGAGGATAGGAATTTAATGTCTGCTGTTCCTGGTCACTTGGGAAGTTGTGAGACATGAAAAAAGCGCAATATAAAAGGACACGATATAACTGGCGGCTACTGTACTTACAGTCAAATTTTCGGGTAGCACCCCTACCCTTCCTCAGGACTACAATATAGTAGGTGTTGCCATTCATTAGATAAATTCCAACCTGTTTGTAAAACAAATACTTGTACTTTTATAAATTAACTAATTATTTATACTTTTATTCCTTAGTAAATCTGTTTGTAAAAAGACCCATGTTGAAATAGCTAATGAATGGCAACGCCTACTATAGTGTAGGTCTGAAGAAGGGTAGGGGTGCTACCCAAAAATTTGACTGTAAGTAATTTTCTTTATTCCTGCGTAGAACCCACATATTAGTGAAATTTATAGTGTATCAAGTCTGGAAATAGCCATGCCATCAATTATTATCTATATCTTTGTAGTGCATTACATTTTCCCCATTTTTAATGCATTTTCATTTCTCTACTTTGTGTGTATGCCCAGCCACGATATAGCCTCATATTTTCCTGCTTACTAGTCTTGTTTTCTTTTTTTCAGATGTGAGCACTTGTTAATTACAGTTTGATCTAGAAAGTACTCAGGTCATACACAAACATTCTATGTAATTTCTGCAGTACATTATGAATTGAATCAGAAATTCTTGCTTTCCAATACGCATCTGTTCATTGCCAACTCCCCCTGTATCCATTCATAGATGGTCTGCAAGTTCAGTTGGTCTCCAGCATTTCATAACCACTAACATTATGTTTGCCAGTCTATGCTACTCCAATGTCTTTGGGTAGCATAGACTGGCAAAGTAGAATTTGCTTTATTTTTTAAATTCAGAGTCAGTGATGTTCTGCATAAAAGATTTCATATCTATATATTAAGTGGTGGCTTCTGATTAGCTAAGATGGGGTGATGTCAGGCATGAGTCTCTCTCTCTCTCTCTCTCTCTCTCTCTCTCTCTCTCTCTCTCTCTCTCTCTCACACACACACACACACACACACACACACACCTGTTCACCCCGCTCCAAATATTCAACAATCATAGTGAGAAGAATTGGCAGGGAAACAGGTAACACACAAAACATTAGAAGAATTCTTGATATTGTCATATCACGCATAAGTTACGTTGAAAATTATAAGCGGGACGTTTCAGTAGTGACTTCGGTAAACCTTCCGAATGTGGCCCAGAAATAGTTGTCTGAAGCGAGGATAGATGGCGACACGTTATCGCTACATCGTAAAGCGTAGCGTTATGTTGGGAAATAGGCAAACGAAGTGAATTATGTGGATGTTCAATCGCCTCATCGTAAGACAATCCTTTGGCGAAACAATACGTCAGAATCTTCACTATATCCATAGGAATGTGAGCATAAAAAACCACGTACCAAGTGTACGGAAAAGGTACTCGTCATTCGCTGAAGCGTGCTTCTTCCGACACCTGAATTGTCCTAAACGATGAGACGCATCGACATGTAGAGTCATGAGATGGCCTTCAGAACATATTTTGGAGGTGGGAAACAAACCCTGTTCTTTACACCATGAAATTGAGGTATCCTCATCCTTCCCAACTTCGTTAAAGAACTTTCTCCAGTTCCACATGTCACAGGAGCAGTAGAGATAAAAAAAAAAAAACTTACGTAACACAGGAGCAGAGACAGAGAACAAAGTGACGCAAGTAGCTTGCTACCGTGACTCCATCTATCGGAGTGGGCCACTTTTGGAAGGTTAGCTGCGACTTCTACCTTCATCAGCCATGGGATGATACACGTGGTAAAAGCATCAGTTGTTGCCAGATTTCAAAATCACTTTCCAAACGATAGGGATGTTAAAAGGTGCATCTGTATTGCAGGTATTAGGGGTAAGGTAGATTTCAATGCTTTTCTTGGTACCTAAGGGCTTTCCGATTGCTGAATGGGGCAATCTGCTTAACATTTTTCCAATTGGGAATTGCTGACATATCGCTGATAGTTAAATTTGAAAGGGCTGCCTTTCATAACATCAGCGATGTGTTCCATCAATCGCCAATTTATGTTGCGGTAAGTACTGCCAATATAGTGGGTAACGCCTGTGGAAGTGTTGATGGGGATAGGGTAGATGCCTTGTAACTCTAGGGGTTTATTGGGATCTTTGTCTTTAAGGATAAGGTTGGGAAGATGCAGAATTGGAAAGCCCTTAGGTACCACAAAAGCATTCAAATCTACCTTACCCCTAAAACCTGTAATACAGATGCACCTTTTAACATCCCTATCATTTGGATAGCGATTTTGAAATCTGGCAACAACTGATGCTTTTACCACGTGTCTCGTTCCATGGCTGATGAAGGTAGAAGTCGCTACTGAAATGTCCCGCCTATAATTTTCAACGTAACTTATGTGTGATATGACGATATCAAGAAGTCTTCTAATATTCAAGCAGTTAAAACTCATGGTGAGTGCAACTATCTAATATGTTAGGGAACTTGACTAAATGTGTGTGAATTTTTTTAATTCACAGAAAGTTTGTTTTATAAACTAAATTTTTTGTAAAATTTAGTGTTTTTACTTCTGGGATCTAGAGCGAGTCTTCTGAGCGAATGTTCTAAGAGATTACTAGAAAGACGCTATTTCTGTAACAAGTTAGTAAAATCATGCAATGCATTGATTATGATACACTTTCCAACATACTAGAAATCATAAAATGGCTGTGGAATAAATCTCACTCCTACGCCCTGACCTTTGATCCCATTTCGATGATATTCAACAGAACTGGTTCAGTATACCTCCGAAATAACATGATAAAGTTTTGTCTCAATCGAAGCAATTTTACGTAAGTTATGATGTATAAGGGCTATGGAATAGACCCCGCTTCTGTGTCCTAACCTTTGACCCATTTCACCCATTTTTAATAGGATTCGTCCCCAGGCAGGCCCCTACAACATACTAACATTTCATCCAAATCGAAACATTTTTACGTAAGTTATGACGCATAATGGCGATGAAAGTGATTCCGCTCCTATGTCCTGACCTTTGACCCTAATTTCGCCGATTTTCAATAGGGTTTGTCCCCAGGTGATCCCCTACCACCTACTAATATTTAATCGAAATCGAACCTTTTTTATGTTAGTTATGACGCATAAGAACAGTGGAATGGATCCCGCTCCTATGTCCTCACCTTTGACCCCATTTCGTTCACTTTCAATAGGGTTCCTTCACAGGTGATTCCCTTCCACATACTAAAATGTTATCGAAATCGAATGATTTTTACGCTAGTTATCGTGCAGACGAACATACGCACACAACGCGTGACGCAATGAGGCAGATGGGAATCGCGGCCATCTGCTAGCAAAAGTGTGACGTCATAAAACTTTCATAGGATTCGCACAATTGTTTGACTGCTGACGTCATGAAAATACAGGTCGCGCCATCTTTTTCTTCCCAATTAATGTGTTCCCAAAGATGAAAATTTGAACATTGATTAAAATATCTTCATTTTATAACTTGCAATACTTAATATTTTCTAAAACATAACCATAATTATGCAATTCAACATTTGTTTGTCTACTGACGTTATGAAAATACAGGTTGTGCTATCTTTTTCTGGACAATTAATGCGTTCCCAATGATGAAAATTTTAACATCGATTAAAATAGCTTCATTTTATATCTTGGAATACCTAATATTTTCTAAAACATAACCATAATTATGCAATCCAACATTTGTTTGTCTACTGACGTCATCAAAGTACAGGGCGCGCCATTCTTTTTCTGGTTTCAACACCACCAAAGGAAAAGTTATTGATTTTTAATATAATTATGGTTATGTTTTAGAAAATATTAAGTATTCCAAGTTATATTAAGAAGTTATTTTAATCGATGTTCAAATTTTCATCCTTGGGAACACATTAATTGTGAAGGAAATGCGTACAAAAGTTTTTCCATTGGAAGTATAGGAAGCAAAATTACTTGACGTCCACCTTAATAGTATGGGTTAAGGGCGATGGAATGGATCCCGCTCCTATGTCCTGACCTTTGACCCCATTCCGCCTATTTTCAACAGGGTTCGTTCCCAGTGGGTTCCTTACCACATACTTAAATTTCATTGAAATTGAATCATTTTTACGCAAGTTATGAGGCATAAAGGAGATGGAATGGATCCCGCTCCTGTGTCCTGACCTTTAACCCCATGTCATTTATTTTCAATAGGGTTCATTCCCAGGTGGTCCCCTACCACATACTAAAATTTCATTGAAATCAAACCATATTTACGCAAGTTATGACGCATAAGGGCAATTGTATGGATCCTGCTCTTATGGCGTGACCTTTGACCCCACTTCACCCATTTTCGATAGGGTTTGTCCCCTGGTGGTCCCCTACCACATACTAAAATTTTATCGAAATTGAACCATTTTTACATGAGTTATCGTGCCGACAGACAGACAGACGGACGGAAAAAGCTAGAGCATATACGCTTCTTCAACCTACGGTTGGAAAGCGTAAATAATAGTTTAAAAAGATGCAGAAAAGTGCATTCTTTGGTAACAGTTGATGACATGGCTATTCCTAGTCTTAATTGTCAGAAGGTCTGGAAATTGAGTGAAGAAGAGGTACAACATCAAATGATTCGAAAAGTTGGAATTTACCTCATGAATGGCAACACTTGCTGTAGCTATAGTCCTGAGGAAGCATAGAGGTCCTACCCCCAAAATTTTAATTATACATTTATTCCTTAATAAAAACCCATAATTTAAAAATATTTATACGGTATTCCTTGTCAGATAAACTAAAATTTGCAAACAGCAAATACATTAAAGAAAGACAAAAAAAAAAAAATTATGTAAATATGCTAAAATTGCAAAGAAATAGCAACTTGTTAAAGGCTGTGCAGATTCATATCGATGGTTTCAAGTACTATATACATTCATTCAGCAAATATTATGTACAGTGTGTACCAGAAATCTTTCTACTGGGAATAACAGTCTAGTAAAATGTACATAAACAGAAAAAATTGCCAAAAGTTCTACATCCATAGAATGCTCAGCCTTCCCTCCAGTTCTGAGCTTGTGCATCTTCAATGCGTGATTCTTACGATATTTTTAAAGATAAATTATGGTATGCTTATGTAATCATTGGCACTGAGGTGCTGTATTTTCAGTGTTGTACATGTAAACACTCTTTCCAGTAAGTGGCAACATGGTCAACAGTCAGTGGCATAACTAGCACAACATGCGCCCCCAGCAAGATTTACTTCAGCGCCGTAATTTCCCCAGCATTTCCGAAGACGAGGGGAGATGCATTTTTTGCGGTGTGTGTCGTGGAGGGCTGGGGACGTCCAGGAAGTAAGGGAGAGTGTCTGGAAAAGTAATGTCGGTACCTAAAAACTGAACTAAATCACTATAAGAAATTCCCCTCTTGTACATGGCAGATGTGCGGTTGCTGTGAAAAAATGCTGGCGCATGTCGTGTACGTAATCCTAGGTGACTGTTTCCCCACATCCTCCATGGGGAATCCCCAGGTGGCCGCACGCTTTTCCTCAGCAGCTGAGAAAGAAGGCAATTGGAGAGCGATCATAAACTTGGAGCCAAAGGGCCGAATAGCTTCAATCTGTAAGACATCCGGTGCTATAAAAGTGAAGCTTGGCATTTATTTAGGCAAACCTAAATGTACCTTAAAAGAAAATATGAACCTTTGGGTTGATTATTATTTGTTTGTATTTGTGCATGTTCAAATTTTTTCAAAAAACTATAACTGGAAGATGTGGTACGCCCCTCGGTCCCCCCCCCCGGTTGTTACACCACTGACAACAGTGAAAATACGTGCCAATGATTACATTTGTATTGCCTTCCATGTATTTGAGAAGAATTATTTCTTTGGGGAAATTCGCTTCCCATTTATGTATGATTTTCTGTTTTTCATTGAAAGTCATGGCGGCTTTGGGAGTTTTTCACAGGAATGATGGGTTCTCAAAAGAGTCCTGCATGGCTGTATATGAAAGTGTAATTGTTTCTACTCTGATGTATGGCAGTGAAACATAGGATTTGTTTGTGTGCTGGAGAAATGCGTTACTTGCGGATGGTTTGTAACAAGACACGTTCTGATTGTGTGAGGAATAAAGATGTGTTGCAGTTGTGTAATGTGAAGCAAAATGTTGTTAGCAAGGTGGAGACTAATATACTTCGGTGGTTTGGCCATGTTGAAAGGATGAGTGATGAGATGCTTACTAAGAAAACATTTTCAGCCCAAGTGGCAGGAAGGAAAAGCAGAGGAAGGCCAAGGAAGTCATGGGAGGATCAGATTCAGGAGTGTCTGTATGAGAAATAGATCATGAGTATGAAGTATCGAAGATTTTGTGTGCGGCGTGTGATCGATGTCAGCGAAGCCCGAATTGTATGTCAAGATTGCTATAAATGAAAAAGTTTGATACGGCAACAGTAAGTAAAAGTTATCTGGTAGTTTGTGTAACTTTGTGAAGCTAACCTCTAAATCTCAGAGAACAGTTCAATGATATGTGTGTATGTTGTGTGCTTATTGGAGTTTTAAGAACAGTATTCATACCTGAGATAAAGTAGAAAATACCACTGGAAAATAAGTCATAAGTACATCTTACAACAGTTGCCAAAATTTTTTTCCATGTGTGGAGAAAAAGTTGTTTATTATTTCTAACTGCATTAAATGCTAATACCATATCACATCATCAGTCCAGCAAATGCCTGGCATGAGAAATTCAGCTAGATCCTGTTTGCTGGCTTTACCTGCCTTGTATTGTGTGTCTCTTCTGCTGCAATGTTTTTTTGCAAGCAATGTCTATTGTGTTTGTTTTCTGATACTCGATATTAATTTTTAAGTGTTATACAGTAGTTTCGAAACTCCATTTATTTCTATTCCTTTTGTGTGATCATATATCAATAAAATTATGTTCATAAGTGCTTCATCATCTTCAACTTCACATATTGGATTACCTTTCCTGTAAGGTGAGTCACTTTGTTTGCATAAAATAATTTTCAAAGTGTCAAGTCTAGACTTCTATTAGAACTTAGTGCTACAAGCATACCAAATGCAAGTGTAGATATATGCACATTCCGTTTTTTCGTATCACACTAATAATACTATACATACAGTGAAGTTTAATAATTAAATTTTGATCTGATGAAGTTGAATGAATCTTGATATAAATGGCATGAACTGCCATTGTATATGTGGTAAGCATTTGTAATGGGTTGCTATTACAGGGTGTCTACTGGTCATGAAAAAAAGTAATGAAATTGAGCAGGTGGTCGTGAAGTAATGAAATTGAGTAGGTGGTCATGAAATTGTCTTTTTTGTATCAGAACCTGAGTGAAGACAAGTTTGTAAAAGGTGCTTCATGTTTATCGCATGAAGTTATGCAGAGTTCCATTTTGAGAGATTCTCGAGTGACAATTGCATTGCAAGAATTTGTGTCAAAAAAACACATGTCTTCATCAAAAGCTGATCTTCTGAAGAGGGAATATTTGCAATTTTGTGAATCTTATAAAATACAACCGAACCAGTTCAATCCTAAGGAGGACAAACTTGACATTTCCTGATGAATTTACTGCAAAGTGCGAACCATGACTTTATCAAGTTCTTACAGAAGCTGCTATGCATGTTTCATGGCAATGCTGCAGTTGAAAGAGGCTTTTCTTTAACGAAGAACTTTTAATTGAAAACTTAGAAGAAGATGCAGTTGTTGCAGAAAGAAGTGTTTACAGTGCAATGCAATCATTAGATGGTTTAGCTAATAATGAGAAAGAACTCAATGTGGACATCACAAAATCAATTATATTAGCTGTCAAAAATGCTTCATCAAAAAGAATAGAAGCCTTAAAACAAGAAGAAATCTGATGATGAAGTGGCCAATCGTAAAAGGAGAGCAGTACAAGTACTAAAAGAACTCAAAGATAGAAAGGAAAGCTTATGGAAAAGGCAAAAGAAGAAGCTGAAGTTCTAGATTTTGAGATAATAAGTTTAGCTAAGATACTTAAACACTGAGTCTTTCACTGTGAAATTTCAGTCTCCATAAATTTTGTACATTCATAGTTTTTATATTGCCTTAATAAAAACTTGTAAGTTTTTACAGCATTACCATGTTAAAAGAATTTTTGTATTAATAGATCTAATGATAAATATTTCTGAAAATAGCCATACCCCATCCTAGATGAGAGTTGAATGTTTTTATTTCTTTAAACTCATAGAATTTGGTGAGTGGCATAGTGCAAGTCACACATAATTACATTATTCATGTTAATAAGAAATTTTAGTGACATAAGAATGAATTACATTCAGCTTTCATCTCATCAACTGGCTTTCAGGTAGGGGTTCATTAACCCCCCCCCTCGTGCACCGTATAGCCATTTTAGCAGCATTGATATTGTAGACAATATCAGTTTTGCCTAAACTATTATCGCATGGAATTGATTTCAGTGTTTGTAAAAATAACCTGGGATCTCAAGCCAAGGGTATTAGATTATGCGTCTAGAATGGTTGTCATTGTGCCACGTATTGTTGAGAAGTCATGAATTTAACTGAAGATGTCATGAAAAAGTCATGAATTTGGTTCATTGGAAATCAGTAGACACCCTGTATTAGATACAACTTCAGTGTCCTAAAGTCTCTTACTTTCTTAATTAAAAAGGACACTATCAGTTAAATAAATTGTACACACTTTAAAATGTCCCATATGAATGAATGTAGGACCGGTGAGGCATGGATGATGTGTTTGCCTTACAGCACTGGCTCTCTCCCTTCCCTGGAACTAGTGGCCCTAAAGTAGGGATGGGCGACTGCTTATAGCCCATTGAGTTACTCTCGGTGGTTGTTAAACCTCCAACTGAACAAAAAAAATAGTAGGAGAACATAATGTTAATATATTTTTTGTTTGGGTATTTCATTTTGTTAAAATGTAATTCATCAAACAGCAAATAAATAAATAAGTTAAAACAAAGATGTGAAGTACTCTATGTGAATTTATAATATAAAGTCAGCTACTGATGATGAAATTTCATAAACATGTTAAGAAAATTAATGTTTATGGTGGTCTGTAGCATGAATCTACCAGAATTTTCTTTTCTTTACTTAAAGGTACTAGCTACATGCTGATAAAAGTTTCTCCAGTAATATTTACCCCCCCCCAAAGCACTTTTGAAACGTGGAACAAACTTCTTTGTTTTTTTTCTTCAGTTATCAGAGCCTATAATCAGTGGCCAGAATAATTTACCTCAGCACCACTAAATACAGTATTTTTCCAGGATTTCGAACACGAGCGAGGATGTTTTTTTCCCCAATGGTGTATTTGTCTTTGTGCGAGTGCCTGGGAAAGTAACAGGGCTACCTACAGCCCTGTAGTTTTAAGTTTAAGTAATTTTTGAAACAGAAGTACATAATGCAAGATTATCAATCCAGCCAATCAGGATTAACACAGTGTGCAGACTGGTGCATAAACATAAGTATACAATACACTTCTGACTGAGTGGCAGCATCTACTCCAGTGATGTAGTCCTGATGATGAACTAGGATTTAGTTTGAAAATCTGACCAACCTTTTTTTTTTCAAGTAATTACTTCTATAAGACCCGTAAAAGTTATTTCCACAATGAATGTAAATTTTATCACAAAAAACGAATTTGGTAAAATAGATTCAAATGGTTAAAGTTAATAAATATGAAACTTCATTACCCCCTTTTTACATTCACTTGTTTCTGAAGTGTTGGGTTTTTGTAAAATGTATGCGTTCTAAACCTTGAACAGTTGATGTGCCAAACAAATCATTTTTCTTTTCACCAGAAACTGCACTTGAGCTTAATTGACTCTACGGCAAAAACAGCTGGTCGAATTTTGGAAGTTTCTTCTCATGCTGTTCTTTTTGCTTTTGCCAATACTGTGCTCCACTTTGACACTTTTGTGACATTTTGACAAATGGATGTTGTTCAGTTTCACATTAGTTTCCCCACAGTGAATTAAATAGACATTCTATAAGAATAAGCTGAAAGCAATAGTAACATGTAATTGTCTTGTCTGAAACTAAAATAAATCACTTAAAGAAATCCCCCTTTTATGCATTGAAGATCTGTGGCAGCTGTGAATAAATGTTGGAGAGTGCTCATATCACAACCCATTGCTGAGCTTTCGTATTACAACTCATTTCAGAGTGCTCATATTACAACCGGGAGTCAAAGGACCAAATAGCTTCAATCTGTAGGCACCCAGTGCTTTAAAAGTGAAACTTCACGTTTATTTAGATATATATATTTTTTTTTCCTTAGGCACTGGATGCCTAACTATATCTTAAAAGAAAGTATGAATCTTTGGGTTAGTTATTTGTTTGTTTGTTTGTCTTTGTGCAAATTCTGATTTGTTCATAACTGGCAGCTACTGTACGTCCCTTAGTATACCCCTAGCTTTGGGGGTGGTAGTTACACCACTGTCTATCATGGCTACACCAATTTATAAACTATGTTGATTATTGAGTACATTTCTACCATGTTTTCCCCAGGTAAATACTCTTAATGCTGCCAATTTATTTTTTATCACTCATAATATAAAAAGCAACATGGTAGCTTTCATCTAAAATTATGGATTTGTGGCTATTTTTGCATTTTTTTTTATAATCTAAGCAAATATTTGTAATATGTACATTGGATTTTATATTTCCAAATAAAATACCGAACAATAATTCACTTACTTTCCTTATTTTTTCATACATAAGTTTTTGTAGGGAAAGCAAAGGAGGAAAGTCCTTAACAATCACAATGAACACACACAAAATCGACCCACCAGTTTTCATTACTATGAGCATATACTAAAACAAATGCTTAGAAATCATCTGCAAGAGCTAGTGCCTGTGATCAATATCATGCAGTTAATCTGAAACCTTTCACCCTTTTTGGTGTAATAAAACCACGAAAATCCATTTTTCATATTTTGTGGTCTTACTTGCCATATTGCTTTCTTAGCTTGACTACACTGTTGACTTCATAAATGTGACAATAGCTAAAATGCAATGAACAGAAAACTACTTTTTAAACATAGCTACCTACTGATACAACTACATTCTTGGAAAAGTAGCTTGCTGCAGCTACAACCTACTTTTTTTCAAAAAAGTAGCCACCAGTACTTTTGCTACTTTTCTTCATTTGGTATCAAGTTAAAAATGCAAATTCTGAAAATGACCTCTGTAAACACATTGTTACATGCAGCATTCAGGGCTAATTACCAAGGTAAATTATATAAGTAATTTATATTTAACATGTTACATATTTTATCACATTCAGTATCTTGTATTCCAGGTTAGCTGATATACTTAAGGAAATCAAATAAAAACACTGTCAATCTGCAAATTACTTTTCTTTACTAAGAGAATCAAACCTTGCTATCAATTGTCATCAACACAGTTGTCAGCTCGACCATCTTGTATCCACTGTCTTCTTAGGGTGAGACTTCCCTGTAAATAGTATAAAGAAAGGAAGAGCCGCCCCGGTGGCGCAGTGGTCTAAGCGATGGCCTCTGATTATTCGTCCGAAGGGGTCCAGGTTCGAATCCCAGTAAGGCATGGATGTTGTGTTTGTCTTTCGGCACTGGCTCTCTCCCTTCCCTGGAACCAGTGACCCTAAATTAGGGATGAGGGACTGCTTATAGCCCATTGAGTTGCTCACGGTGGTCGTTAAACCTCCAATCAAAAAAAAAAAAAAAAAAAAAAAAGGAAGATAACACTTTGTGGTTAACAGTTTGTCTAACTTCCACAATGCAAGTCAAGTCGGGTATGTAATTGAACATGGCACACCCAGCTCTCCGGTTTCAGCCTGGAATGTTTTGGGAAATCTGAAAATGTAATGCAATTCAAGGAATTTCTTTTATACTTTTTTCAAACAGTAGCATAATTTGAAACTCATATAGCACATTAAATCAGTTTATTTTTGTGGTGTATTCAACAAAAAGATTTGCCAAGCTTTTGCAGTTCTCTGGGAGGCTTCTTGAAGGCAATGGTAGACATAGAAATGCATTTATGTCTAACATTGCCTTGAAAAAGCCTCCCAGTGGAATGCAAGACTTGACAAATCTTTGTGGTGACTACACCAGAAAAATAAAGGGATTTAACGAGCTGCATGAGTTTCATCGTGATTATTAAATTCTGACGAATTTAAATTAAAGTAGCATCATTTGTTGTGCAATATTCCACTGCAAGCTACTTTATTTTGTCATATGTCACAGCTACATTTTTCTATTTGTAGCAATGCTAAATGCCACTCACGCACAGTGCTACTTCCAATCAGTGACTTAGTGTAACCATAACAGTGCTACTTCCAATCACTGGTTAAATATAACCTACTATTAGCATTTAGCACAAAGTGTAATACACAACTGATTCAAAAGAAAGCAATATGTTAAGTTTTACTTCAAAAATACTCACACACACTAATTATTGTTATAATGATGTCAAGCATTAACAATTTTGCTTACTTGTGATCAGGGCAAGAGGCTTTCAGGAGAGCCCCTGTCATGGAAGGAGACAATGCTTCCTGCTATTACAAAGGGACAGTGACTGGGTGAACCCTATATTCTTATGCTGGGACCAGTTACATAGTTATTATTAACAGATTAAGACATTAATTTGTTGTTTATTTCTGGAAATTATAATGGCCATTTCCATGTGTTTCATGTACATACATACGTATCATTAAGCTGTTCTCCGAGATTCAGAGATTAGCTCCTCAAAAAAGGACCCTGTGCTAAGTACACATTTAACTGATAGAACTAAAATTTACTTACTGTTGGTGTATCAAATGTCCCCATTTGCAATGATCTCTGCACACCGCTTGAGCTTCATTAACATCCATCACATGCAGCACACAAGACCTTTTGTACTTCATACTCGTTATCTTTCTCTCGAGCAGACGTTCATGAATCTGGTCCTTCCATGATATCCTTGGCCTTCCACTACCTTTCATTTCTGCTACTTGAGCTGAAAAAATTCTCTTAGTCAGCACCTCAACACTCATTCTTTCAATATGTCCAAACCACCTAAGAAAATTCCCCGCACGGGGATAACTGGTTTTCCAGTTATTTGGGGAGCGGCGCCCCCACGGCCCGAGCTGACCTTGTGACGGATCATTTTGACATTTCGTCTTGTACGATTATGTAACCGAAGGGACAGCTGTTCATCCAGCTGCTGGGGGATGGCGTCCCCACGGCCCGAGCCGACATGTACTATATGTGAATTTTCACATTTTTATGTTTTTTGTTTTTTCACTTGACACGAACCCGCCTCAGTTGTAGGTTGCTGAGGTTGTGATTATGCGCCAGCTCAGTATTTTAGTTTCTCGTTTTCTTTCCTGTCTTCTCCATTTTATGTTCCTTTTGTTTTTCCGAGCTGGTTAGCTAGACCTACCTGCACGTTTGCCGTGTGCGGTGACCCGTAGGGTGGAAAAGGGGATGCTGGAAGCTGAGGTTTCTGGAGGCCTGGGTGTTGTTGTCGCCAGTTGCTAACACTCCTCTTTGCCCCCTGCTTCACCCTAAACGGGCTGCTGGGAACTAACCCATTCCTAGTCAATGAGGTCTGTGGCCGAGTGGAGCCCAGACCTCTAACGGCTTGTCGTTTCGCACGACAGGGTGAGTCTGGTGATAGGGTGGGCATGCCAAAGGGTGTTCCCCAGGCATGGGAAAGTCTGGGTGCAAGCCGAGCGCATGTCTGCCCTATCAACTTGCTATCCCTAGAGCCGCGTCCTGCGTCCACTTGGGCTTGCGGACCTCCGGCTCTCCCTCGTGGGGCTCGATTGTGGGTGGGGAAGTCGGCGGACGAATTATTAATTTATTTCATGGATGAAAATAAAGTTTCCCACGAACCGAAAAGCAAAAGTGGTAATGAGAAAGGCTCATCCCCTTCCGCCAAAAAGCATGTGCCTGATTCTTGTAACGCTAGTTTCTTTTTTATTCATTCATTAGACCCTTCAAAGCCTTTGAGTGGCAAAAGTCCATTTTGGATTCTTCAATCCATTGCAAGCTCTCCTAAGAGCGTAAAGAAGCTCCAATCTGGAGATCTGGTAGAAATGTCCACTGTGGCCTACAGCTATACACTTCTTAACACCGCCACGCTGCTTGAGACTCCGTCAAAATAACACCCCATGGATACCTAAACTCATCTCGAGGTGTTGTCTCCTCTCAGGACCTCGTTGAGTGTGCTGAGGAAGAATTACTTGAAGAACTGAGGAGTCAACACGTTACGGGTGTGCGGCGTATTCTATTCAGGCGGAATGGGCAGTCCGTCCCATCCCGGAACATCATTATAACTTTTGATAGCACTTCCCTGCCTACGTCCATCAAGGCAGGGTATCTCCACCTAGAAGTACGCCCGTACATCCCTAACCCGTTGAGATGTTTTAGGTGTCAGTCGTACGGCCATTCTCAGCAGTCGTGCAAGAGTAATCCTAGGTGTGGACGCTGTGGTGCCACAGAGCATCTTTTGTCAGAATGTGTGGCCGAGGCTGAGTTTTGTGTGAACTGTAAGGGTTCACACGCAGCATCAGCCAAAGATTGTCCCAAGAGGAAGGAGGAGAAGGAAATCCAAGGGCTCAAAACGGTGGAAAATATATTTTTTTTATTGGAGGTTTAACGACCACCGTGAGCAACTCAATGGGCTATAAGCAGTCGCCGGTCCCTAATTTAGGGTCACTGGTTCCAGGGAAGGGAGAGAGCCAGTGCCGTAAGACAAACACAACATCCATGCCTGACCGGGATTCGAACCCGGACCCTTACGGACGAATGATCAGAGGCCAACGCCTTAGACCACTGCGCTACCGGGGCGGCGAAAAATATTTCCTATCCTGAGGCCAGAAGAAGAGTGGTTCCTGTTATATCTGATCGGCGATCATACGCTTCAGTGGTGGTTGCCAAATCTACGGTTGCCATTCAGACCGACATTCAGATCCCCCTAAATGTCCATACAATGTAAACGAAATCATCGCAGCCGGACTGGATGCACTCCAGTCTCGAGCTAGGGGTCTGAAAGCACCACCCACCACTTCGCCGAAGCAGACTCATCCCACCACCAACAAGGAAACTCAGGCCACTTCTTCTAACAAAAAAAAACAAAGCTCAGGATAAGAAAAGCATTTCTTCTCCAAAATCTCAGCAAACGACTCAACATCGTGTGCCTCCCGTTAAGCCACTTGGGACAAAGCATGCTCCCATCTTGGCCCCTAGTCACACGCCTCCAGATCTGGGGGAACCCCCATCAGAGATGATGGAGCCTGACTTCATGTGATCATTTTCATTTCACTTATAACCATGACTTCAATCATTCAGTGGAACTGTCGAGGTTTTCGGACGAGTTTTGAGGAAGTGAAACATCTGCTTTCATTTTACTCTCCGGCGTGCCTTTGTCTACAGGAGACGAAGCTTAAACCATCAGACCTGCTTTCAGTTCGAGGCTACAGTGCGTATCAGACAGATAATGCATCGGGAGACATCGCCTGTGGGGAGTCGTTATTCTTGTCCCTCACAGTGTTCCAGTGTCTTCCGTTGCGATTTCCACAACTTTGAAGGCCGTGGCAGTGCGAATATCTGTCCCTGGGTCTCTTACTGTCTACAGTGTCTATCTGCCGCCGGACGAGAACGTGAGCGTCTCTGTACTGGAGAGATTGGTTGATCAGCTGCCTTCACCCTTTCTTCTACTAGGTGACTTCAATGCCCATCATCATTTGTGGGGTAGTGTCAGCATCAGCACGAGAGGTCGTCGCATAGAGTCTCTTCTGTCCTCGGCCTCTTTGTGCCTCTTTAACACCGGTGCTGACACGTACTTCCATGAACCAACACGATCCTTCAGTGCGATCGATTTGACCTTGGGATCACCATCAATTATTGCTGACTGGTCGTGGACGGTGTGTAACGACCTCCACGGGAGCGACCACTTTCCAATTGTCCTCTCGCATCATGCGAACATGCCATCTTCTGCCTCCCGCCCTCCTCGTTGGAGGATGGAGCGTGCGAGATGGGAGGTCTTCACACCGTCAGCTTTGATATCTTCTGCAATGGTGACCCAAGAGTCAATCGACGCAGCGGTTCTTGAAGTCACAAATTGTATTCTTCAGGCAGCTGATCTTTCTATTCCAAAAACATCTACGACACTCTCCAGAAGTCCGAAGCCTTGGTGGACCCCTGAATGCGCAGCGGCTAGGAGAGCTCAACGTAAGGCCTGGTCTACGTTTCGGCGTTATCCAACCGATGCTAATCTCGTTACATTCAAACGAGCAAAATCCTATGCTCGGTTGGTGCGTCGACGTAGCAAGAGGGAGTCTTAGATCCAGTATGTTTCATCTCTCACTTTACGTGCCAGTTCGAAAAGTGTGTTGAACAAGATTCGTAAGATCCGGGGTAACTACAGCTCTCACCAGATCTCCATTCTCGAGAGTAACGGCTGCACATATGCTGGAGTCGGGGAGATTGCTGATTGTTTGGGGGAGGCGTTTGCCTCCGTGTCGAGTGACCTGGCGTATCCTTCCTCCTTTCTGAGGATTAAATCCACTGCGGAACGCCAGAGAATCTCCTTTGCGCCTTTTCTCGACACTGGATATAACTCCCCTTCAGCATGGTTGAACTCAGGGTGGCTCTGCATCGGTCCGGCGCTACATCTGTCGGTCCCGATGGCATCCATTATGACATGCTCCGTCATCTCTCGCAGTCGTCTCTCGAGAATCTCTTAATCCTTTACAATCGTATTTGGTCGGAGCACAGTTTCCCGGAGTCGTGGTGAAAAGCAGTTCTGCCTTTTCCCAAACCTGGCAAGGATCCCAAGTCTCCCTTTTGTTATCGTCCAATTGCTCTCACTAGCTATCTGTGTAAAGTTCTTGAACGCATGGTTAATTCCCGGTTAGTTCATTTTTTAGAATATCATCAAGTACTTTCACCGTCATCGTTCACCTCACGATCATCTCCTGCACCTTGAGACATATGTGCGCGAGGCGTTCGTGCGTAGGCAGCACCTGGTGTCCGTTTTCTTCGATATTGAAAAAGCCTATGATCGAGCGTGGCGGCACGGTATTATCCGTGACCTCCACGCATGCGGGTTGCGAGGGAATCTTCCAACCTTTATTGTAAATTTCCTTCGCAATCGGGTGTTCCAGGTGTGCCTGGGTACGACTCTCTCGGCACCGTTCCCCCAAGAACAAGGTGTTTCTCAAGCTTGCATTTTATCTGTCACATTGTTCATCCTTCGCATTAATTGTCTTTTCACAAATCTTCCTCCTGCGGTTTCGGCTACTGTTTATGTTGATGACTTGAACATTTTCTGCTCGTCATCAAGCATGCATTTTATTGAAAGGCAGTTGCAGTCTGAAATTAACCAGATCTTTAAAGCGGCGAATAGCAATGGTTTCGTTCTTTCTCCCGACAAGACAGCGTGTGACCATTTCTGCCGGAGGCGCGGCCTCCATCCTGACCCAGAGCTGTTTTTAGACCATGCAGCCATACCAGTTTTGCCGGAGACCAAGTTCCTTGGGCTGACCGTCGACCGTGCGCTTACGTTTCGTGCGCACGTTCGGCGGCTCAAGATTTCCTGTCTGCGGGCTCTGCCTATTCTTAAGATCCTTTCGAGAGTCTCGTGGGGCGCAGACAGGATGTCTTTAATTCGCATTTACCATTCCTTAATACGGTCGAAACTGGATTATGGTTGTATCGTGTATGGCTCTGCTCGTCGTTCCGTTCTCCGGCCTTTGAACACTATTCACCATCAAGCACTGCGTCTTTGTTCGGGAGCATTTCGAACATCTCCAATTCCCAGCCTTTACGCTGACGCGAACGAACCATCGCTTGAATTACGCCGTCTGCAGCTGTCTATTCAATTCTATCTGAAACTTAGATATCTTCCAGACCATCCTTTATACGATGCAGTTTTTCATCCCTAGCATGCTCGTTTATTCGGGAAGCGGCCCTTGTGCATTTCAACTTTCGGTCTTCCTATGGCGGCCGTAGCTCGTGATGCAGGGCTCGACTTGTCACTTGTTGGAGAGACCAGGGGCTTTGGGGATCCTCCATGGCACCCACTTGGTGTCATGGTTGATACCACCTTTACATCTTCCGATAAATCCTCAACCCCTGCGTCAGTGTACCAGCAGCTCTTCGCTGAGCACCGTGACCTCAATTCTGATTACACTCCCATTTTCACTGATGGCTCCAAGTTGCATGGAGTTGTTGGATCCGCGGCTGTCTGTGTTGATGACGTTTCAGTAGCGCGGATCCCAGCTGAGGCCACGGTGTTTTTGGCGCAGATGCATGCTGTGTATCTCGGCCTTCTCCATGTTCAGTCGAGTTCTCATCATTGTGCTATGGTCTACACGGATTCTTTAAGTGTCTTGCAGTCCTTATCATCTGCGGATTGTCGTGACCATCCTTTTCTCTTGGATGTGAGACGGTTGCTTCGTCGTTTGCTCGAGGCCGGTTTTCAAGTTCAGTTTTGTTGGATTCCCGGGCATGTTGGAATCTCGGGTAACGAGAGTGCTGATGCGGCTGCTAGATCTGCTTCCTCTTTGGTCGTCCCACCCTTGCCACTGTTTCACCGGGATTTCCACTTTATCGTTCGCGACTATATCAAGCGAACGTGGCAGAGTCTGTGGGACCAACAGGTGGAAAATGAGCTGCATCGTAATAAACCTAATCTTGAAGTCTGGAAAACCTCATATCGTCGGAACCGTAGGGAGGAAGTGGTGCTTGCGCGTCTCCGTACTGGGCATTGTCGTTTCACTCACCGCTTTTTGCTGTGTGGCGACACTGCGCCGATGTGTAAGGCGTGCAACTGCCGACTCACCGTCATTCATCTTCTTTGTACTTGTGTTCGTTTTCGTGATGTACGTTTTCATTTCTTTCATTCTCATTTGTTGAATGAGGACGCCGCTACACTGCAGCGGCTGCTAAATGACCAATGCAATACTGTTGCTTTTTTTTTCATTTTTTAAACAAATTGACTATTTTAAACGTATCTAGATTTTAGCCCTATCATCATCCTCATTTCTCAGTTTTACTGTTAGCAAAATTTTCAATTCATGGATTTTGGCAATCATTAAGACACATTTCTCCTACCCCTTCCATTGCTGAAGCGGGTAACCTTTTGCAACTTCGTTTTCAAATTGCATTAACTACATGTCTGTCATCGGAATATGCAACCCACTCTTGTAACTCTAGTAAAGGGATCTTTCATTCTGAATGGTTCCCGGGATCAACTTGGTATGAAGTATCTAACCGAATTGTTCATCTAACCGTGTAAAGCGGAACAGACAGAGGTGATACGTGTGGCTTTGTGAGCTGCCCGTGGGTCTTCAGTGTAGTTCTGCTTGCACATAGCTGCTTCTCCGTTTAAAGGTTCTTTGTTAAATTTTTTTTGTGTGTGTATGTAATGTCACAAGTTCATCTTTCCTTTATAGTGTATTAAGTGTACGGTATATTTCCTCATACTGAGGATTAAATGGAGTTCTTTGCGACTTGAATTGGTCTTCCTCCAATAGTATATAGGGTGGGCTTTCCATCTTTATGAATGCCATTTGTTTTTTAAGCACTTACAATTTGTTGCATATAGTCAGTTTCCCTGGGTTTCGTTCATAAGTGTGTAATGTGCCTTTCGTCCTAAAATTGAAGTTCATTGTTTGCCCCTAACAAACGCAATTTCAGTTAGGCAACAATCTAACTACAGCAGTTGGTCGGAATTACGTAGAAGTTTAAGCTCGTAAAAACGCATGAGTTTACTAATTATTAACCATTATCATTAGTCAAATAATACTACTTGTCATTGCATTTTGAAGGAGAGCCACAAAGGAGGTGGTTTTGCCTCCAGTTCTAACACCGAAGCACTTTCATAGCCCTAATATGTGATAATCATAAAGTAAGAAGTTTGCAATAGTGCACTTCTAGAGAAACATAAATTGTGTCTTTTTCGCTGCTTCACTTCATCTTAGATTTCATATCATGTGGTTTGTTGTTGTTGTTTTTTTTTTCATATGTCGAGGAGTCGGCATACAACGAATGTCCAAATAGATGCTTTGTCAACTGATTGTATATATCTATACTTATTAAACTTAAATTTGTATTGTAGAAGATCATGTTTGAATACGTACATTTGCATTGTATCATTGAATGGTGATCAATCATGTATGACTGTTCCTCACTTAATTAGTTCAGTTAGTGGGAACGCAAATGAACTGTAGGTGTGTACATGTGACTGGAGACGGCTCGTGACAAATGTTTTAGCGTGAGGCTTTGTGGACTGTCTGTATTTATCTTTACACATAAAACTTAAACTTGAATTGTTTAAAATAATATTTTGAATCCGTATATTTGCATTTTTTTAATGGTGATTGATCATGTTTAGTTATAATGTAACTCAACTAATTAGTTTCAAGGAAAATCGACAATTCTGTACATATCTGTCTTTATTTACATGTGAGTTTGCTACTCATAACAGGAGTCATAAATAGTTGCGTTTCGCAACACTTTTCTACAAATGTAAATATCTTGTTTAGTGATCTTATTGTCAAAATTCCATATGGAAGGTTCAGTGTCAATCATATTCATTTAACATATGACACTGGTGAAATGCAATTTGTAACTTTATCATAGTTTTATTTTGTAACTTGTATAAAATATATATTGTTCACTGCATGAGTCACAGGTGAGACTATAATCGTCAAATTTCCATCGTTTAAATTTTGTAATTTATCACAGCGTGGGCATGTGTGTTTGCAGAGTTATTGTTGTATGTATTTTTAACTAATTGAGGCCGTGTGGTCTCACATTTGTTATTTTTAAATAAACTAAGTATGGTGAGCCATACTTACAGTTCTTATCTCTCTCTCCCTTCCTTGGAACCAGTGACCCTTATAATGAATTAACTTTATTTACCTTCCGCTAAGCTAATTATTATGAATGATTCTCTTCTTACCAGCTAGCTAATGATATACTTGCACTAAGCTTCAAAATAATGAATTTCCAAAAGGGTGTTGTTACTAGTTAATTACGAACTTAAACAAAGTCTCAACGCTGGTTATTTATAGTAAGTAATAAAAGTTATAAACCTAACAGCCAGACAGAGGTCTGACAAAAACTATGAATTGAGAAAGACTGACTTACTGAAAAACTTCTTTATTTCCAAGACTCTTGGTCAACTAAGGCACACACAACACACCACTACATAACAACACACTGCAACGCAACAACCACGCGACACCTCATAACAACACACAACGCCTAAGTCTCGATGAACGCGCCTATATACTAGCTACCACCACGTCATGACTTACACTCATTGCCAGATCACATTCAGCGGGTGAAATAATATTTCGTTCAGTAGGAAGATAATTTACATAGTAAAATAAAATAACCAGAGATAGTAAAATCAAAAGGAAAGTGAATATAGAGTATACGTTACACCCTAAATTAGGGACTGGCGACTGCTTATAGCCCAATGAATTGCTCACGGTGGTCGTTAAACCTTCAATAAAAAAAAAACATTACGGAACCGCCCCACGCTTCACTGTAGGAAGGAGACAGTCTGGGTTGTAGGCTTCTGCGGGGATCCTTCACTCGTAAACCCATCCTGTGGTGGGAAATAGTGAAAAACTTGATTAATCGGAAAACAAGACATGTTTCCAGTAATCCACAGTCTACGTTTTATATTTCTGGCACCATTGTTGTCTCCGTTTCATATTCACCTGTGATACCAGGGGGCCGCCCCGGTGGCGCAGTGGTCTAAGGCGTTGGCCTCTGATCATTCGTCCGTAAGGGGTCCGGGTTCGAATCCCGGTCAGGCATGGGTGTTGTGTTTGTCTTACGGCACTGGCTCTATCCCTTCCCTGGAACCAGTGACCCTAAATTAGGGACGGGCGACTGCTTATAGCCCATTGAGTTGCTCACGGTGGTCGTTAAACCTCAAAAAAAAAAAAAAAAAAAAAAAAAAAAAAAGATACCAGGGGTTTTGCAATCGCAGCTCTGCTCTAAATATTGTGCTCATGCAAATCCCTACGCACGGTATGGGTCGACACTGGGTTTTGGAGATGTGAGTTAAGCTCAGCAGTTACTTTTGTTACCGTGGTTTTCTTCCTTACCGTCACAATCCTCTTTAATGTCCCCCTGTCTCTCGCAGTGAGTTTGGTTTTCTTTCCACAGTTGTGTCTCGCAGATGATGCTGTGCCGCGAACATTGTATGCTGTCATGACCTTCGACACCCCCAATACCTGTGCCGCTGTGGTTACCGACGCACCAATCAAAAGGGCTTCTACAATCTTTCCTTTTGGAACCCCGACAGGTCACTCATTGTGCTTCACCTGGAACGAAATTATGGAAACTCCGATTTACAATGAAATCAAAGACCCTTGAGACCATAAGCAAATTTAATTTAAAAAAAAATGTAGCTACATGTTTGTTTTACTCAAAAAGCAGCACATACTAAAGTCACTGTTTTCGTTATTTTGGATAACCCTTGTATATTGGACTTGGTTGACTGATACATTGAACATATATTGGACTTGGTTGACTGATACATTGAACATATATTGGACTTGGTTGACTGATACATTGAACATATATTGGGCTTGGTTGACTGATACATTGAACATATATTGGACTTGGTTCACAGATTTATACAGAAGGGGCCTTTCTTTGTTTCCACGACAGCAATGTACATAGGTGAACAAGGAACCCAGCGAAGAAACCCCCGAAAGACAAACAAAAACAACCATGCATTACCTGGGATTCCAACCCGGATTCCTCCGTTGGGCGAATGATCAGGAGTCATCGCTTAGATCACTGCGCCACCTGGGCGGCCTTTTAATTTCCGGAACCTAGATTTCCAAGAATCTCAGTATTCAATTTAATTTGTGTGCATTTTGTCATTGTTTCTTCAGAAGTAGTTTCCAGTTTTATATAAAGCTGTTACTCGCGAGTCTTCACTTTCAATTCTCATTTGCATACCTTTGTTACCTGTTTGGATATCTACGTTGTCTTTTTTTAATAGCTTGTTTTTTTTGTTTTTTTTTCGTACTGAGCGTTTGTGTATTTTTCCCTTTCTGTTCCTAATTGGCTGATGTATGTACGGAAACGCGACTTCCGTTTTTATTTCGCACTTTTGCTATTATTTTGGAAGCACTATCCTCCTAGTTGTTGAATGGAAGCGCATACCTATCGCTGTGTTCCAAAACTTTGTCGAAAGCATGTCTCGAAGGATCAGTGTATGCTTTAAGGCCAAAGGTGGACCGACACCGTACTAATGTATGTCAATAAATGCTATAATGTGTTTTTCTTCAAGGTGTCTGGTGACTTTTGTCAACATAGTGTATATATAAATACATGTATATACACTATATAGGGCAACAGCAACAGAATGAAACTTCAGTAGGTAAAGTCGGTCACGGCAACAGAAACCAACGTGGAAATACTCTCGTTGAGTTTGCAGAGGCAGAAGGGTTTTTCTATCTTGAACTACTTTTTCAAGAAAAAGCCACACAGGAAATGGACATCGAGACATCCAAATGGGACGACAAGTGAAATTGATTTTATTATGTGTAACAAAAAATTCGTCATAGAAGACTGCAGTGTGCTAAACAAGTTCAACACAGGCAGTGACCATAGATTGGTGAGATGTAAGATGCACCTCAACACTAAACTTGAACGTAGCAAGCTCATAAGACAAACAAAATGTATTGACATAACCAACCTTAAAAAACACCATAATACCTTCAAATTGGAACTGAAGAACAGATTCTCTGCTTTAGAAGGCCTAACATCGGAAGAAGTGGATATTTCTGAAGTTAACAGAAAAGTAACCAAAGCTCTTATGGAAACAGCAACAAAATTAGCTGGGTCTAAGAACAAGTTGCATGTAAACAAATTATCAGGAAAAACCAAAATGTTGATGCAAAAAAGAAGAGAGATGAGGACAACTAAAGAAGATGTGACTTCCAAAGTGGAATATATAGAGCTATGCAAGACAGTATGAAAAAAGTATCACTGAAGACATAAGGAAATTCAACTGTGAATTAGTGAGGAAAGCAATTGAAAACAACCAAAGCCTCAAGATAGCAAAGGGACATCTCAGTAAGGGAATAAAACAGATTATGGCACTGAGAAAAGAACATCGTTCTGTAACAAGAAATAGGGGCGAAATTTTGTCAAGAGTGAAAGATTTCTACTCCAAATTATATGAAAGGATGATACATGTACTCCAGACATCATGAAAGGTACCAGTACCAGAGTTCTTCCAGTCCTCCCAGCAGAAGTTGCACATGCAATCAAGAACATGAAACGAGGAAAAGCTCCAGGAGAAGATGGAATTACTGTAGACATCATACAAGAAGCAAGTGGAGAAATCGAAACAGTACTCGCCCAAATTTTCACTCGATGCCTTAATGAAGGGAAGATTCCTGAGGATTGGAACAACGCTACAATGATCCTGCTACATGAAAAAGGTGACATTGAGGATCTCAGGAACTACAGACCTATCAGCCTCCTATCAGTGGTTTATAAAATCTTCACTAAAGTTCTTTCACACCGCTTGAAGGTAACACTGGACATGGCTCAACCAAGAGAACAAGCTGGATTCAGGAGTGGCTGCAGCACAATAGATCATATCCACGTACTGAGAGAACTAATTGAAAGAGCGAGGGACTATGAACTTCCATTGTGCATGGCTTTTATCGATTATGAAAAAGCCTTTGATTCGGTGAAACCATCAGCAGTTACAATGGATCTGAAATCCTGCGGTATTGAAGATGCGTACATTAATATTATTAATACTGTCTATGAAAATGCAAGTGCAAAGACTCGGCTGTTTGAAAATACAACACACATACAAATTGGAAAGGGAGTGAGACAAGGTGACACCATATCTCCGAAGCTCTTTAATGCCGCATTGGAAAATGTCTTTCAATCACTGAACTGGGAAAACAAAGGAATAAAGACGAATGGAGATTGTCTAACCCACCTTCGTTTTGCTGTTGACGTAGTCATTTTTGCAACTACCCCATCAGAGCTGCAGAGTATGATCCAGGAACTTGCTGACAAGAGTAAAGAAGTGGGATTAAAAATGAACTTTCAGAAGACAAAAGTGATGTTCAATGATTTTACACGAAATGAAGATTTATCGATTGATGGAGAAAAGCTGGAGATAACAGACACGTACGTTTATCTTGGACATCAGATATCAAGTGAGGGTCACATTGATGAAGAAATTAATCGGCGTACAAAACTTGCGTGAAGAGCTTTTGGAAGAAACAGCATAATTTTCAAGAGCAATATGCCGTTATGTCTTAAAAAAAAGTGTTTGATCAATGCATCCTTCCAGTGCTTAGGTATGGTGCAGAGACATGGACCTTAACTAAAAGAGACATACAAAGGCTGCAGACAACTCAAAAAAGTATGGAGAGGTGCATGCTTGGTATTACCAGGAGAGATAAGAAGAGGAACTCGTGGATCAGAAAAATGACAAGAGTGGTAGACATCATGATCAGAGTTAAATCCCTGAAATGGCAATGGGCTGGATATACTGCCAGAAGGACAGACGATCGATGGACAGCCGAAATTTTAGATTGGATTCCAAGGGACAGGAAAAGACCCAGAAGAAGGCCACATGGGAGATGGGTGGATGAAATTCGAAAGTATGCGGGTGTGACATGGAGGAGACTGGCACAAGACAGACCGTTGTGGAGGAAACTTGGGGAGACCTTCGTCCAGCAGCGGATTGATAACGGTTGACAATGATGATGATGATGATATACCCTATCTACCAACAAGTAATTGAACACCCCTGCAATCGACGATATCTGTGGTCCTGATAAACGTCACCGCCGCCGCCGTTAAATATCGTGTGGGAAACAACAACGCAACCAATCGCATGCAAGATGCCGCTTAGTTCGGAGCTCTCTGACTTCGAGAAAGGTGTAATCGTCGGGTATCACTGAAATGGCCGATCCATACGGGACATATCCGACGAGTTGAAGTACCCAAAATCGACAGTGGCCTACGTGATTGGCAAGTGGAAGAGATCGGAATGTGCCCCGACCTGGCAGACCCACAAAACTGGGAGTTAGAGATCGACGTGTGCTGGCCAGAGAAATCGATGGGCCACATCATACTAAATCGATGGGCCACATCCGCGAGGAGTTTCAACAGGCATCCGGGAGTGTTCTTTCGATGAATACCATCCGTAAGGAAGCCCATCTGCTCGGTTATCATGGACGTGATGCCGCCCACAAGCCTTTGATCACCAAGTCCAATAGCGCTGCTCGGCTAACGTGGTGCAAAGAACGTAGACAAGGGACCGTTGAACAGTGGAAACAGGTTCTCTGGAGCGACGAATCAAGATTCTCCTCTACCGTTCGAATGGCAGGGTCTGAGTTTGGCGTCTGCCTGGAGAACGCCTTCTGCCGGAATGATTTCTGCCAACTGTGAAGTTCGGCGACGGTGGGATTATGCTATGGCGGTGTTTCTCCTGGTATGGCACGGGACCCTTGGTCGCAATTCCTGGTAGACTCAACGCCGAGACCTACTGCACCATTTTGGATGACCATGTGCTTCGTACGTTGTGACAGTTTTACGGGGTGGACCCATGTTACTTTCTGGATGACAATGCCACCTGTCATGTTGCGAGGTCCACCATGGCTTGGTATGGTGACAATAAGGTTAATCGAATGGACTGGCCTGCGCAGAGCCCGGACCTTAACCCTATCGAGCACCTCTGGAACGAGTTGGAGCGTCGACTTAAGGGGTGCCCCTACCGTCCGAAATCGGTGAAGGAACTGACCTGTCTTCTCCAAGCCCAGTGGAAGAAAATACCGCTAGTCGTCGTACAACGCCTGGTTGAGAGTATGCCCCGGAGGGTTGCAGCTCTAATCGCCGCTCGTGGAGGCGCTACCAACTATTAAAGGTGAATAAACTTCGTTTTCCTTTGCTATCACAGGAGTCCAATTACTTGTTGGTAGATAGTGTATATGTTATTGTAAAAGCCCCAAAATTGGTAAATCCTAGGTTTGACCTGTAAATCTATACTAAGGTGGTAAAAGTCCGAAAATTACTTGTAAATCTTTCATTTTGGACTTTTACCAAAATTCGGTAAATGCTGGCATCCTGAGGTTTATATTTTGATTTTACCAGGATTTGGAATGATCTCGCATATTATTAGTTCGAAATTTACCGAAATGGTTTGGTAAAAGCACGAAATGAAAGCGTTTTCAAGTATTTTATGGACTGTTACCACCTTAGTAAGGTAAATGCCAGGATTTACCAATGTTCGGGCTTTTACAGTAACATACACTGGCGGAAAGTGAAAAAAGAACACCAAAAAGTAGACGTAGGATACCAACGAAATTTATACAGCATAACAACGGAATACAGAGGATAACGTGGTCAAAACATTATGGCAAAATACAGCTGTATTTGCTGGTAAACTGAAAAATAACATTTCCATGTAACATGCTTAGTACGAGGTTGAACCGACATGAACTGCGTCACACTGTGCAATTCTGGCATGGAGTCTATCGTGCAGATGTTGGATGTAAGTTTGGGGTATTGAGTTCCAAGTATCCTCAATATGGACGCGTAAATCGGGGATGGTCGTGGCTGGCCGTGGAGACCGGATAGTCGTTGTCCCATAAAATCTCACACGTGCTCAATGGGGGACAACTCCGGTGAGCGTGCAGGCCATGGAAGTTGTCTCACACCCTGAAGTGCATGTTGCATTGCACGTGTCGTGTGTGGGCGTGCGTTATCTTGCTGGAAAACACCACGATGGACCGAGCTTACAAATGGCACAACAACGGGCTGAATGATGTTGTTGATGTAAAAGGTGCTGTTTAACGTACCCGGTACAAACACTAGTTGTGTACGGGAGTGATAGTTGATCGCTCCCCACACCAAGAGACCAGGTGTAGGCCCTGTGTGTCGCTGGCGGATGCAAGAAGGGTGGAGACGCTCCCCTGTGTGTCGCTGGCGGATGCAAGAAGGGTGGAGACGCTCCCCTGTGTGTCGCTGGCGGATGCAAGAAGGGTAGAGACGCTCCCCTGTGCGTCTGTGAACACGCATACAGCCATCGGAGGCTCCCAAGCAGAATCTGCTTTCATCGCTGAACATGACAAATCGCCATTGCGTTCTCCAGTGCAGACGTTGGCGACACCACTGCAGCCATTCCTGACCGTGGGCTGGAGTCAGAGGTACACGTGCACGTAGTCCTGCATCCAGTAGACGTTTGCGGATTGTTCGTACAGTCACCTCAGGTGCAACGGCAGCTCGGATTTGCATCGCAGTGGATGTTCTGCTTGGCAACGCCGCTCTTCTTATGCGTCGATCGGTCCGCTCATCAGTCCGTCTGTGACTTCCGGTTCCATGTCTTCTCGTGTGGGAATGTTCCTCGGACCATCTACACCACCATCGTACCACCACCGATACTTCCCGTCCAATTCGCTCCGCAATACGACGATACGACCACCCGGCCTCGCAGAGTCTGACTAGACGACCTCGCTCAAAGTCCGATAACTGCTGAAGTTGTACACGTCTTCCATGTCTAGGCATTGCAGCTTCTTCAGGGTCTTCGCACGTGTCCGTACACCGACGACTGATTACATTCACTTCGCCATACTCCTTAAATACCACCGACGATAATTTGCATATTATGCCGTGCTGTGGCGTAAGCGCTCACCGGTTGGTCCCGAAATTAACATCACACCTACGTAAACTCGACCCCATTAACATATGTAAATTTCATGATTGTCCGCCAATTCCTTCATGGTGTTCTTTTTTCACTTTCCGCCAGTGTATATACCGTTACACATATACCTTGGATAGGGATCCAAGGCAGCAGTATATGTGTGTGTGTGGACACACACACATGTTAAAGAAGGGAAACACTCCACCTCCTCTTTTATCTACAAAGTGCTCCCTGCTAGTAACAAAAATCTTGACTCATGATACTTTGACTATGCCCAAAATAAAGCATAGTCGAAGGATATGTAATGAAAGCGTGTAGCACCATTGTGCTACATGCTTTCATTGCAATCATTCTTTAACACTCATACCTGTGTTGCGAGGTATAAGCATTGCGTCATTCGCCTGCAGAGGATATCTGTTGTCGAACATACCACACATCTGGCATCAAATTAGCCTTCCGCATACAATTTCAGTGTTTGAAAACAGAAATGTATGCGGAAGAAGCTTGTTTTTGAAAACCCAAATGTATTTACTGAAGAAGCTATATTATGTCTCAAAATGTTACAACAAACCATGATGTCAATGTACAGAAACAAAAGATTAAAGAAAACGAAATTGCAAACATTGGCAGCTGGGTTTTCCGGTGTCTCGCCTCACTTGTTTTGATGCCCAACATCACCAAAATTGTTACTGATTTTTCTGTTGCAGGAGTTTTTAAGTGATACAAAACCATGATTTCAATGTAAAAAAAGAAAGGTTTAAAATTTAAAATAATCTGTGAAAAAAATACAGATGTGGTCTCCCAAAGTCAGAAATCAGCTCCCCGATATATTTGGCTAACAGCATTTCACTGTGTGCTCTGCTTGTAGAGAGGTGATACTTTCTTTGTCATAATCCTTGATAACTAGGTAAATATAGAGAAATGCATCAGTTAGAAGGTATTTTTTTTATTGGAGGTTTAACGACCACCGTGAGCAACTCAATGGGCTATAAGCAGTCGCCCGTCCCTAATTTAGGGTCACTGGTTCCAGGGAAGGGAGAGAGCCAGTGCCGTAAGACAAACACAACATCCATGCCTCACCGGGATTCGAACCCGGACCCCTTACGGACGAATGATCAGAGGCCAGCGCCTTAGACCACTGCGCCACCGGGGCGGCAGATAAAAATGCAAAGACACATGGTGAAAAAACTAACCAGAGCTCTTTACATGTAAACACACTTGCTTTTGATGTTCAACAACCCAGAAATTGCTTCTAACAGGGGACTTTTCTGTTGCAGGAGTTTATTTTGTTTTTAAGTAATACAAAATTATGATGTTAATGTAAAAAAATCAAAGCTTTTTAAGACAATCTGAAAAACAAAAAATACAGATGAGATCTCCCAACAAAAATGTATTGTATATTCTCCTGTAGATTTTTTTTTTTTTTGATTGGAGGTTTAACGACCACCGTGAGCAACTCAATGGGCTATAAGCAGTCGCCCGTCCCTAATTTAGGGTCACTGGTTCCAGGGAAGAGAGAGAGCCAGTGCCGTAAGACAAACACAACATCCATGCCTGACGGGATTCGAACCCGGACCCCGTTCGGACGAAGGATCAGAGGCCATCGCTTAGACCACTGCGCCACCGGGGCGGCCTCCTGTAGATAGATAACACCTTATTGTAAATCTTTTTGCTATGTAAATATGGTCAAATACATCAGTTAGCAGATATTGGTCCTAGGGATTTAGGTTTTTGTACTCATAGTTTGGATAGAAATGTTAATCATTAAATAATGTCTGCAAGAAAATACAGCGAAGGTTATTTGTGTCCTGAACTTCAGATCTGCTTACTGTTGCAATTGACCATTAAAAACAAATATCTTGAGAGGAATTTTTTATATCAATCCACTACAAAACAGTTCTTTCAAATAGTCAATCCCATCTCCAAGTGACATCTTTTTTCAGCTTCAGAAAAATTATTTCCATCACATGCAATGTGGTCCACAAATGCATGTTTATTCTTTCAAAAAGCTTAATCCTCCACTGTTCCGATGGGAATTCAAAAAAAAAAAAAAAGATAAGAATGAGAGGTGCAAGGATATACAAGGAGAATACTAAATATAATACACAAAATATTAATACATAAGAACTACCAAAATATTATTGCACACTTAATAGAAATACAGTGGAACTTTGGTTATGCCTTTTCCAGTGTGTCACAACTTTGTAGAAATCGAGACAACTTTTTTTTGCGATGTTAACCGTTGTCTGAAGCAAGCAAAAATTAGTGAATATGCTTACCTTGACATTTTAGTCCATTGGGCATGTTTCCGTTTGTTTCTCGGAAATCTGTAAAATGAACACTGATTTTTGACAATCTGGTGATTACAGTATGCTGTAAAACATAAAATCATATTTTATATATTCAGGTTCACCTTAAGAATCCAATTTTATAGGACTAACGACACCCGCCAACGGCAAAACTAACGTTAGCTAGAATGTAAACAACGTGTGTTTATGCCCAGTCGCCATCTTCTGAGTCACGACTTCGAGGACGTATATCAGGTCTTTTCAGCGGAAAACTTATCCCTTCTTCGATGCATTTCCTGTGGCACAACTTATTTACACAACCAAACGCAGAACAAAAATTAGACATAACGCAGATTTGTTAGAAAATACAAAATTTATCAATAACAACTATCACAACTCACCACTACGACACCTATAACCGAAACAACTGAAAGATTGTTGGTCCGCCATCACGTGAATAATTTCCCAGAATGCAACAAGCCGCGGGTAAGGTACATTTAGGGCCACAGGCTTCAGGGAAGAGAGAGAACAAGCGTCGTAAGACAAACACAACATACATGCCTCACTGGGATTCGAACCCAGACCCATTTTGGACGAATGATTAGAAGCCATCGCATAGCCACCAGGGCGATGTAGTTGTTATCTTTAGACTACTAACTGAAAACATTTTTCCTAAGCCTAGCCCATTATTTTTCACTATGTTCTCAGTTAACTTCGCTCATCCCAAAACGTCCACATTTTTGTTATATGATTAGATTAGATCATATGTAAAAGATTTTAGGGAGTGAGTGTCTGACCCCAGGTCTTAAAGAACCGTTATAAATAGGATCCCGCTGGGATTGAACCTGAGGTTTCTCCGTGGCGGTCACCAGTAGCGAAGTCACGGCTACGTCACGTTTAGCTTCCGTCGCGGAGCGTTGGTAGCGCCACATTCTAAGCTAGAAGTTTCAATGCGTGTCTAAGGCTAAGGTTATTCCCTCTGTGTCTTCCTTACTTTGCAACTACAGGTCACTAGTTATTTTCTTTGCCGGTAAGTTACAAAATCTTAACTTATAGCAAAGTAATAAAACTATAATCATTTGAAAATTGATGAAGTTGCTCCCGATTTGAACCTTTGTAGGTAACTTTGGCTTTTAAAATTTAACGTACATGTAACATTCTATCAGTTTGTTTTTTGATCCATTTCCCTATAAAGTGGACGAAATTTTCTAAAGAAATGGAGATCTGTGGATCAATAGGATTTTACATGAATGTTTTATTTTTCTGTACACATAATTAGCACTGAGAATTTTACAGGAATTCTAAAATCCATGAAAAACTTCCTCGGCCTTTTCAGAAAATATTCTTTCAAAACCTATATGGTGTTTTCGATTTTAGTGCTGTATTAAAATGAATGAGATTGTAAGAATTCCTAATGTTCCTTGTGATGTCAGGCAGGACATTATTGTTTCCCTTTGTGTGTGCAGACAAAATAGTTTCGGTGAAAGTGGCGTAAATTAATGTAAGTTTTTCAGTATGGAGTCAGTGACCAAATATTCTTTAGATGTAGTCACTCAAGAATTGATCACCAAGGAAGTGAAAAAAGAAGCTGACACACTGAAATTCAGTGTTACAGAAGCAGTGGAAGATCTTTGGCAATGTGAAATCTGCTCCCAGAAATTCACAGAAGAATCTAGTTTTGCAACACATAAACAATTCCATACAAGCAAAAAACCTTTCCGGTGTGATGTATGTTTCAAGAAATTTGCGGGGGAACGTGGTCTCTTAAAGCATGTAAAAATCCATGCACGAAAGCGCCCTTACCAGTGTAATGTATGTTCCAAACAATTTGCTCAGAAAGGGAATTTTTCACGACACATGTTCCTTCATACAGGTGAAAAGCCTTACAATTGTGTTGAATGCTCCAAACAATTTTCCCAGAAGAGTCATCTTGCAAAGCATATGCTCAATCACACAGGTGAAAAGTCCCACAAGTGTGATGTGTGCTCGAGGCAATTTACTCGGAAACGGGATCTTTTACAGCACATGCTTCTTCACACAGGTGAAAAGTCTCACCAGTGTGATGTGTGCTACAAGCAATTTACCCGGAAACAGCATCTGTTAGAGCATGTGCTCATTCACACAGGTGAAAAGCCTCACCAGTGTGATGTTTGCTACAAGCAATTTGCCCGGAAACGGCATCTGTTAGAGCATGTGCTCATTCACACAGGTGAAAAGCCTCACCATTGTGATGTTTGCTCTAAGCAATTTGCCCGGAAACAGCATCTGTTACAGCATGTGCTCATTCACACAGGTGAAAAGCCTCACCAATGTGAAGTGTGTTTGAAACAATTTTCTGACAAAAGCAGTCTTACAAGGCATCTGGTCCTTCACACAGGAGAAAAGCCTCACCAGTGCGATAAGTGCACCAAACAATTTGCTCGGAAGAAAGATCTTTCACAGCACATCCTTCTTCACACAGGTGAAAAGCCTCACCAGTGTGATGTGTGCTCTAAGCAATTTGCCCTAAGACAGCATTTGTTACAGCATGTGCTCATTCACACAGGTAAAAAGCCTCACCAGTGTAAAGTATGTTTGAAACAATTTTCTGAAAAGAGCAGTCTTACAAGGCATCTGTTCCTTCACACAGGTGAAAAGCCTCACCAATGTGATATATGCTTCAAACAATTTGCTCTGAAATCTTGTCTTACGCAGCATATGGTGGTTCACACAGGTGAAAAGCCTCACCAGTGTGATGTGTGCTCCAAACAATTTGCTCGGAAAAGTTGTCTGGTACGGCATATGCTCATTCACAGGCAAAATGCTTCATGTTCATGATGGATGTTTCAAATAATTTGCTCCAAAAAGTAAGCTTTCAAGCATCTGCTTGTTTACATAGGTGAAAAAGCACACCAGAGTTATGTATGCTCCAAACATTGTGATCAGAAAAGTGGTGTTTCTGACACAGATATCATATACAAAAAGCTAGATCAGACACCCAGCCCTTGAGGCGTGGCAATGTAGACGCCATTTTCAGCAGGTCATCGCTCTGCATTTAAGCAAGACTACTTTGCATTAAGTCAAGGGAATACGAATTTGGTACTGCGATTTGCTATTTATATTGTAATTCTAAGCAGTTAGTGCACATTTAGCGGAGGAAGTCATAATATTTAAGTGAAAAAACAATGATGTTCCATAGTGCAAACTGCAATGTCAAGGCTCTTGCAAAATATTGCAGTATTTCTCATTCGGCCAGGGCTTAAATTCAAAAGAAACATCATTCCTTCATCTGCGGTATAAGAAAAAGCACACTATTTTTAATTTGTTACAACATAATATAATTTTTAAGCTTCTTGTTAATGAATGCTTACATTTAACGCGTCCTTTGGTTGCATGTTTGCGCTAATAAATCATTTAAAATGTTAAAAACTGAAATTTCCGTAGTGAATAACAAAGTATCGAATAATAAAATTAGTATTTTTGAGCATAATCAGAATGGCACAGGTAACAGCTAGCAAGGAAAAAAGATACATATTATTTCAACTTTCCTATGTAAAGTATGTGGAAGCCATTATTTTTTGGTTTAAATCAATGGGTTTTTTTTATTTAATAGCAACTTATTGTTTTCAAATATATCATTTCCTTTTTCATTATTTTAAAACTTTGCCTCATCATTAAAATGTTTTCCAGTCATTTTCAGTATTTGCATACAATACCAGTTTTAAATTTATCTTGCTAACTGATACCTTCCCAGGTAGCTTTTTTCACCAATGGGGAAAAGGCAAATAAGTAAGTGCAGTTACATTTTTGTCTCTTAGCAACTTATGATTTATATCCGAGCAAGCTTTCATCATGATTTACGTAATAACCAAGTCCAAATTATCCTTCGTAATATGCCCCACTCCAACATCTTGACCCTCTCAATGTGGCTTCACTGCTGTCACAGCGCAAGTGTTTGCTTAACAGAGCAGACAGCCAATCTTGTCCCTGATATGATATCTGTGGTTTCTAAGCACATACTTATTCATGTGGATGAATAACGATAGCAGTGTAATTATATGTGATTGACAAACACATTTCAAGACAATTGGACAAGGAAAATCCATGTTCCAGATACTGGAAAAACCACAATTTGGGTCATGCTTTTCTTTATTAGAATAAGTAAATTCCCTTTTATAAGGGTTATGCTCATAAGTCCAATCTGACTGGGCGGGACTTCTGAATCTTGGTGCATTGTGTAATGCTGTGTATCAGTTCCTTTAGTTTACATCACAGGGCAAAGAAACTAGCTGTGCATAAATTTCATGTGAAATGCTTTTATGACAAAATAATTTCAAGGATGCAATAATGTGGAATTTTTATATATTGTGGACCGCCCTTGTGGTACAGTGGTCTAATTGCTGGCCTCTGACCATTTGTACGATATGGCTCCACGTTCAAATCCGTGTAAGGTCTAGATGTTGTTTTGGTGTTACAGCAGTCTCTCTCCATTCCCTGGAACCAGTGACTCTAAATTTGGGACAGGTGACAGCTTATAGCCCATCAAGTTGCTCATAGTGGAAGTTAAACCTCCAACCAAAAAAAAAAAAAAAAAAAAAAAAAAAAAAAAATTGTTCACAAAAATGTGAGTTCTTTTATCGAAAGAAATGCAGAACAAAACAGAATACATTTTTACAGTCTGACTTCAGCTGTTATCCTGCTCTTCACAGATTCAGTAGCAAGAAATTGAATGAATTTCAAGCAATTATACTCGATCTATGGAGACATCCATAAATTTATTTTGAGAACTTATCATATGTGCCAGTTCTTATCGATAGCTGTGCTGTCTCTCCACCCTTTGAACAGAAAAACTGAAAGAAATCCAAAAAGTGAAGAAAAGCCTTAACTAATGTGATTAGTTCAGGAAAACTAATGAACGCAATTTGCAAAATGATTGCGTGCTGTAGAATAGCTCAGCACGTCGCTTCCTGCAGCATAAATAGTACCACCTTTGTTGCATCATATATTCTGTGAAAAAGCTCGTAAGTGAAAAAAACAAAACATTTTTCCATCTCTTTGCAACCCTATATCTGTGTATTGCGTTACATTTCCCCCATTTTCAACGCATTTTCATTTCTCTACTGTGTGTATATGTCCAGCCGTGATATAGTCTCATATTTTCCTGTTTACCAGTCTTATTTGCTTTATCTTAGATGTGAGCACTTGGTAATTACAATTTGATCTAGAAAATTCTGAGGTCATGCACAAGCATTCTATGTAATTTCTGCAGTACATCATGAATTGAATCAGGCATACTTGCTTTCCAATAAGGCATCTGTTCATTACCAACTCCCCCTCCCCATTCATAGAAAAGTCTGCACGTTCAATTGGTCTCCTCCAGCGTTTCAGAACTATTTTATAGATATTTCATATCTATATATGAATTTTCAGAACTATATATGAATTGGTGGCTTGTGATTAGTTAAGATGAGGTGATGTCGGGCATGAGGCTTTCTCTCTCACACACGTGTGTTCACCCCGCTCCAAATATTCAAGCAGTTAGAACACATGGTGAGTGCAACCACCAAGGGAACTTTACTAAATGTGTGTGAATTTTTTAAATTCACAAAAAGTTTGTTTTATAAAGTAAATTTTTTGTAAAATGTAATGTTTGTTTCTAGAAGAAGCCTTCTAAGCGAATGTTATAAGAGATTACTAGAAAGATGCCATTTCTGTAATAATAGTTAAAAAAGATGCAGAAAAGTGCATTCTTTGGTTATAGTTGATGACATGGCTATTCCTAGTCTTAATTGTCAGAAGTACTGGAAATAGAGATAAGAAGAGGTACAACATTAAATGATTTCAAAGGTTGGAATTTACCTCATGAATGGCAACACTTGCTGTAGCCATAGTCCTGAGGGAGCATAGGGGGCCTACCCACAAATTTTACTTATACTTTTATTTCTTAGTAGAAATCCATAATTTAAAAATATTTATAGGGTATTCCTTGTGGGATAACAAACTAAAATTTAAAGATAAAAAAAATTATATAAATAAGCTGAAATTGCAAAGAAATAGCAACTTGTTATAGGCTGTGCAGATTGATATCGATGGTTTCCAGCACTATAGTGTTCTCCCTAGACATTTTGTACAGCTGGGTGGCAAGAAATTTTAGCTGGATGGTACTTTAAATTAACCCTCCCCCAATCGAGAAGAAAAAGAATGTTGTTATGCTTAACATTATTATACTTATTAAACATCTTTAGCAGTGTGATAGGCATTAATGCAACATAACATAAAAAACATTAGAAAATTGCATATAAATGGTAAAAAATGAATTCTTAACTAATAAATCATGTTCAACCCAGATTTCAGGCAGTTTTCATCCATATTTATGGTGTATGCGGAAGTAAGTTTTCCACTCTTACTATCATGTATGTTGTAAAAGCATTCATTAAATGAAAATTAGCTGGGTGGGCTGCCCGGCAGAAAGGCTCTAGGAAAAACACTACACTACATACATTCATCTAACAAATATTATGTACCAGAAATTTTTCTTTTCACTGGGGATAAGTATAGTAAAATGTACATAAACAGAAAATTTTTGCCAAAAATTCTATTAGGTGTACAAATACGTTTTAAAGCATTTTAAGACAACACAACTTGTAATTTGAGAGAAAACAACAATACCTTTTACGAATCAAAATATGCTCCATCATTATCTATTACCTTTCGCCATCGGTCGGGCAGCTGACCGATTCATGCCATGAAGAATACTTCGTTGTGTGACGCGATGAAGTCACCAACCCATTTTTGCACCTTGTCACATGCCCAGAATCGTACAACAGACAAACCATGTTGCATCGAGTGGAACAAATGATAGTCTGAAGGGGCTGTGTCAGAACTGTATGCCGGGTGCTCCAAAACTTCCTAGCCAAGCGTCAATAACGTTTCCTTGACCGATTTTGTGACATGCAGTCTTGCGTTGCCATGCAGTAATTTCAAGGGATGCAATCCTTTGCCGGTGAATAGATGTTTCCGGCAGATTTGCTGGTTCAATCGCAGCAGTTGTTGCTTGTAGCAATCTGCGATAACAGTTTGACCCTGTTCCAATAGTTCATAATAGAGCCACACCCTTCATATCCCACCAAATGCACAGCAGAACTTTCTTGGAGTGAATATTGCGTTTCAGTGTCAGAGTTGTTGCTTCACCGGGATCTACCCAGTGTTTTTTTTTGCATTTAGGATTGTCGTACCATATCCACTTTTCATCACCCATAATGATTTTCTACAGGAAAGACTTTCTGTGTTGTTTTTTCAACAAATTCAAACACTTCATGACACGCTCATCCTGGTTCCTCTGGCTCAGGTCATGTGGCACCCATTTTCCTTCCTTCTGAATCTTTTCCATTGAACGTAAATGACAGCAAATGGTTTGTTGAGTTACCCCCAATTGTTCAGGCAGTTCTGTCTGCGTTTGAGACGAATTTTCGTCGAGAAATGCTTGCAGTTCCTCGTGTGTGCAACCTCCTGCGGGGCGCCGCTACGTTCTCGATCGCTAACATCAAAATGGCCTGCTTTAAACCGTCTAAAGCCGCCCCGGTGGCGCAGTGGTCTAAGCGATGGCCTCTGATCATTCGTGCGAACGGGGTCCGGGTTCGAATCCCGGTGAGGCATGGATGTTGTGTTTGTCTTACAGCACTGGCTCTTTCCCTTCCCTGGAACCAGTGGCCCTAAATTAGGGACGGGCGACTGCTTATAGCCCATTGAGTTGCTCACGGTGGTCGTTAAAACCTCCAATAAAAAAAAAAAAAAAAAAAAAAAAAACGTCTAAACCCAAACTCACATGTGCTTTTTGATACAAAATTGTCCCCCAGAACAGAACAGATCGATGCACATGCTTTTGCAGCACTTTTTCCTTGATGAAATTCTTAACCAATGCAGTGTCAAATAAATGAAATATCGCTTGCCATCTTTCACCTGCCGATGTGCAAGTACGTTTGACTGTTGGGCAAATTTCTGTGTCATATTTTATGCTCTGGACCAGTTACAGTCACATGACAACAACGCTAGGGATGTGGGTTATGTAAACTAGCATTATACGTCACACAAAAAAATGCTTTAAAACTCATTTGTACACCTAATACATCCATAGAATGCTTAGTTTTCCCTCTAGTTCTGAGCTTGTGCATCTTCACTGGGTGATTCTCAGATATTTTTAAAGATAAATTATAGTGTGCTTATGTAATCATTGGCACTTATGTGCCGTATTTTTAGTGTTTTCCATGTAGTCACTCTTTCAAATGAGTGGCTACATGAACAACAGTGAAAATATGTGCCAATGATTATATTTGTATCGCCTTCCATGTATTTGAAAAGAATTATTTCTTCAGGAAAATTCGTTTCCCATTTATGTATGATATTGTGTTCTTCGTGGAAAGTCATGGCTGCTTTGGGAGGTTTTCACAGGAATGATGGGTTCTCAAGAGAGTCCCGCATGGCTATATATGATGTGAAACCTGGGTACTACAGAAGAAACATAGAAAACATAGTGTTGTTGTTCCTACTCTGATGTACGACAGTGAAACCTGGGTACTACAGAAGAAACATAGAAGTTGTTTGTGTGTTGGAGAAATGTGTTACTTACAGGGGGTTTGTGGCAAGAGACGTTCTGATCGTGTTAAAAATGAGGATGTGCTGTAGTTGTGTAATGTGAAGCAAAATATTGTTAGCAAGGTGGAGATGCCACTCCAGTGGCGCAGTGGTCTAAGCGATGGCTTGTGATCATTCGTCCTTGATGGAGTCCGGGTTCAAATCCCAGTGAGGCATGAATGATGTGTTTCTGTTACAGTGCTGGATCTCTCCCTTCCCTGAAACCAGTGACCCTAAATTAGGGACGGACGACTGCTTATAGCCCATTGAGTTGCTCACGGTGGTCATTAAATCTACAACCAAAAAAAAAAAAAAAAAAAAAGAAGGTTGAGATTTATTATGCTTCAGTGGTTTGGCCATTTTGAAAGAATCAGTGATGAGATGTGTACTAATGAAAATCTTTTTAGCCCAAGTAGCAGGAAGGTAAGGCAGAGGAAGGCAAAGGAAGACATGTGAGCATCCAATTTAGGAGTGTCTGTATGAGAAAAAGATTGAGTATGAAGTATAGGAGATCTTGTGTATGTCGTGTGATGGATGTCAGTGAAGCCCGAGTTGTATATCAAGATTTCTGTGAATGGAGAAGTTTGATACGGCAACAGTAAGTAAAAGTTATCTGGTAGTTTGTGTTTCTTTATGAAGCTAACCTCTGAATCTCAGAGAACAGCCTAATGATGAATATATGTTGTGTGCTTATTGGAACTTTAAGGAGAGTACTGTACCTGAGATAAAGTAGTACATACCACTGGAAAATAAGTCATAAGTACATCTTACAACAGTTGCCAAACATTGTTTTCATGTGTGGAGAAAAAGTTGTTTATTATTTCTAACTGCATTAAGTGGTAATACCATGTCACATCATTAGTCCAGCAAACACCTGGCATGAGAAATTCAACTAGCTCCAGTTTGCTGGCCTTAACCTGCCTTGTATCGTGTGTTTTTTCTGCTGCAATGTTTTTTTGCAAGCAAAGTCTATTGTGTTTGTTTTCTGATACTTGATGTTGATTTTTAAGTGTTATACTTTCGAAACTCCATTTATTTCTATTCCTTTTGTGTGCTCATATATCAATAAAATTATGTTCATAAGTGCTTCATCATCTTCAACTTCACATATTGGATTACCTTTCCTGTAAGGTGAGTCACTTTGTTTGCATAAAATAATTTTCAAAGTATCAAGTCCTTCTATTGGAACTTAGTGCTACAAGCATACCGAATGCAAGTGTAGATATATACACATCCCGTCTTTTCCTATCACACTAATATAATACAATACATACAGTAAAGTTTCATAATTAGATTTTGGTCTGATGGAGTTGAATGAATCTTGATATAAATGACATGAGCTGCCATTCCACATGTGGTAAGCATTTGTAATGGGTTGCTATTAGACACAACTTCAGTGTCCTAAAGTCTCTTGCCTTCTTAACTTAAAATGACTCTATCAGTTAAATATATTGTACACACTTTGTAATGTCCCATATGAATGAATGTAGGAAGAACATAATGTTAATATATTTTTTTGTCTGGGTGTTTTATTATGTTAAAATGTAAATCATCAAACAGCAAAAAATAAATAAGTAAATAAAATCTGAAGTACTATATGTGACACTCTATGTGAATTTATAATTTAAAGTGCAGTTACTAATAATGCAATTTCATAAACATGTTAAGAAAATTAATGTTTATGGAGGTCTGTAGCATTAATCTACCAGTTTTCTTTTATTTACTTAATGGTACTAGCTATATGCTGATAAAAGTTCCTGCAGTAATATTTACCCATCCACCCCCCCCCCCCCAAAAAAAACACTTTTAAAACATGGAACAAACTCCTCTTTTTTCTTCCTTTAATTATCAGTGCCTATAATCAGTGGCATAACTAGCACAGTGTGCCCCCCTCCCCCAGCATGATTTACCTCAGCATCACTAAATACAGTAATTTTTCCAGGATTTCGAACACGAGCGAGGATGGTTTTTTTCCCCATGATTTATGTGTGTGTGTGCCTGGAAAAGTAATGGGGCTACCTATAGCCCTGTAGTTTTAGGTTAAAGTAATTTTTGGAACAGAAGTACATAATGCAAGATTATCAATCGGCCAATCAGGATTAACACAGTGTGTAGACTGATGCATAAACATGAATATATGATACACTTCTGACTGAGTGGCAGCAACTACTCCAGTGATGTAGTCCTGATGATGAACGAGGCTTTAGTTCGAAAATCTGACCAACTTTTTTATTTTTAATAATTACCTCTATAAGACCCGTAAAAAAGTTATTTCCACAATGAATATAAATTTTATCACAAAAAACGAATTTGGTAAAATAGATTCAAATGGTTAAAGTTAATAAATATGAAACTTCATTACCCCCCGTTTTACGTTCACTTGTTTCTGAAGTGTTTTTGGTTTTTGTAAAATGTCTGCGTTCTAAACCTTGAACAGTTGATGTGCCAAACAAATCATTTTTCTATTTACCAGAGACTGCACTTGAGCTTAATTGACCCTAGAGCAAAAACAGCTGGTCGAATTTTGGAAGTTTCTTCTAGTGCTGTTCTTTTTTCTTTTGCCAATACTGTGCTCCACTTGGACACTTTTGTGACATTTTGACAAATTGATGTTGTTCAGTTTCACATTAGTTTCCCCACAGTGAATTAAATAGACATTCTATAAGAAAAAGCTAAAAGCAATAGCAGCATGTAATTGTTTTGTCCAAAACTAAAATAAATCGACCTTTTATACATTGAAGATCTGTGGCAGCTGTGAACAAAATGTTGGAGAGTGTTCATATCACAATCCATTGCCGAGCAATCATATTACAACCCATTGCAGAGCTCTCGTATTACAACTCATTTCAAAGCACTCATATTGCAACTGGGAGTCAAAGGACCAAATAGCCTACAATCTGTAGGCATCCAGTGCTTTAAAAGTGAAACTTCACATTTATTTCGATGTATATATTTTTTCCCTTAGGCACTAGATGCCTAACTATATCTTAAAGGAAAGTAGGAATCTTTGGGTTAGTTAGTTGTTTGTTTGCTTGTCTTTGTGCATATTCTGATTTTTTCATAACTGGCAGCTACTGTACGTGACTTAGTTACCTGTGCCCACAACTTTGGGGGTTACACCACTGTCTATAATGGCTACACGAATTTATAAACTATGTTGATAATTAAGTACATTTCTACCATGTTTACCCCAAATAAATACTCTTAATGCTGACAATTTATTTTTTATCGCTCATAATACCATGTTGCTTTTTATAAAAAAGCAACATTTTAGCTTTCATCTGAAATTTCGGATTTGTGGCTATTTTTGCATTTTTTTATTTTTTTTTTTTTTTATAATCTAAGCAAAAATTTGTAATATGTACATTAGATTTTATATTTCCAAATAAAATACCAAACAATAATTCATTTACTTTCCTTATTTTTTTATACATAAGTTTTTGTAGGGAAAGCAAATAAGCAAAGCCCTTAACAATTACAGCGAACACACACAAAATCGGGCCACCAGCTTTCATTACTATGAGCATGTACTAAAGCAAATGCTTAGAAATCATCTGTAAGAGCTAGTGCCCGTGATCAATATCATGCAGTTAATCTCAAACCTTTCACCTTTTTTGATGAATTAAAACCACAAAACCCCATTTTTCATATTTTGTGATCTTACCTGCCATACGTTTTTTTTAACTTTATTTCACAAATATAACAATACCAAAATGCAGTGATAAGAAAACTACTTTTTAAGCATAGCTATCTACTGATACAACTACATTCTTGGAAATGTAGCTTGCTACAGATACAACCTACTTTTTTTTTCAAAAAAAGTAGCTACTGGTACTTTTGCTACTTTTTCTTCATTTAGTATCAAGTTAAAAATGCAAATTCTGAAAATGACCTCTATAGGCACATTGTTACATGCAGCATTCAGGGCTAATTACCTGGGTAAATTACATAAGTAATTTTTCTTTAACATGTTACATATTTTATCAAATTCAGTATCTTGTATTCCAGGTAAGCTGATGTACTTAGGGAAATCAAATAAAAACATTGTCAATCTGCAAAATAATTTTCTTTACTAAGAGAATCAAACCTTGCTATTAGTTGTCATCAACACATTTGCCAGCTCGACCATCTTATATGCACTGTCTTCTCAGGGTGAGACTTCCTTGTAAATAGCATAAAGAAAGGAAGATAACACTTTGTGGTGAACAGTTTGTCTAACTTCCACAAGTTAGACAAACTGTTCACATGGCACACCCAACCCTCCGGTTTCAGCCTGGAATATTTTGGGAAATCTGAAAATGTAATGCGATTCAAAGAATTTATTTCTTTTATATTTTTTTTTAAACAGTAGCATGATTTGAAACTTATATAGCTCATTATTTTTTTATTTTTGTGGTGTCAACACAAAGATTCGCCAAACTTTTGCACTTCTCTGGGAGGATTTTTAAGGCAATGGTAGACATAAAAATGCATTTATGTCTACCATTGCCTTGAAAAAGGTTCCCAGTGAAATGCAAGACTTGACAAATCTTTGTGCTGACTGCACCGCAAAAATAAACGGATTTAATGCGCTATATGAGTTTCATGATTATTAAAGTGTGGTGTATTTAATTAAAGTAGCATAATTTGTTGTGCAATATTCCACAGCAAGCTACTTTATTTTGTCATATGTCACAGCTACATTTTTCTATTTGTAGTGATGCTACATGCTACTCACGCACAGTGCTACTTCCAATCAGTAACTAAGTGTAATCATAACGGTACTACTTCCAGTCACTGGCTAAATATAACCTACTATTAGCATTTAGCACAAAGTGTAATACACAACTGATTCCAAAGAAAGCAATATGTTCCAAGTTTTACTTCAAAACTGCTTGCATACTTTAATTATTGTTATAATGATGTCAAGCATTAAGAATTTTGCTTACTTGTGATCAGGGTAAGAGGATTTCAGGAGAGCCCCTGTCATGGAAGGAGACAATGCTTCATTCCATTGCAAACTGACAGGCACTGTGTGTAATCTAAAAACCTTGATAAAAATTTAAAAACCATTACTTCTCTAAAACTTAAAAAACATTCTGGGAAATTTAAAAAAAAGGGGACATATTTGTAGATAACAGAAATGAAGTTTTCTGTTATCAGCAAAATATGTCCACAAGCCAGGTGTGCCAACATTTACAAAAATTTACAGATGGCAATAAAATATTTTTATTTGACATAATCTTGCAAAAGCCTTTTTTTTTTTTTTTTTTTTTTTTTTTTTTTTGCTGAAAAGTAATTTTTGAAAAAAAAGAAAAGAAAAACAGGATTTACTGTGGAGCTTTACAGTTAAGGACTAAGTAGCATTTTTCAGGACATGAAAAAAATGAAACTACTGTATAGAAAATATCATTTGCCTTCTGTTGATGCTGTGGAAATATTAATTACTAACTTCCTCAGAAAGTCATCAGGTAATTACTGTCTATGTTTAGTTGTAATAAATATTTGCTGTCTATAGTAAACACAAATATAGTTAGAATGTGTAAAATTGTCTTTTAGATTAGATTTAACCATATCCATGTTTACAGCACACAATGCTTTATGGAGATTTTTAATAAGGGATACAGATAATTCAAGCAATATACACTGACGGAAAAAAAAAATCCCAACACCAAGAAGGGGTTGTGTTGGATAAACGACAGTTGGTAGGCGGTGAGAGTACATCTGTAAAATGACGTCTATGCAAATTTCGCGCTCGGCGCATACGTGTGGCGCTAGTAGCGCCCCTCGGAACATGCAAAGCAGGTTTGCTGTAAATACGCGCTGTAACGTTCGTGAGCATTAGTTATCGTTGAGATTCGACGTAGTGTGTTGATGTTAGTCAAGAATGCCTTTAAGAAGACGAAGAAGCCATTATCAACAGCTCACGGAGTTTGAACGAGGTCGTGTAATAGGGCTACGAGAAGGTGGATTTTCTTTCCGCAATATTGCAGAACGACTTGGCAGGAATGTAGCCACTGTGCATGATTGTTGGCAGCGGTGGTCAAGGGAAGGTACTGCCTCTAGAAGACCGGGTTCCGGCCAGCCACGTGGCACTACTGAGAGGGAAGACCGCCGTGTACGGCGTATGGCCGTGGCGCATCGCACCGCGACTGCGGCAGCAATTCGAGCTGCAGTTGCCACCACAGTGACACAACGAACTGTAACAAATCGGTTACTTGAAGGACAGCTCCGAGCCAGACGCCCTGTAGCGTGCATTCCACTTACTCCAAACCACTGCCGTTTGCGACGTCAGTGGTGTCAAGCTAGAGCTCATTGGAGGACGGAGTGGAGATCTGTTGTGTTTTCTGATGAAAGCCGGTTCTGCCTGGGTGCCAGTGATGGCCGTGTGTTGGTTAGAAGGAGGCCATGTGAGCGCCTGCAACCAACCTGTATGCGGCCGAGACACACTGGACCTACACCTGGAGTTATGGTCTGGGGAGCCATTTCCTATGACAGCAGGAGCACTCTCGTGATTATCCCACGCACCCTGACGGCACAGTTGTACGTTGGTCTGGGGATTCAACCTGTTGTGCTGCCATTCATGAACAGCATACCAGGGGGTGTTTTCCAACAGGAAAACGCTCGCCCGCATACCGCTGTTGTAACCCAACATGCTCTACAGAGTGTCGACATGTTGCCGTGGCCTGCTAGATCACCAGATCTTTCACCAATCTAGAACGTATGGGACATCATTCGACGACAACTCCAGCGTCACCCCCAACCAGCATTAACCGTCCCTGTATTGACCGACCAAGTGCAACAGGCATGAAACTCCATCCCACAAACTGACATCCAGCACCTGTACAACACAATGCACGAACGTTTGCGTGCTTGTATTAAACATTCTGGCGGTTACACCGGTTATTAATGTACCAGCATTTCACATTTAAAATGGCTCTTCTCGCGCTTACATTAAGCTGTGATCTTGAAATCTTAATCGATTAAATATGTTACCTATACAAATGTATTGCCGCCATTTCATTCCTCTACAACTATTTTTTCGTGGTATTGGGATTTTTTTCCGTCAGTGCATTTTGACAGCCCTGTAACGAATTGTGTTTGCCATAAATTCACACTTGATGTTCTACATTTAAAACTGTCAAAGAAATTATTAATCGAACAAATTTTGAAGATGACAATCCAGTTTTTTGGTGTAAATATGACAAGGATGGTAAGTCAGACAATATCCGGACTAAAAAATGTCGTCGTCCTGAAGCGAGAATCGAACCAGCGTCTCCCAGATAACATACACAGGCACTATCTGGGAGATGCGGGTTCGATTCCCGCTCCAAGACGACGAAATTTTCAAGTTTTCAGATATTGTCTGACTTACCATCCTTGTAATATTTACACCAAAAAACGGATTGTCATCTTCAAAATTTGTGTTGTATGGTGTAATCTCGTATTCCATTCATGATTATTAATTGAACTTCTATTTCCTGGTTAATAATACTTCTAACCGCATATCCCTGGCACCATTTTTTTGTTTTTTTGTATTGGAGGTTTAACGACCGCCGTAAGCAACTCAATGGGGTATAAGCACTCACCCGTCTCTAATTTAGGAACACTGGTTTCAGGAAAGGGAGAGAGCCAGTACCTTAGACCAAACACAACATCGGTTGGCCGCCCCGGTGGCGCAGTGGTCTAAGCGATGGCCTCTGATCATTCGTCCGCCGCCTCGGTGGCGCAGTGGTCTAAGGCGTTGGCCTCTGATCTTTCGTCCGTAAGGGGTCCGGGTCCGAATCCCGGTCAGGCATGGATGTTGTGTTTGCCTTACGGCACTGGCTCTCTCCCTTCCCTGGAACCAGTGACCCTAAATTAGGGACGGGCGACTGCTTATAGCCCATTGAGTTGCTCACGGTGGTCGTTAAAACCTCCAATAAAAAATCATTCGTCCGAAAGGGGTCCGGGTTCGAATCCCGGTGAGGCATGGATGTTTGTGCTTGTCTTACAGCACTGGCTCTCTCCCTTCCCTGGAACCAGTGACCCTAAATTAGGGACGGGCGACTGCTTACAGCCCATTGAGTTGCTCACGGTGGTCGTTAAACCTACAATAAAAAAAAAAAAAAACCCATCGGTGCTTCACCGAAATTGGAACCCGGACTCTTTTGGACGAATGATCAGAGACCATCGCTTATACCATAGCGGCACCAAAATGTTTGATTTGTTTTAATATCTGAAATTTCACGAAAGATTGCTAAAGCACAAGTTAATTCTTCTGTGTTTGGGATGATATTTATAAATACTGATTTCACTTTGTGTATTATTTTTTTACATATATTTTAAGTTTGGGAATTGTACAGAAGCCAAGGCACACTTTTCTTCTTGACTGTTAACACTCAAAACAGTTTTTACTTGCAGAACAGGTGGAAGAAATTATCTACTCGCCGCCCGGTGGCGCAGTGGTCTGAGCGATGGCCTCTGATCATTCGTCCGAAAGGGGTCCAGGTTCGAATTCCGGTGAGGCATGGATGTTGTGTTTGTTTTACGGCACTGGCTGTCTTCCAACCCTGGAACCAGTGGCCCGAATTAGGAACATACGACTGCTTATAGTCTATTGAGTTGCCGCACCGGTGGCGAGTGGTCTAAGCGATGGCCTCTGATCATTCGTCCGAACGGGGTCCGGGTTCGAATCCCGGTGAGGCATGGATGTTGTGTTTGTCTTACGGCCCTGGCTCTCCCTTCCCTGGATCCAGCGACCCTAAATTAGGGACGGGCGAATGCTTATAGCCTATTGAGTTGCTCACGGTGGTCGTTAAACCTCCAATAAAAAAAAGAAAGTCTATTGAGTTGCTCACGGTGGTCTTTAATAAACCACTAATAAAAAATCATTTGTCCGAAATGGGTCCGGGTTTGAATTCCGCTGAGGCGTGGGTGTTGTGTTTGTCTTACGGCCCTGGCTCTCTCCCTTTCCTGGAACCATTGTCCCTAAATTAGGGACGGGCGATTGCTTATAGCCCACTGAGTTGCTCATGGTGGTCGTTACCCTCCAAACAACCACAATGGTGGCGCAGTGGGCTAAGCGATGGCCTCTGACCATTCGTCCGAAAAGGGTCCGGGTTTGAATCCCGGTGAAGCATGGATGTTGTGATTGTCTTACGGCCCTGGCTCTCTCCCTTCCTTGGAACCAGTGTCCCTTACTTAGGGACGGGTGATTGCTTATAGCCCACTGAGTTGCTCATGGTGGTCGTTAACCTCCAAATAACCGCCCCGGTGGTGCAGTGTCTAAGCGATGGCCTCTGACCATTCGTCCGGGTTCGAATCCCGGTGAAGCATGGATGTTGTGTTTGTCTTACGGCCCTGGCTCTCTCCCTTCCCTGGAACCAGTGACCCTAAATTAGGGACGGGCGACTGCTTATAGCCCATTAAGTTGCTCACGGTGGTCGTTAAACCTCCAATAAAAAAACCCTCCTAATAAAAAAATTGCTCTATTCTCTAGATGTATACCTACTAAAATAGTGAGCATCCTCAGCCATGGGCACCCATAGCTTAGTTTTCAGGAGGGACAAACGGAGACTAACTATAAGTAATCACCATACACAAACATAACACCATATGCAAATTTCCCTATGCCTTCTTGCTATCTAACTAGCTTTACCATACTCCCAACGTACACATTTAATTGAAACCCAGAAGACCCCCCCACCCAAAAAAACTTTGACAGCAATGTTGGGATAATAAGGAAATTTCTTTGTCATTTTGATCATTTTAGATACTTGTCTTGCTCGCTACCAGTGTTTCTTTCACGGCTTTTTGAGGGGGAAAGGGGGAGGGGCAAATATAACCTTACAGGGGTCACGTTTTCCATTTGCTGTATATATATATATAATTTTCAAATATTATATCTACCTATACGTAATAGTTCTTCAAACATTTTAAGAACAAATTTTCTTCATCTAATCGAGGAGCTGCCCCGGTGGCGCAGCGGTCTAAGCGATGACCTCTGATCCTTCGTCCGAAGGGGTCCAGGTTCGAATCCCGGTGAGGCATGGATGTTTCGTTTGTCTTATGGCACTGGCTCTCTCCCTTCCCTGGAACCAGTGACCCTAAATTAGGAACGGGCGACTGCTTACAGCCCATTGAGTTGATCATGGTGGTCGTTAAAAATCCAATAAAAAAAAAATAAACGGTGGGAAGGGGGCTGCTGGTTTCGGCAGGCTTGAAACTATTATCTATTTAAAATGCACTCAACACACCCCTGATCTCGAAATGCCATTCCCTGACTATAAGGTATGACTGGTCTCCTTTTAATATTTTGAAGAGCGGCATGCGTCCTATTACACTTTTCAGCAAAATAAATTGCAATACTTGAACAAATTTTAAAAACAATTATAATTGGGGAAATATTTGTAGCATCAGAACAAAAGAACAAACAAAACTGTTTTACTCCTGGAGTGGGGGGAGGTCATTTCCCGGAGGGCTTCGCCTCGCCGAGTGTATGCCTGAAAGGTGTACTGCTCGCTACCCCTCCCCCCCCCGCAGACTAGTCAATTGGTCGTGAAGAATGGAAAAATGTGCTCGAGACAAAGTTTTCAAGAGATCTTTATCCACTAGTGAATGCTTGCTGCATACATACATATCACTAAGGGCTAAGCTTTTCTCTGAGAGTCAGAGGTTCGCTCCAAAGAGAAATACAAACTACCAGATAAATTTTTTACTGATTATTTACTTACTGTTGCCGTATCAAACTTCACTTACAACGATTATGACGTACAACTCCGCCTTCACTGTTATCTGTCACTCGACGTATACAAGACCTATACTTTATAATCTTTTTTTCATTCATGCACTAGAGCTGAGTTCGGACTCAATTTTCGGAGTCCGAGCCGTGCCCGAATTTTATATTGCAAGACAGAGTCCGGGCGACGTAAATTGCATTTCGACATGTAATGCGCGATTACGCTTTCTAGACCAATCGCACGCTAGCCAGAGATTCAGGATTTCGTTTAAAGGGCGGAGCTAGAAACTGGGGTCACGTGCAATGATCACCACCTGCTCCACGGTGTACAATGACCTGTTCCGTGCGCGTCACAGAAAACCGCTGCTGCGTGAAATCTTTCACAGTAAAATTTTAGTATTAATAGTAAAAAAAGAATCTGTAACCCAACATCACTGATAATGCTGTTTACATTTCTTAAAATATTTGAGAAAAATATTCTTGGTTTCATCACTCCTAAGCCAGGTCCAAGCTTCAGCATTTTCTACTAAATGGCTGTGGTGATTTACTTGTATGATTGCATTGAGGCCTTCTTTAACATATCCATCTCTGTAGCGAACATCTTTACTACCCCGTTTTATTCTTATGGATAAACTTGCTTTGCAATTTTTATTTTTATTTGTCAGCTCTTAATCCTTGTAAAGAAGAAACAGATATTTTTATTTATTATTTACTTTTTATTTATTCTTATTATTTACTTTTCATATATTAAGGTAACCAGACGTCCTCATGTTCTGGGGTTAGTCCTCAATTTCAATGCTTCGTCCTCAATTCCGTAAAAATTTACTGAGGACGTCAAATATGCTCAATTTCTTATTTTTTTTAATCAATGTTTGAAATTTACCCCCAAAACTGAAATAGTAGCCATTAAAAGAAATTTAAATAAATAAATACATTGCTCTCCCCACCTTCCAGACGCTATAACCGTTATGTAAATGTAACGCACTCGGCTAGATATCGAGAGTTCTGTGGTTCATTTCCACAGCGGCGGCTGAAAAACAATTTTTTGGTTGCTGTGTGTTTCTGGAACGTGGACAGAGCGATGTATTTATTTATTTACTGTCGCGGTATTTGGAGGATTTTCACAAAAGAAATTTAAACTTTCCGGATGCTCAGAGAAGTCGGAACATCATTGTCACCAGCTTCATAACACGCAATATTCATGGAAGACATGCCGAACATCGTACAAAGTCGTCAATAATTGTGGTGTTATTTTGTTTCTATTTTAACTGGATTTAACTAAAATATTTATGGGATGTAGAATGAACCTGATCTTTTTTTAACATCCGCTTTCTGGCAATTAAATAAATAATTGACGCTAAATTTCTATGCATTTGGTAGATTCCATTGAGAGTTCTACAACTTTTGCTCAGTAGATTTTTTCATTGAACTATTTCTTCAACTGAAGTTATTGGACTTGAAACATGCCTTCTCATAGAGATAACATACAAGTATCCCATGCTTTTCGTATAGGCTCAGTGTTTAGTAACTTTTTTGCTTCAGATATTTTTTCCTGTACAGAATCACAATGAAATTTCAGTACAGAGTCAAATATAGCTTCGATTGTATGTGCTGCTCAGAGGCGGCTCGTGGTGTAAAATGCTGGTGAGACGAACGGTCTTGATGTAAATCAGTAAAACATATGTTATTGAAAAATATATAAATTCGTATAACGTTATATGAACATATATATATATATATATATATATATATATATAAGTGACGTAGCCGGGGGCGGTCGTGGTTTGCACCCCCTAAGTAGGCGAGGCAGTTAGCTTTTTCTAAGTACGTTTTATAGATCATTTCCCTATTTAAATTCATTGATTTTTACATAACTTACAATGTAATACAAATAATTTACATTGATACATAATATCAATGTAATTTCTTGATAATAGAAGAGAAAGTAAAGCAAAGCGGCCAAAGAAGTTGCTTTATTAAATTTTTATAAAAACAACTATAATTTATTGCATTTTCTTCATTTTATTAATTTAGCTTCGTTTTGTATTAATGTTCAAGATGTGCGTACGTACCAATAGAAAAATATTTGTCGAAGCGCCCCCCCCCCCAATTGTTACATGTACTTATACACAGTTATACAGCAGAAGTGCAGAACCCCCCCCCCCCCCCAAATTGTTACATGTACTTATACACAGTTATACAGCAGAAGTGCAGAACCCCACCCCCCTCAAAAAGTTTCATGTCAAAGGCAGTATCACCCATCGGATATCTTTGAAGTCCTGGGTTCGAGTCGGCTGAATCATTAAAATCCACTGAGATTCGGAAGTCTCGTTAAGCCATTGGTCTCGGGTAGGCGCCTTGTTATAAACAGCTGTAAACCCATCCCTTGGGGCTTCAGCCCATGCCATTTAGCCCTTATATACAAATATTATTAAACAGTAATGGAATAAAATTATAGAAATATATGAAACAAGGCGTGGGGAGTCTTTCTTCACGAAAAAATCCAAAAATTTTAGAGGGAAAATGTGCATATAACACTATATATATATGTGTGTGTGTGTAATATACGCTACCTTTGCAACAATATTTTTATGAAAACAATTATTCGATAATTTTACAACAAAGAAAGAAATATTTCACCTGTATTCTTTTATGTAATACACTTGAGCGAAAATACGCAATTTGTGCGGTTTCTTTAGCTAGTCAATGCGTCACTCACATCCCAACGCCAGTCGGAGATCCACTTCTTAAAAAATTCAAAGTAAATCACTTGAATAGAAATTGTTTTCTCACGAAATGTTTCTTGAGCTTGAATAAAAGTCACAGTTCGATTGGCATATTAGTGAAGGTGCATTTAGCACGGGTCACAAACTGAAGTCCAGACTCGTGATAACTATGTACAGGAGAAATCAAGTTAAGGAAGCACATTTCTATATAAAAAAAGTATTAGGTAATTTAAACCTGGAATTAAAAACAGAGGAATACGATATTAATTTGCTTTGGTCTCGAACAGAATGCTTTCAGTTTATGTTTTATAAATAAGTTCAATTCTGCGATTCCTTTTGGCTGCAAATTTGTCTATGATCAGATCATAAAATGGTTGAGTGGACATTAGATGGTTCAGCAATTCTTTCTCGATTGAAAATTTAGCGAGTGAAGACAAACGCTCTTGTGCCGTTGTATTACGGAGGTAAGTCTTAATTCTCTTCAAACAAGAAAAACTCCTTTCAGCAGAAGAACTTGTTGATGCCAGTGCAATACAAGAGAAAATAATTAGTAGGCTTCTGGTAACACATCTTTCAGCTCGTTTTCTTTCATTGTTTTCAAGGTTTTCTGAACACTGAGTTCCCTGAAGTTGTGATCATTATATAAAAAATCTAATTCGTTTTTTTAGTCGTTGTGTGTCTGTAAAAATGTTTGGATAATTTTTTTTGAGAGTGTTAAGGGCACTGGATGGAAATGACTCTGAATAACTATGGTATTTTGAGCTGTCAACTAGCTGCAGAAACTCGAGCTTTCCCATATCTTCAAATCTGGTATTTATTTGGACTATTATGCTGTCAACGATTTCGTAAAACAAAATTTTGTAATAGTTTTCCACTTTTTCTTCAGTCAAATGTTTCTTTTGGCGACATTTAGGACCTCCACTCAAACTAATTGCTTCACTGAAATGTTTCAAGTAAGTGGTTACATTCCTTTTCTTATTTATTCGTTCGCAACATTGTTTAATTTGTCTTTGGCAATAACTGATATCTAAAGTCTTTTTTTGTAAAACATCAAACAGTACATCCGTAATTCCAAAAATGTCATCAAAAATCAGTGATAAAAAAGCAAATTCAAAATTAGTGAAATTTTTCAAATATCCTATGACTCCGTTGATTGATTCTGCCGTTAATTCCGGGTCATTCATTATGTTTTCAAACACATTCTTTAGTTTGCCCCATTCGCTTACAATTAAACGCAAAATTTGCGAACGTGATGCCCAACGTGTTTCCGCTATTTGAGGAATCCGTTTCCCAACAACTGAATCTGCTACGTGGGTTCTCTTGGCAGATTTATGAAAAAATGAGGGTATGCTGGATACAGTTGCGAAATATATGCGACATTTTACAATACTTTTGCACCCCTGTTGTAGGACAAGGTTAAGGCGGTGGGCGAAACAGTGGGTAAACAAAGCTTGCGGGGCTTCTAGCTTGACTCTTTTCTGCAGACCGCTCAACTCTCCAGCCATAACGCTTGCACCATCATAACACTGGCCTACTAACTTTGATTTAAAATCAAACTCCTCCAAAACCGATGCTAGCAGATCATACAGTGCCACAGCAGTCCTGTCAGTGCTGATATCATAAAAACCAAGGAAGCGCTCAACTACTTCACAATTTGAGTCCAATATGTATCTGACAATTATTGAACACTGTGATTTTTGAGTAATATCAGTTGTATCGTCAACTTGCACTGAAAAAATTTTTGACTCATTAATTTCGCTTTTAACACACTCGTTTATATATTCATGAATACACTCCAGTAAATCATTCTGTATCGTTTTAGATTGTCCAGAAAATAAGCTTCGTATTTCTTCAAAATGTGCTTTTAATTCTGGGGTGCCGCCCCGGTGGCGCAGTGGTCTAAGGCGTTGGCCTCTGTTCATTCGTCCGTAAGGGGTCCGGGTTCGAATCCCGGTCAGGCATGGATGTTGTGTTTGTCTTACGGCACTGGCTCTCTCCCTTCCCTGGAACCAGTGACCCTAAATTAGGGACGGGCGACTGCTTATAGCCCATTGAGTTGCTCACGGTGGTCGTTAAACCTCCAATAAAAAAAAAAAAAAAAAAAAAAAAAAATTCTGGGGTGCTCCTACGAAGTAACAAATGGAACATCTCCTTGAAATTACCTTTATTTAATGAGGAAATAGATTCATCATGTCCTCGAAAAGGCAGTTCTTGCTTGCTTAGAACGACAACTAAATCGATTATATGTTCCATAAAAAGCCTATTTAGTCTGACCTTTTCATTAAACTTAGCTTTATGAAGAGCAGCATTTTCTTTGAGCATATCAGAAATAGTGTTTATATTTTTTTTCCATTCGTTTCAGACCTACGTGATTAGTTATATGCTCTTTAGAGCTTTCGTGCAATTTTGCACTACGAGAAAAGTTTTTCAGAAAAAAAAAAAACCCGTTGTATTCCACACATTTTTCTTATTGCTCAAAAGTAAACATGGCCAGCAAAAGAGAGTTTGCTTGTAATAGCTACCAGAAAGCCAGGGGAAAATCTCGTACCATGATTTATTGAAAGACCTAAAAAACGATTTGCCGCACTTCTTATCTTTAGATATTGAACTTATTATAGGTGTCGGTCTTCCAGATATGAGAACATCCCTTTTATCATAATCTTTCCAGTGTTTAAAAGGAATTTCTTCCAGAACACAAATCACGTCGTTTGTTGGGCCATTCATATTTTCCAACCAAAATCAAAATATGCTGTTTAGTAACAATAACAAAATAAAAAAGAAGAAAAACTCAACATTTCTATGAACTAGCAAACACCCGCAGAAGAGAGGATTGAAAACACACTACAAAAAGTTAGACTCAAATACACTCTGACGAATAGTTAAAGCTACGTAGAAATCATCCTACTCCAAAGCATATAGAGGCGAACGGCGTCATCGCCTGTAAAACCACTTTTTACCAAGGTCATCTGCTCATTATCCCGCGCCCATTGGATACACAATCCTTGGGTTCTCCAATAACAGCAGAGATGCGATTCTAGTTTAAGCGAAATGGAGGGTCGCCTCAGAAATTTCCTTTCTCACTGGAAGTCCGGCACCTCCTTAGGTAGACCGTGGGGGTGGGGGTTCACTCTGTAAGGCTCTTCTCTAATCCCCAATTCCCAAAACCGGCTTCTCATCGAGACGATTCAGCCAGTCGCCTCTAAGCGCTTAAAACATGCAGCTGCTTTGCAAAAATAATGATTCATTCCTCTTCTTGAAAGCCTTTTTTTTTACCTAATTCATGAATCACAATGTAAATTTCAGTGTTTCATTTATCCTGCAAAGTTCTTATATCTTTGTTACTGACCGAAGTTTTTTTTTTCACTTCTCATTCTGCGGAATTTCAGGTGAGGCGGCGCCTCACTTGCCTCATCTGACGGGCCGCCACTGGTGCTGCTTCCTATGAGTGACATATATCAAAAGTAATATTCAGCATGATAGTATTTTATTGCTATTTTTATATTTATTTCACAAGAAAATTATCCTTCATCGTATGTTTTCCTATGAAAGTGAACAGTTACGCTACAGTTCCTAACATTCTTTGCTAATCTTCGGTTTTGCTATAATGTGTCAGATGTTGTCGTCAATCATGTACTCATTTTGAAACCAAATTGTCCTCAATTTTGGATTGAAATTGAGGGCAACGTGCCATTTCGTCCTCAATGTCGTTCTCTGAAATCTGGTCACCTTACATTTATTCTTATTATTTATTTTTTTATTTATTATTATTTATTTTTATTTACTATTTTTTAATTTTTCTTAGCGAATACCGAACCCTTAATTTTGTATTATGTTTCATGTGCTGAATGCTGGCCGACAATCCAGGAAGGTATGAGTATTGTCAGGGCCGGCTGGACCATAGGGGCAGACGGGGTGGTCGCCCCGGGCTTCGCGCCTTTAAGGGGCCCCGCAGTTGAAGAAAAAAATTAGTTAGAATTATTTTTAATTATTATTTTTTGTGTGTAAGTGTTTGGGTGCGAGGCCCTTTTAAAAAGGTTTCGTTTTTTTTTTTAGTTTTTTTTTTTTGTTTCCAATTGCCCGGTTTTCGAATAGGCGCGTCGTACAAATACGGAGATACGTACAAAATACGGAGATCTGTAGATTTTAAGTGATTATTGTAACGACCTTGATATTTTCCGAATTCATGAAATCGCAAATTTAATTTCATCATTTTGTACCTTTTGCTTTTATATATTTAACAGTTTGCGTGCAAACCAGATACTTTAATTTAAATAAAATAAAAAAGGAGAATATCAAAGTTTGTTTCGGCCTCCACATGGAGGCCATTTATTCAGTTACTTTAAAAACCTTATTGGAAATTAAAAAAAAATCATATATGAGCGCGTATAAAAGTTAAAAAGTTACTAATTTGTCAGTTACTCCATTTTGCATTAAAAATCAATCACTAAAACATGTATCAGGAGAAAAAACTATTTATACGAATTTATTATTTCTACACTAAAATATTCGCAATCCAAAAATTTTCGCTACGCATGTAGCTTTTTGTCATTTTGTGAAAGCAGTTTTTATACAATAAGTGAAATACAACCTCAACCCCATCTCTTCGGAAAGAAAATCGTAGATTTTTACAGTTTTTACTCTCTCTCTTTCTCTGAACTTTCAATGCATATTCTGGTCTTTTTTGTTGAGCTTAAAGCAAATGCTCCAAATCATTTTGTCTTTACGATAGTTTTCGTTTCGAAGTACTACAGAAGTGAAGCACATGTCAAAAAGGAAAAGTTACTGAGATAAATTCCGTCGGTGTACCTTATTCGGTAAAGCATTCATCTCCGAAGCAGAGGGATGCGAATTTGTCGCCGTCACAGGCAGATTTGTGGGTTTCACATCCTGTGTATTCTTTACGGACATCTTCACGTAACGACTTTATTAAAATATGGGATTTATTTCCTAGTGCAAGCAATGAAATTTCGCCCCGGGCGCTGCAAAAGCTCCATCCGGCTTTGAGTATTGTCTGCAAAATTCTGAAGCCACAACTGAAAATCATTGCCGTTCTTTAATTTAACGCGAAGTTTACATATAAAGCTTTTATTAGAAACTACCGTACATTCAATTATTTATGCTTGAATGTTTGAGGCAAAACATCTTCCAACTTTTTACACGGCGTCACCGCGTCAACAAACGTACGCACTAGGTGGCCACGTGTCCCCAGTATTTAGCTCCGCCCCTTGAACGAAATCCTGAATCTATGGCTAGCGTCTGATTGGTCTAGAGTGCGTAATCGCGCATTACATGTCGATAAGCAATTCACACGCCCGGTCGCGAAAACTGACTAACCTCAAACAATCAAAGATCTTCACTCTTTCCACGTTTATAAGTGAGTCACGTAAAAATTCTCATTGGCCGCCTCCGGGAGTCGAACCCAGGGTCTTCCAGTTACGCGCCGGATATGCTTCCGCTACACCACAGCTGCCTCTAATTCCTCCAGACTCACACACGCTAACTGCCAAGCCAATTTGGTAGGTTGCTTCTTGGAGCCCCGCACAATGCTGGGGATTCATCAAAGATGGTAAGCAGCAACAGAAGAAATAATTAGAAGGCGAAGTAATAATTAATACAGACATTTAACGTGGACCAGTGGTGGCCAATGAGAATTTTTCCGTGACTCAGTTATAAACGTGGAAAGAGCGAAGATCTTTGTTTAACTTACTAACCTGTTCAACCATTAATAAAAAACATCTCCTTTTCCAAACTTCCACTCTCTCCTGCATTAACCAATATATTTCTCAAATGGGGAGGGGTGATGGGACCTCTATCTATTTTTACAGTGTAACTGCTTGATTTTCTTCGACAGTTCGTTTCCACCAGAAGTGCTTCGGACAACCGGATATCCAAAATGATCGGGGGCTGCTGCAATTATATGTTGCTCAAATAATGTTAATATTATTGCGCCATAATGCGCTGCAATATGATCGATGCTAAATAGGATTAGCAGTGAGCTACTACGTAGAGATGGAGGGCATATTATCGTCGGCAAGCTATCAAATATGCAATATCTACAGTTCTTGGAAAGCTTTTTCTTCTCTGCAAAAACACACCAAATGGGCTGCCTATGGCATTTTCTATCCAAGCCCGGAATAAATAGCAATCTCGAATGCCTGCTCCCCAACTAGAACCAGTTGCCGAATTCCCTTTACCAACTAAAAAGCGTTTCATTTGTTAAATCATATAAAATCACATTTATATATAAAAAAAATTATCTCTCTCTCTAAGAACGCAAGCCCGATTCGGGCTCGGGCTCAGCCTGTCTCAGCTCTATCAGGCACTCCTGAATCTGATCCTCCCATGACTTCCTTGGCCTTCCTCTGCCTCATCTTTCTATCACTTGGGAGGATGAAATATTTTTAATTTCTTCTTCCCAAACTGTACGTTCTCCAACATGCAATGGGAAATTTCTTTATTATTTTTTACAATAAGTTTACAAATTTTGTTCCTATTTTTTATATATAAATGCGTTTCCCGAAATTCTTCGCCGTCCCAGTGGCGAAGTGGTCTAAGCGATGGCTTCTGATCATTCGTCCGACATGGATCCGGGTTCAAATTCCGGTGAGACATGGATGTTGTGTTTGTCTTACGGCGCTGGCTTTCTCTTTTCCCTGGAACCAGTGACCCTAAATTAAAGACGGGCGACTGCTTGTAGCCCACTGAGTAGCTCACAACGGTCGTTAAACCTCCAATAAAAAAAAAAAGAATTCTACAGAATGATTACTGATCAGAATCAGTGTTATTGCCAAAATCTCTGTAATATAAGTTGACCAGATGTCCCGAATTCTTGAGAGCTGCCTCGGTGGCGCAGTGGTCTTCTGATCATTCGTCCGAGGTGGGTCCGGGTTCGAATCCCGGTGTGGCACGGATGTTGTGTTTGTCTTACGGCACTGGTTCTCTCTCTTCCCTGGTACCAGTGACCCTAAATTCAAGACGGGCGACTGCTTATAGCCCATTGAGTTGCTCACGGTGGTCGTTAAACCACCAATAAAAAAAAAAAAGAAAGTTAAATCTGGTGGAATTTTGAGCTACCTAGCGAATTTTTTTTTGCCTAAGTCTAATGGAAGATTCGCGAAACCATTTGGCAACCCTGCAGGCGGTTCCTAACGGTGAATTTTGTTTTTAATTATCTGTAATTATTACATTTATTAATCTTTTCTGCATTTTTTTTTTGTTGCCCTTTTTCGCGGACATTTAAAATGTTCTTTTCGAAACTAGAAGTTTTATTTCTGCTAGTTGTATCGGGCTATATGTATAGTGATTTCCGTGGAGATTACTGTTATGTATGCTTCTGTCAGAACATACAGGTACCATCATGTCATACGTAATTCATATAGCGATCGAATCAATGAATGTTTGGTTACTTTAAATTAGAAACTGCTGGGAAACTTTCATAACCAGTGACAAAGAATTGATGCTTCTAATTCGTGTAAGTTTTTTCCATCTGGATTTCTGGTTACGTGTTTAAACTGAAATTTTAAAAACATGTTTCTAAAAAAACTTGTACGAAGATTCAACGACATATTTTATTGTACCAACAGAGAATATAATATAAATGAAATCAGTTATTCAGAGCATAAGCTTAAAGTTAAAAAAAATATATATATTGGAATTGCTCACTTGTGATTGAAGAAAGTTCTTTGAGATGACCAGCATGGAGTCGCTGTTAAACCCCCTTCGGGGGATGTCATTCACGATATGATTTTAAAGAAAGTGAAAAAAGAAATTAGTCTCTTACCACACATGTGTACTAAAACAAGTGAAGGTCGATGTGAACATGAAATATGCTCCCAGAAATTCACAAAAAATTCCAGCTGTGCAAAACATATGCTGCAGCTCCATACAAGTGAAAAAAGATTTCAGTGTAGTGTGTGCTGCAAAAAATTTTCAGAAAAAGGCAATCTTATGAAACACCTGCAAGTACATACAGGTGAGAAACCACACCAATGTGATGTGTGCTCCAAGAAATTCACTCTGAAAGGTAGTCTTTCAAAACATAGGCTCCTCCACACAGGTGAAAAACCTTATCATTGTGATGTGTGCTCCAAGCAGTTCAATCAGAAAGTTCATCTTGCACGTCATAAGCTCCTTCACACAGGCGAAAAACCTTACCAATGTGTTCTGTGCTCTAAGAAGTTTGCTGTAAGAGGTCATCTTTCCAGACATATGCTCCTTCACACTGGTGAAAAACCTTACCAATGTGATGTATGTTCCAAACAATTCACACACAAGTCTGATTTTTCACGTCATGAGCTCCATCATACAGGAGAGAAACCTCACTGTTGTGTTATATGCTCTAAGAAATTCACTGGAAAATGTGATCTTTCGAAACATATGCTTCTTCACACCGGTGAAAAACCTCACCAATGTGATGTGTGTTGGAAGCAGTTCAGGCTAAGATCTCATCTTTCACGTCATAAGCTCCTTCATACTGGGAAGAAACCTCACCAGTGTACTTTGTGCTCTAAGAAGTTCTTTGGAAAATATGATCTTTCTAAACACATGCTCATTCACACTGGTGAAAAGCCATACCAGTGTGATTTATGTTGCAAGCAATTCATACGGAAATGGCATCTTACGCAGCATATGCTGCTCCACACTAGTGAAAAACCTTAACAGTGTGATATGTGTTGCAAGCAATTCATGTAGAAATATCTTTCACATCATAAGCTCTTTCACACAGATCAGAAATCTCGCCAATGTGTTCCATTCACCAAAATGTTTGAAAAATACCTTTCAAAACATATGCTCCTCCACAGTGGTGAAAATCCTTACCATGTGTGGTCCAAGCTATTCATATGGCCGCCCCGGTGGCGCAGTGGTCTAAGCGATGGCCTCTGATCATTCGTCCGAAAGGGGTCCGGGTTCGAATCCCAGTGAGGCATGGATGTTGTGTTTGTCTTACGGCATTGGCTCTCTCCCTTCCCTGGAACCAGTGACCCTAAATTAGGGATGGGCGACTGCTTATAGCCCATTGAGTTGCTCATGGTGGTCATTAAACCTCCAATCAAAAAAAGAAAAAAAAAATCGAGCTATTCATACAAAACAGTCATCTCCTTAGGCACGTGCTTATTCATAAAGGTGAATAACTGCAGTATGTGCTTGAAGAAGTATCTTTAGTGCTTGCCTTTGGCAAGCCAGAAGGAAATAGAGAGCTGCCAATGCCCAAAGTGCTGGATATAAACCTTCGTTTCGTTAATCTGCCAATGCCCTAGACAGCTGTGGGTATTAATCATTTGTTGAATTTTTTTATCAACATCTAATTTTTAATTTTTTTTAACTTTGAAAAATAAACACAATAATTGTAAAGATTAGCACTTCATATATTCAGTAAATTATATACAGTTTTTAAATTTTGATTCCCCGTCGTCGAGGAAAACGTCTCTTGAATCTGACTGAAAATTGACATTTTCATTATTAAGAGCCAAGCTAGACTTCTCTGAAGTGCTTCAGGTTTATTTATGTTTACCACTGTGAATCTCCGTGTGCCACTATGCAATATAAATAGTTCCGTTGGATGGCAATCTTAGTAGCATCAACAACATAATCATTCAAGAAACAGGAAAGATTTGGAGGGAAACATTTATTCCCAGGAGCAGAATTACGTTCAGTGTTCTGACTTCCAAAGATTGTAAATGTTCTGTGGGCAAAGCGCGAAACACTTTGACCAAATTTCATAAGAAAAAAATTAATTGAATAAATCACAGTAAAACAAACATTAAAAAATTACCATCAGTTGAAACCCCTTGTTAAATATAACAATACATAAACCTGTTACTTAAATCAAATACATTTATTTAGAACCAGGGTATATATTTAGAATTTGATATTCTGTTAATAACTTTTGAAGTTAAATAGTGTGCCATTATTGCACATGAATTATTTACAAAGTGTTTGTGGGAATTCGGTCCATACATTGAAACTACGGCAGCTTTCAGTATTTTTCAGACTGACTTATGTCCAAACTGTGCTCTTTTTTACATTAGAAACAGTCATTTATCATTTGTTCCAATTATAACAACATCTCTGTCATTAATATTGGGTCTTTTACTTATACAATAAGTCAATTGCTGAAACCTAGGATTCACAAATTGCCTGTGAGGCAGGCAGAGAAAGAATAAAAACAGCAAACATAATAAATTTTGGAATCTCTCCTTTCATTTCATTTAGAGCTTGTTTTAAGAGAGCTTTAATCTGGAAAAAATGTTCCACTTGTTCTACTTTCTTTCATATTTTCATAGATCCAAGTTACAAAAACAGTGTACTCAAAGAATAAATCTTTTTTTTTCTTCTTCAGAGTAAGGAAGACATAAAAAAACCTTTACAATTTCAATGAAATTGGAAAGATCTTCCAATTCTTTCTTCTGCTCAGAACTGACACGAGTTCTAAGTTAATTATTCAAAATTCAATAAAATACCTGCTCTTCTTATAATTACGTTAATAATTGCCTCATTTTCAAAATATACACTTTATCATTCAATAGATCAGCTATGTAGCCTGTTATCTATTGAATATCACAACATAAGGGAGCTATGTCAAAGTTATTCTGGGTGGAATGCAGTTTTTTCAAACTTTTCACTCAGTCCGATTTCCATTTTCGGAAATGTTTCTTCTATTTTGAAGCTGAAACACAATCATTTATTGAACAAAATCATATTTTACATTAATACTGAACAGGGGGAATCGGGAGGGGAAAAAAATGATTACGGGAGAAATCTTCACTCCGTCTAGCTTCTGTTTTCGGAAGACAGAATTCTGTTTACAGCCAGTAAACGCACCCTCCCCCCTTCCCAATTCTCTTCGCTCTTGAGAATGATGCAAATGATCAAAACAAAGGCAAAATTTCCCGAATCTGCGAGAGAAACTCATGCTTAAAGATTAAAGGGAAATTTTTGCTCCATCGAATTTACGTTGTCAGAAAATTGTTTCCTACAGTTTCAAGTTGAAATACAAACATTTATGCAATAGACTGATATTTAGCGACAATACTGGGCAGAGGCAACTCGCAATAAGGGAAAATTCTTTAGTTTTGAATAACGGAATACTGTTCCCAGAAGGGAAACTACCCCCTACACACAAACCTACATATTAATCTCCTCTCCCTAAATTCTCTTTAGTTTTGTATCGATCCCAAATAATCAAAAATGCCGAATTCCGCTGAAGAATCTGGTGCCTGATTTGTAACAGTGGGCGATATGCAAAAATGAATTGTCCAGGCTGCTACGTATGGAAGCCGATTCATGTGTCCATAAATTGATTATATTCCCAACACAAATGATGTATTCAATTGCATTTTCGTAACTCAGGGAAGGATTCGTTTTTAATTCACATAATTTTACGAAGGATACGTTTTTAAAGTTCAAATTTTGTGAGTGGTCAAAAAATATTTTTTTTTCCTTAAACTTTTCTAACGCAGGAGACCCCTTTCTATCCCGCATGTTCTGCTGTTGTTGGCTTGAAGTAATTTTTTTCAAGATGGACGTCTAACAAACACTCTCCCCAGCAATATGTGGTTTACCACGGCTTGGCTGGGTTTTTCAAAAGCTCAGGGAAAAACAATCAGCTACCATCCCAAATGGTAGGGGTGGGTGGATGGATGTGTGGGGGAGGGAGGATTGTTTGGTGCTCCGGGCAGGCGTAGGGGGAGCGTAGACAAGACGAGTTACCGGCAGATCGGGGTACGCGAGTGAGCGCTGCGCTCGCAAATTTAAGATGAAAACAATTTTCTGCAAGGGATTGAAATTTAAGATTTAACAAAATATGTTCTACAAATACAAATATCCTACAAGGAAATTGAAATCTAAGATAAAAAAATATATATATTCCGCAAGGCATTGAAATCTAAGATTAAAAAGAATTCTGCAAGGGGGGGACTTTGTTCTGCGATGCACATTGCAGTTTTAAGTAGTTTCTGCTCCTGGGCATTTATTTACATCATGCGCGCCATAATGACACACAAGATACAACGTTGAGCCACTGCTGCCTGCGACTTGGAGATGAGAGAGAGAATAACTCTCGTCCTTTTTCGCACTAGCATCTGAATTGTGGTGCCCTCCTCGTTGCTGAGTGGAAATGCAGCCAGATATGCCACAGTTCCTGAACAAAATGCAAAAGAATGCTTGTGTACCTGCAAGTAGAATAATAACGGACTTGTAAGGTCAAATAGCGTTCTTTGTTCGGATGGTCTTTAAAAATGCAGTTCAACCGACTAAACTTGTTTACGTTTTTCGTCTTAAAACTAGTCTATATCAATATCCTCTTTGTATGTCTTCATCAGTTTTAAAGCAGATTCCCTCACTTCATTGCTTGTCATCTCAATTTTGGAAGAAAAAAAAAACAGTAAATATACCTAGAAAGTCTTGATACACTTCTATTCTACGATGAATTTCAGAGGTTAACATGTCACATATAATGTATGCGGTTCCTGTGATGAAATTTCCTCTGCCTTGTGGAACAACTTCGCTTTCTATAGTCTCATCAAAAAACGTTTTCCTTTTCTTCTGTCAGCATTTTTTATCTTTAAATTTATGGTTGTCGGTCAAAGTTTCGGCATTGCCTCTTATGGATTGAAAATTACTTCTCAAATTTATGATGAATGCTTTTACTGATTTTAGCGAATTCACAGCTTTCAAAAGATCCATTTTAGCATCTTCAAATATTTGTTCGTTGCATTTAATCTTTACAGCACCATATTCCAATATGGTTAATATTTGTATTTTGGAACCCTGATTTACATTGCTGTTGACTCCTCTTCTTTCTCTTCCTGATGTGGTTGTCACAAAAAGGACTCAATAGAGGGCTTGATGAGCTTTAACTTTTAATTTTTCACGTTTATGTTTTGACACACTGGATTCAGGTATTCTTTTCATCATTTTGGTTACAAAATATCAACGTCACCCTAGCGAAGACACGACACAAACAGCGTATTCAACGAACACACACTGGAATGATTGGATCACATAATCAAGCCGAATAAGGAAGGCCTTGATGGCATGAAGGAGGAAGGCAGTTGGTGGGGTAACGTTTTAGCCAATCAAAGCTGCAGATCTCCCATACTAGTCACGCAGTATAGAATGAAGTAATCCAGAAGTAATCTTTCCTTCGCAAGCAGGAAACCCACCACCGACATTCTGAGAAAGGAAGAGTACGAACCTTGGTTGACATAGCACCCCATATCATCGGACTAGGTGGATGTTTCACGGTGCAGTTTTCATGAAATCTTTTGCTTTTGGTCGTCAAACATGTGCTTTACGTGATTCAAATTGATGCACAGTTGATTAATAATAAGAATAATAATTTTATTTATTTATGCTGTTATATGACAGTATTAAGTTACAATAAATTATGCATACAAAGGCTTATTAATTGAAGAACAGCAAAGGGAACAAGGGAAAAAGCCTCTTAGGAGTCCTGACGAGCCCTTCGTTCCCTCAAATTGTAAGACAAGCAAGTTTGGCCTTAGTAGATGAACGAATTCAGAATAATAAATTTAGAAATGACTTTGTGTTTTTAGTAATTAATCAGTATTGCTGTTTGGATTAATTAAGGAAAGTATTTTTTATTTTCTAACTCAGTGTTTCTTAAGTGTTTTTTAAAGAGATTTTGGTCATTCATATTTGTTAAGTGTACAGGTAATGAATTCCAATTATCCGGTCCAGAGTAATTCAAGCTTTGTTTTAATAGCTGGGTTTCAGGCTGTATTGGGCGAAGCGGTAATCTATTTCTTGTTTGGTAGTTATGTCTGTTGCAGTTAATTTCAATTAAGTCTACATGTAGATTAATCTCGAGTCTGAAACATAATTTTACCTAGCTTGTAATGGAAAAGTTGATCTGTTGTTAAGATTCCAGAAATCATTAGGATGAACTGGAGGGTGTAAATATGGATGTATGTGTGTTGTCACAGCAGTACTTTGTTTTGAAAGTAGGTTTATTAGTCTAATGTATTTATTTTGTAATACCTGTAATTTATTTATGTTTGGTTTCATTGGAAAAAAGAACTTTGCTCCAATTTTTAGCAGTCCATGATTGATACGCTTTGCAAACTGGAGCCTCTTCTTTTTCATGACAAAGGCTAGTCTAGGTATATGTGCAGGTTTATAAGACTTTAATCCAAAAATCTTTGCTAAAGCATTGGAAAACAATGCTAATACTAAAAACAGACCATTTTAAATGTAGAAAGGCATTGATTTTCTTGCCAAACTCCTCAGAAAACTCATAATTATTCACCTTATTGTATTGTCATCAGGTGCAGTTGTTTTCCTTGGACGTCCACTTCTCTTTTGCTTATTAAATTCACCTTCATCTTGATATTTCATGATCAAATTATGAATAGCAGTCTTGCTCACATTTACCTTTCTGCTCATGTCACATTTGGAGTATCCTTCATGATATAACTTTAGTCACCTCCGAGTAACACTTAATGATGCTTTTTTTTTTGCCCACTTTTCACTATATAGAAAATACGTACAAAACCACTCAGCACGAAAACCAGAAGGAAACTGATGCTCGCACTCTTCTCCTAACTCCATCAACAGCTGCCGTTGTAGGATGATGTAACACCGACAGGAAGTTGAGTAATACAGACAGTAGCTGATGCAATGAGCAGAAATCTAATACCAACAGGTGGTCTTAAACTTTGAAAAGACTGTATATGCTTTTTGTGATGAAACATTAAATTCTGAATTTAAATCTATAAAAAATACACAGTTCCTTGATTTTTCTATATGTAACACTGTAGTTTGCAACATTGAAAGAATTGAGACAATGTTGCTGAGTGGAAGTTGAGCCTTTTTCCATCAGAGGAGGTATGTTGTTTGCTTTTAGTTTGGGTGAAAGACTGGTTTTGCATTCCACGCTCTAGGTAAAAACTATCACCAACTTTTAGGAAAGCTATTGCTTCTTTTGATGTGCTGCAGGCATTTTTTTTAAAGTGTATGTTTTACTCTGAGGTAATGCTAAATCAACTATTGCAATAGTAATAAATATCAGCTTACCCTTTTTAGGTTAGCTTCTGTTGAACATTTTCTTGCATGTCAGGATTCTGGGTTTCCTGTAGGTTCCAGCTGGGTGTGGTCCTCTCATTTCACCATTATTGTACTTCACACGCGCAAACAAGCAAATTAAATTACATGAAGCAGTTTTGTAATAGCTCGTAGTTCACCATGACTTTAAAAATATTTTACACTCCCATGAATTATTTTACTAACACATAAATCCAAACTTAGGCAACTCAGGAAACCTATTAAACATACATACGCTTCACAAAACTGTATTATATCACCAAATTCACACACACATCAAAACCTGGTACCAAAAGACACAGACTAAGTCGAAAACTTCGTGCAAAAGGATCAATCTGAATACTATGCAATACCGTCTTAGCACGATTTATTAAAAGATGAAAATTGTGTACAGGTTAAAATCACACACATTAGCACTTTCAAGGTGACATTCACCCATCTTCAGATGTACCAACAGGGATCGCATTCCTCCTAAAATTCCTAAAATTCCTAATATTTTGTGACCCTCCTTAAATTCCTAAAATTAGACCTAAAATTTGCTATTCATCCTAAAATTTTCGTAAGCTTATTTTTATTAAAAACACAACCGTTATTAACGCCAATAAATTTACCATTACGGTAAGGTAAAAAGACCTGTTATTGTAGAAACACAGCCTATATGCTGTGCTGCTGAAGGGAGGGAAAAATGACGCCATCGAGATGCACTTGCTTCGGGGCGGGCGTTCCATTTTTTGCCTTCGAACAGTTTTTGAGAGTAACAAGAGATCTAAGGGAAAAGGGGAGGGGTCATTTTCACCCCTGGTTTGCGCTTTGCAGACGAACTCCGTGGCACGCAGAAGATCGTACTTTATTTTTGTACATGCCTTGTGGAACCTCCTCTTTCTGCTGATGTTTTGTTATTGTAAACCGCAGGTGGGTGGAAGCAAAGAGGAAACATGTGGTCTCCTTCTGTAACCTCCGGTAATGACGATGGGATGGTAGCTGAGTATTATCTTGGCAGGCAGTAGAGCATGTGATCATTGACCTTCGATCATGCGTCGGCGACAGCGACCTTCGATGCGCAATATATCTCGGCTCCGACTCGCTTTGACTGAACTTGCGTGAGATGCGTATGATAGTTTCTGGTTTTACGTCTTTTATGGTGTTCTCTGTGCTGTGTGCAGGTTCAGTTCTCTAGTGGTGACCTGCTTTTTTTTTTTTTTTTTTTCATATCTTCTGACATCCTCGCAGCCAAATTTCGGGAAGTTGTCTGGTTTTGCAATATTGGAACGTGTTTTTGTACTTCCCTTTCATTTTCTGGTTAGTAATACAAGTGTTTAAGATGCCTAAATCCAAAACGAAATTTCAAGATGCGTGGCTCGCCAAAGAATTGGATGGAGTGAAGTTGAAAGAATGGTGTTCTGCAACTGAAAGAATATTTTCTGCTAAGTGTATATTGTGTTCAGAAATTTTCAACATTTCTAATAGTGGCTTTTCACAAGTAAAAGCGCATCATAAAGGAAAAAAACATTTGCAGAAATTTCAAAGTAAATTTCAAAATAAGTCCATCCTGAAAGCCTTTGGAGGACGGGATCTTCAGCCCAAAACAAATATTAGTGAAGTACTGAGTCATGATTTACAGTTGGCTAAAGCCGAAGCATTATGGGCCATGAAAGTTGCTAAGGACAATATGTCTTTTGTTTCATGCACTGAAACAGTTGAACTTTTCAAAGAAATGTTTCCTGATTCTGCTATTGCAGCCAAAATGCAACTTAAAGAAAAAAGTTGCTTATGTGATATCACATGGATTGTCAAAATATTTTGAAGAGGATTTGAAAAAAGACATTGCATCTAGTAGCCCAGGAAAGGTTACTATAGCATTTGATGAAACTACAAATACACAAGTGAAACGGCAGTTGGATGTGTATCTCAGGTACTGGTCTTCAGAAATAAATTCAGTTTCTTGCCGATACCTAACAAGCGTTTTTCTGGGTCATGCAACAGCAGATATTTTGCTAAAAGAAATTCTTGATGTGTTATCATCCTTCAATATTTCGTTGAACAGAATTATTTGTGTATCCATGGACAGCCCAAATGTAAATAAGTGCTTTTTACGCAAATTCAATGAAGTTGTAAAACAAGAAACAGGCCAGAAATCTTTGGAACTAGGTTTTTGCAACCTGCATGTTGTTAGTAATGCATTTAAAATTTTTTTGACAAGCTTAAATATAGATTTTGACGAATTTGCTACTGATATGCATTACTTTTTAAAGAGTAGTGCTGCAAGACGAGAGGATTATAAATCTGTCGAGGATATAACATTGGTCATTGCCAAATTTCTTTTGCGTCATGTCAGCAACAGATGGCTAACCGTTGGTTCTGTAGCCCAGAGGCTCTTGGATCAATGGCTAAATATTACAGAATATTTTTTAAACTTCTTGCCATCTCAAAAAATATTTGAAAAACAACTGCGCAATTCGGCAAGGTATAAAATAATTCACTGTTTCCTGAAAAATGAGCTTACTCCTTGCTATTTAGCATTAATTTCATTTTCACACCAAAATTTTGAAAAGTTTTCATTATGTTATCAGAGTGAAGAACCAAAAATACACCAGTTATATTCTGATTTAAATACTTTAATGAGGAATGTTATGGCTCAGTTTATCCAAGATGATGTTATAGCAGGGAAATTTGGAGAAGACCTAAAGAATGTAGATTTTGAAAACAAAAATTCATGGAAAAAACTAGGGGAGTTAGAAGTTGGTATGAAGACAAAAAATCTCCTCAGGAATGTTCAGGAGACCAGGCAGAAATTATTTCTCTTAGATGTAAGATCATCACTAATTGCAACCACAAAATATTTAAAGTCAAATTTGCCATTCTGCAATCAAAAGCTAAGAGACATAGAAGTTTTAAAGGTAAAAGAACCAAAGAAAGAGTCAACTCAACTTTCAGTCACTGAAGGACTTTCGGAAATAACCAGAATTTCAAGTGTTTTGCATCTTTCTGAGGAACAAATTGATAGAGTAAGAGAAGAGTGGAAACTTTTAAATTGCAATAAGCCAACTCTAGATGAACTAGTGAAATTTTCAGAGGAAGGGCATATTCCAGTGCGGATTGATCATTACTGGCGTAATATATTTAGTATTAAAGACTCTAGCGGAAAAGAAAAATACTCAAATCTTGCTAAACTCATAAAGTCAATTTTAGTTTTACCTCATGGTAATGCTGATGCAGAAAGGGGATTTTCGGTTAACACTGCTCTGTTAAGGAAGGACAAGGCTAACTTAAAAGACTCAACTATAACATCATTAAGAATAGTTGAAGGGGCCATTAAACACTATGGATGTGTAAGTAAAGTTCCCATAACAAGAAATTTGTTAAATAGTGTTTGTGATTCACATAAATTTTGTAAAGAGTATGTTGATAAGCTGAAGGAAGAAGAATCAAAAAAAAGGTAAAAGAAAGGAAGCAGAAAGAGAGGGAAAATAAGGAAAAGCAGCTAGAGAAAAAAAGAAAAGCTGAGTTTGATGACAAAATAAAAGAAAATGATGCAGAAATAAATAGACTTAAAAACGATAAAGAAGCCTCCCTAGCAATAATTCAAGAGGGAACAGAAAGAATGAGAAAAGCTGTAGAAAAACAAAATACTGTTGAAATAGCAGTTGCCTCTAACTTGATCATACAAGGTTCAGCTGAAATAAAGAAAACTGAAAGTAAATTAGTTGTGGTAGAAGCAGAAAAAGATAGGCTAATCAGGAAAAGGTTAAAACAATAATATGAAAAAAGTAATTCAGTGAACAATTGTACATAGTTCTTGGTTTTCAATTACCTTTTAGGATATAATTTAATGTGAAACCTGAAAACTTTACTGTGAAAATCGTGAATTGCTTCTGGTTCAACAGCATATTAATGTTCAAAGTGAAACTTGAATGTGGTAAATATACTTGAATATGATAATAACACGTGAAAAGATAAGAACTGAACATTAGAAGTAAATCATACTTAAACTTTAGACATTAGACGTTATGCAAAAATTTGGGTGTTAACTTCGACCATATATACTAATGGACTGCACATTGGCAATAGCTGCATCAAAGCCGCCATGGCTCAAACATTGGGCACGTCATCATCAGACTCCAAATTTCGTGTAAAAATGCTGTTATGATTACTAATTTACGCTGCAGAACTTCAGTGTTTTCGGTGTATTATGTGAATGCGCCTCATATATAATGAAAACTCTTCAGGTAAGTTTACTTATGAGCTATATACATGCATGATCGGGTTGTTTACATTTTGTGATTTATAATGTGATGAACATTTGCGAAGAATTTGGAACATGCATTCCATTTTTTTTTCTTAAGTTACTATATTTTTATATCAATAGCTGCAAGTTTCTGGTTGAGTAATTGAACTTTATTGACTTAGGTATTTAATTCGTTTCTTACCCATGAAAAATCATAGAACTTTCTTTACTATATCGCTCAGAGCAACCATAAGCAGAGCAGGTGTAACCCATCTTTTTGACTGTTGTCATGTGATTTTATGTTGGAGCCAGAAATTTTGATGTCATGCGCAGTCTATCAGTATATATGGTTGAAGGGTGTGAAGCAAACTCTTTACAATGTATACAAAGTTGTTTTACTAGATGTATACAAATATACATCTAGTTTTTATTGAAATACACTCCTAAAATTTTCCTAAAATTTTTCTAAAAATTCCTAAAATTCCTACCTAAAATTTTCCAGAAGTATGCTATGATCCCTGTACCAAAATCATGCCAACACGACATCTTATATACTCATGTGCACCATGGGTACATTACCACATAGTCACGTGCCAAGACAGGGCTATTTGTGAACGTTATATGCAAATCATGTTGAAGGTGAGTTGTGAGGACGAGATTATTCCAGAGTTGAACATGTTATTCTACTTGAAACAACAATTTGTCACGAAATGTATGAATGAGGTGCTCCCAATTTCCAGATAATTCAAAAGGGGTGTAATCGTTACAACATTGGTCACCAAAGCTAACCTACACAGCACAGCCCTGGCAAGGAATGTTAACTCTGGAGCTATGTACCCAGACTGACAAAACACCAAATTACTAGCAACCTCCACCTCTACCCACTCACTATTATGCATGGAAAGCATATATATTACAGCCTTTGGTGACCAATGTTGTAACGATTACACCTCTTTTGAATTATCTGGAACTTGAGAGCACCTCATTCATACATTTCGTGACAAATTATTGTTTCAAGTAGAATAACATGTTTAACTCTGGAATAATCTCATCCTCACAACTCACCTTCAACATGATTTGCATATAATGTTCACAAATAGCCCTGTCTTGTCACGTGACTATGCAGTAACGTACTCATGGTGCACATGAGTATATAAGATGTCGTGTTGGCATGTTTTTGGTACATCTAAAGATGAGGTGAACATCACCTCGAAAATGCTAATGTGTGTGATTTTAACCTGTACATAAGTTTCATCTTTTAATAAATCGTGCTAAAATGGTATTGCATAGTATTCATATTGACACAGACTAATTGTAACGAAACTCTAAAAACCTATTTACACTATATACAACAAATGAGCTGTTATTTCTATTTATATTATCCTATATTTATTACTATAGTATTTATGCACGTAATTTAGCGATAGTTTGGGCAGTAAACAGCCCGTGATATTATTATAGAAAGAACTGTTGTAATGAAAACTGTTACAATTATTCTGTTCATCACATTTTTTATGCCTTTGCTAGAGGAGCCTTGTGGAATTTTTAGTTCTTATTGTTCTTACATTGTTATTTGATTATTAGAAGTTTATGTACCTTGAGACTTGCTGTACGAAAATTCTTATACTGTTGCAGTTTCAAATATTTAATATTTGAAGATGCAGCAGTATAAGAATTTTCAAACAGCAAGACTATAATATTCGGCACAGCAAGCCTGTAAATATTTGGCACCTATTGAAGATGCAACATTATAAGAATTTTTGAATAGCAAGGTAAATAAACTTTATTAATAATATAACAACACAAGAGCTGCTAAGAACTAACAGATGCATAAGGCTCGTTTACCAAAGGCATAAAAAACGTGATGAACAAAATAATTGTGGCAGTTTTCATTACAACATTACAATAGATATACCACATATTTGAAACACCTAATGAGAATAACTTAGATGTTTTTCTGACAGAAGTATATATAGCTAAATCAACTGGTGGAGTGATTAAGAAAATAACATGGAACAGAAGTATTGAATGTAAAACAAACTCAGATGTACTATCACATTTTTCAAAGTTTTTTTTTCCATGTTTTGAAAATATGAAATTGTACAGAATTTCCCAAATGTTTTAATGAAATTAGGATAAAAAATTTAGTACAAAATTCAAAATAGACACAGGTAAAGTATTCGTGTATGTAGGTATGGTAGTGAACATTATAGATTAGCATAATCTAAAATTACAAGTTTTTTTGTTTGTTTTTTTTGTCTTCAGAAGCATTCAAAATGTTACAAATAGTATTTAAAATTTTGGAATTTCTTTTATATGTTTTTTAACATGATGTCCTACAAAAATGTATGATTGAGGTTCCACTGTACATGTAATTTTCAGCATATAGATGGTTTATACATTTTACCTTGCCATTAATGACATCATGTCCCCTTTAATTATTTATCTTGCAGTGAAAGAATTGAAATTGCAGGTTTTCTAGAGGTAATTTGTTTATATTTGGTGATTAAACTTTCAAACTAGATATTAAATCAGTTACTCAAGGCTTTACTGAGATGTATTGATTTGGTTCCAGTTGAAGAAATTTTCATTTAATCTTCCTTCCCTCTGAGTTCCTTTGTTTTTTTACAGATGTTTGTGGCCTGTTGATTTTAGTCAAGGCCTGTTCTCAATGTATAGAGGGATTATCAAAAGTTTTGTTTACTCTTGAAGAATTTCAATGTTGTTACCAGGTTCCTCATACTCTCGCAAAAAAAAAAAAAAAAAAAAAAGGGGAAAAATGGAACCTGGTGGCAACACTCCTGAAGATTTAAGAAAATGAACCTGCAACACTCCTGAAGAACTTAAATATTGTTGCCAGGTTCCTCATACTGTTGCCAAAAAAAGGGGGGATGAAACCTGGCAACAGTATTTAAATTCTTCAGGAGTAAACAAAACTTTTGATAATTCTTCTATACATTGAGAACAGGCCTTGATTAAAATCATGAGGCCAGAAACGTCTGTAAAAAAACCAAAGTAACTCGGAGGGAAAGAAGATTAAATGAAAATTTCTTCAACTGGAACTGGAACCAAAGTTCAAATTAGAACCTGGATCACCATCAGGACTAAGTGATTGGAGTAGTTGTTGCCTACAAGTAGTAGGTGGCGCAGTGGTCTTAAGCACTGGCTTATGATCATTCGCCCACGAAGAGTCCGGGTTCAAATCCTAGTGACGCATGAATGTTGTGTTCGTCTTATGGCACTGGCTCTCTCCCTTCCGTGGAACCAGTGACCCTAAATTACGGATGGGCGACTGCTTATAGCCCATTGAGTTGCTCACTGTGGTCGTTAACCTTCAATAATAAAATAAACAAGTAGTAGTTAACATTTTGGAATTTCTTATACATGTGTTTTAAGATGATCCTACAGAAAAACATATAACCAAGGTTCCACTGTTTATATCAGAAGGCATAGATTTTAATTCCTGCACTTGCAATTCACATATAGATGGCATAGATTTTACCTTGTAATTAATGACATCATGCCCCCTGTAATTATTTATCTTGCGGTGAAATTATAGGTTTTGTAGAGGTAGTTTATTTATATTTGGTGGTTAAACTTGCAAACTAGAACCCGAATCACCAGCAGAATGAAGTCATTGGAGTAGTTGTTGCCATTCAATTGGGTTTGCCCCACTACGGTTGTTGTTTAGAGTGGTACTTCGTGCTATTTTCATCCCTTCTTGAAGTTCCCTCTTTACTAAGTGGGATTGGTGGATGATTATTTTTATTGAGACCCAATTTTTGGAATGTCCACTTGCTTGTATATCTCTGTATAACCCTGTCTTAATAAACATAGATAAAGTGGAAAATGCAGAGTTATATATAGTGATGAAGTTTGTTAAGCAGAAGGTTTTGTCTTTTCTATGGCCTTGATTACCTGCAATCAGCTGAATCCGGAGACCAGTTACGAGAACTATAGTGTGAATTGCAGGTGCAGGAATGTTGCCAGATTTTTGGTATAGAGATCCAAATAAATGGGATTTCATTGGGATCTCTGTATTGCAGTTTTTGGTAAATAAAATTCCAATGCTTTCTTGAAAACATAAAGATGCTTTGTTAATAAAAGAGGCAACCTTTTTGTTTCTTTATAAAGGCAAACTGCAGAAATGTCTTCAAGCGTTATTTCAGATAATGCTGTTTTCGCAAAACTATTTGATGCATCTCGTTTGTGTTCACGAAGTCTTGTATTGATGCTTGAGTACATACTTCCAATAAATATTGAGAGTGAGGAAGTTGAACTCTTTTATTAACAAAGCCTCTCTCCATTTCCAAGAAAGCATTGAAATTTTTTTTAGGAAACAGAAATATTCTTATATGTAAAAATAAAATTCAGCCTGTGATTTTATAGAAATATTTAGAGATACTTTTTTTCCAAACATTTATAAAAAAAATGTGAGAAATTAGCGATGTTACTCGAACAAAGAATGAGAAGCACAAAAAATAAATAGATAAATAAAGGCGCTAGAGGTTATACATTATTTTTATTTATTTTATTTATGATAATTGTTTTAAACATTTACCACACATCGTGAGAACATGTCAAACACAATACGGGGATGGCAATCAAGTTTCCTATCAAATGAGCAATACTGAATATGTAAGAAACGTTTTTACTTATTTTTCTATTTATTATTATTTTTTTGAAATAAAGAGCTTTGGTCTCGTAAGGTGGAGCTTGGTCTACCTTATGAGACCCAAACGATTATTTAGTTGAACAGAATGAGAAATACTGGGTGGGCACTTCCCCTCCAGTAAAATTATTAAGGGGGCAAGATTCGCCTTGCCCGTCCATGGTCGGCGCTTATGCATAAGACAAACACAACATCCATGACTCACTGGGATTCGAATCCGGACCCACTTGGACGATTGGTCATAAGCATGCCCCACCGGGCGGCATAAAGGAATGGGATTAAAACAGATCGGTACTCGGCAAACTCGTACCCACGGAGTTTTATCTCCTTTTGTTCGAGTTTTCCTAATTATGCTTTATGTAATCAGGAAAACTCGTACGCTTTGACAAAGTCCCTGAACGAAATGCAATCTGTGTACAGTGCCTTACATGAAAAGTTTTAAAACTTTTGCGTGGTGTATATTTAGTTGTTTTCCTAATGGTTAGTTAATGTAGGGGTTTATCAGTGAACTTTACTGCCAACCGTTTTGCTCACTGCTTCAGCTATCTGATGCGAAAGGATTTTCTTCCTTCTGGATGTGCATATGGTATAAGAAATACTACGCCACCTAGCAGAAAAGTTGTGTACCACAGAAATTCGGAAGCACATGAATAATCTCCATGGTTTGCACTACCAAGAGACAAAATAAAAGGATTTTTCGAGTTCTGCTAATATGTACTGGGATATCATGCGTATAAGTCGGAAGGGCGATATACACACAGTAGAAAAAAGGATAGAAGTAGCGGTGATGGCAGTTGACGTGGGCATCCACCATGCAGAGTGGAACAGACCAAAACTGAACACATGTGATAAATAGGCACGCAGCAGAGCTTCCCATAGTGCATCACAATCGAAGAACATGGGTAAACGTGGTGATGGGAGCAACTTTGATCTTTGACGCATTGTCGGCACAAGACAGATGAATCATTCTATCGCCGAAGTGATAAGAACGCTAGGGTTCCCGAGGCCAACCGTATTAAGGGTGCACTGCGAACGTACCAGCTGCCCGCCTGGAGCGCAAGCGGTGCCCGACTACCTAGACTACCTATTAGGAGGTGATGGCTCGGGCCCCAGTGTGATAAAATCCCCCCCCTCCCACCATTTCCCAACCGGTTGCAACTGTTCAATCTTTTTTTTTTTTGCGGTAGATAATTTTTTATATTCTCCCCTCTGTAAACAAACCCTCGAACCCTCTCTTTCGAGAAAAGAGTTTTCTCAGAAAACTGTTAAACGCCGTCTACCGACAGCCTTTCTTATTTTTCTTAGTACTTTTTCATAATCATCAGAATTTTCACCTTTCATTTTTAGAGTGTAATATAGTCTAAAGATGCAACCTCTGGGAAAGCATCCACAAAGAGTTATCATAAGTAAACATAAAATTTTGTGTTTTCTCTTTTAAGTTGCCGATGGGAACAGAACGACGTCATCGGAATAAAGGAAAATAAACGAAGTCGGAATTACGCACAAAGACACCATATTCATTTATAAAAATTGCCGCAATGCGAAAATAATGAGTTGAGCATAAAATAAAAATACAAAAAGATGCCGGCTTTTGGTGGGAAACACAGAGTGAGAAAATCCACATGATGAAAATTGTCCGCCGCCCCGGTGGCGCAGTGGTCTAAGGCGCTGGCCTCTGATCATTCGTCCGTAAGGGGTCCGGGTTCGAATCCCGGTGAGGCATGGATCTCTCCCTTCCCTGGAACCAGTGACCCTAAATTAGGGACTGGCGACTGCTTATAGCCCATTGAGTTGCTCACGGTGGTCGTTAAACCTCCAGTCAAAAAAAGAAAATTGTCCGCAGACTTTGATGTCTAGCAATAACGTTGTGTATCATACACAATGATCTGTGTCGGTGAGTAGCAAAGCAACACAGAGAACCCAATGTGTGGTGTCGGCGTGTCGCTAGAAAGGAAAGAAGAAATGAAAAAAAAATGAATGAAATATCGAGAGTTCGTTTGATTTGCCGCAGGTAACCCACGCACGTGTTGTATTTAGCCTGGGAACTAGAGTAACATTGTAACACTTCGTGTTTTTTTTTTTTTATTGTATTTAAAGCAAGTTTTGAATTTATTACTCTTTTTTTACATTTATGACATAAATTACGCGTCACGTAGAAAATATTTTTTAACGTGTAACTTCCCAACCATGGTCGTGACGGTATAGCTTGAAAAATATTCAGACACCATAAAATAATAATTAGAAAAAAAAAAAAATACTTTAGAAACTAGCTCTGGGCCCCGGTGCTACAGCACCGCCTCACCCCACCCCTCCACTCTCGTCAGGCCTGCCACACGCCATTGATTAACGGGATCGTACAGACCAAACGCTTGCCGACGGCGGTGCAAATCACGTGCAGCCACGGTGTATGATAAGCCAGGTGATAAGTCTCTGTGCTGTCAACAGTTTGAAAAACGGACTATTAATGACACAGCTCGCCAGGGGCGTTCACGCTAACCATCATAGGATTATATGGTGTTTATGATTTCATCCGTGCAAAATCGGTATTTATCTTGAGTATTTTTCATTTATTACTTTCTGTAATTGTATTGTACGGAGTTACAGATAATTTGAAGTTTCTATACAGAAGATAGAGTACGTCAACTCTGTTTTTACTTAACGGGAGATAAATTTATAGTGTAGCTAAATATCGGACTAGAATCTGTTCAGTTCTGTTTTAAGAATGGGCGGAAGTGTTTTGTACTGAACTATAGGTTATCGGACAGGTTAAGCAGCATACAAAGAACTTGTATCAACCTTTATTGACCCAACTGTAACATAATAAAGAATTACTAAGGACGTTGGGGGTTGTGGCATGAAGGTATGTATGTTATGAGGCAGACGAATGATTGTTGCTATGAAACAAAAGTTTATGTTCTCGAATGGAGTTCGTTACTGCTTAAAGTAAGTTCGTGTCTCTTATTAAGGCTTAATTAGTAACACCAACAGAGTTGAAAAAATGGTGGCAAGCATTAGGATGTGATGCATTTTTTCACAGCTTACAATGTCGAAAATTTTTACGTTAAGAGCATTAATCGTTGTTTAAATGTAGGATCACAAATTTTATTCCTTGATATCAAATATGTTCATCGTACTATGTGCACGCTGGTCGGGGAAAACTCCGCCGAGAAAAAGCAGCCACGATGCACTTTCTCTGCCGTTATCGCCAGCAGAGATGGAGTTAGTATGATTAGGTACAAAAATAAAACAAATGTGTAAGATATATTGTTTATTACTAAATGAAAACATGAACTGTGAGTGATTTCTCGAGCTGAACATTAATCAAAATTATTTTTTGCGAAAATTTCGGTTAAGTTTTCAAAATCAGCAGTTTCCGTTAACGATATTCCAATGACTTACGCAAAAACTGATATTCCATGTTAAAATTGCTCCTCCGAATATACAGTACCATCTCATTTTACAAGAAGTAAAATTTTTTGGACGATAAGGGGTCTATTCTCTATTGCCTCAGTAAAAAACTCAGCATCGTCTGCTCAGAAATCTTCACGTTACAGTAATCGCTCTGTGGCAAAAAAATATATATATATACACCTACAGAAAAAAATTCCCAACACAACGAAAAAATAGTTGTGGAGGAATGAAATTGCGGCAATACATTTGTATAGGTAACATATTTAATCGATTAAGGTTTCAAGATCACAGCTTAATGTAAGCGCGAGAAGAGCCATTTTAAATGTGAAATGCTGGTACATTAATAACCGGTGTAACCGCCAGAATGTTGAATGCAAGCACGCAAACGTTCATGCATTGTGTCGTACAGGTGCTGGATGTCAGTTTGTGGGATGGAGTTCCATGCCTGTTGCACTTGGTCGGTCAATACAGGGACTGTTAATGCTGGTTGGGGGCGACGCTGGAGTTGTCGTCCAATGATGTCCCATACGTGCTCGATTGGTGAAAGATCTGGTGATCTAGCAGGCCACGGCAACATGTCGACACTCTGTAGAGCATGTTGGGTTACAACAGCGGTATGCGGGTGAGCGTTATCCTGTTGGAAAACACCCCTGGAATGCTGTTCATGAATGGCAGCACAACAGGTTGAATCCCCAGACCAACGTACAACTGTGCCGTCAGGGTGCGTGGGATAACCACGGGAGTGCTCCTGCTGTCATAAGAAATTGCTCCCCAGACCATAACTCCAGGGGTAGGTCCAGTGTGTCTCAGCCGCAGACAGGTTGGTTGCAGGCGCTCACCTGGCCTCCTTCTAACCAACACACGGCCATCACTGGCACCCAGGCAGAACCGGCTTTCATCAGAAAACACAACAGATCTCCACTCCGTCCTCCAATGAACTCTAGCTTGACACCACTGACGTCGCAAACGGCAGTGGTTTGGAGTACGTGGAATGCACACTACAGGGCGTCTGGCTCGGAGCTGTCCTTCAAGTAACCGATTTATAACAGTTCGTTGTGTCACTGTGATGGCAACTGCAGCTCGAATTGCTACCGCAGACGCGGTACGATTCGCCACGGCCATACGCCGTACACGGCGGTCTTCTCTCTCAGTAGTGCCACGTGGCCGGCCGGAATCCGGTCTTCTTGAGGCAGTACCTTCCCTTGACCACCGCTGCTAACAATCATGCACAGTGGCTGCATTCCTGCCAAGTCGTTCTGCAATATTGCGGAAAGAAAATCCACCTTCTCGTAGCCCTATTACACGACCTCGTTCAAACTCCGTGAGCTGTTGATAATGGCATCTTCGTCTTCTTAAAAGCATTCTTGACTAACATCAACACCCTACGTCGAATTTCAACGATAACTAACGCTCACGAACGTTAAGGCGCGTATTTACAGCAAACCTGCTTTGCATGTTCCGAGGGGCGCTACTAGCGCCACACGTATGCGCCGAGTGCAAAATTTGCATAGACGTCATCTTACAGATGTGCCCTCACCGCCTACCAACTGTCGTTTATCTAACACAAACCCTTCTTGGTGTTGGGATTTTTTTCCGTCAGTGTATATAACGCTTATTTGGCAAATTCCCTGTGATAAGCACAAAAGAGCATGTTTGCGAAGCGTTCCACGTTATTTTTTAATTTCAAGCAAAATAGCATTCGTAAAATACGAATGTTTCTGCCGCTTCCTCCCATAAGAAAGCATAATTTGTATCAAATCATCGGCCCACACGTTCCTTGCGCCATCTAGTGACATTAACGGGCGATTTTTGTTTCCAGAGTCGTATCACCTGATCAAGGCAGTTCAGCCTTGGTACAGCTGGAAAAGGGATTCATCTGACCACAAGACGTAGCGTCACTCTGAAGGGTTCCTGTTTTGAAGTTCTTGGCGAGGTATAATTTTCGATGACGAGTAGTCAACAGCAGGGCTTGGTAGATAAAGGCTGGTCCTTAGCTCTTCACCCCCTGAAACACGCAGGCGAAGTTGATGACGTAGCTGCGCTGGCTCTTCGGAAGCCAAAAGCCACGAGGAGCTGTGCTCTAACGGACCACCATAGGAAAGGCACCTTCAGTTAATGTTATTACCGTATTTAACAGAATACAATGTGTCATCTATTGCAATGCTCACTAAAATATTAGACTCTGCCTTTTTCGGAAATAAAATATAAAGATTTTGAGTCTTAAAATCGAAAGCATTGATGTAATAGTATAAATGCGATAATTTTAAACGAACAATTTCTGCCATGCATGCGTTTTCTTTAAAAGTATTTTGCTTAATATACTAACCCTATTTTTCTGATGTCGAAAACTCAGTGTATCTTTCCTTTTTTTTTTTTTCTTTTTTTTTTTAGTAATTCCCTAGAATTAGTGGTTTAAAAACTTCCTCTTTCACAAACATTAGTTGTTTAAAACCTGTAAGACACGGAAAGCTACTGAGTTCTTCAAACTCTGCAAAAGTACTTCAAACACTCTGTTATGGTATAAAATCAAAATTATTTACTTACATTTTATATGCATCATGATTTCTGAAGTTCACTGCGTTTAAAAAGGGGCGAACAAAATTTACTTCATGAAGTGAAGATATGTTCCTTATTGCACGAACTGGAAACTGTTTTCTTCATTGCACCAAATGTGAAACTTTTTTCTTCATTGCACAAACAGGAAAAAAAAATTACGTTTTTCACTGCGTTTGAGTCAATCAATATTTTCATTTTCTGCAGAGCTTTCCTGCGCGGCACTAATAGTGAATTTCTGTTAAGAAAACGAATTCGAATAAATGTTCGGATTCTGCAAAACAGACGAATAGCATCTTTGTTGACAACTGGGAAACGTTTTTCCAGCTCATTTATGAGTTCCCGAATAACAACTTTTCCTTTTCTAAATGTCCTGCCATGAACATGCGCCGAAAATCTGTTTTAAACTGTTTCACAGTATTATTCCAAGAACATGATGGTACTGTCAAACCGCCAACAGATATTATAGTTTTACCCAATTATCTTGAACAGAATTAGTATCGGGGCAGTTTTTAGAAATAGTTCCTAAAGAAGCATCTTTATCGCGAACGCGATATGCTATGTATCCAGCTATGTAGGCCACGGCTTCCTGCTCAGAAATGGAGAGTTCTCTTGACTGCCCGTTCAAGTCAATCTCCCAAGCAATTGGAGATGTGTCTTCAAAAAAATTCAAAGTTCATATCCTCACAGCTGTTTTCGGTCGAAGTCATTGTCACCAGATCCTCTACTTCTTCATTTCTGAAAGCATTTTCCAACAGTTCAGATGTTAAATAAACACCCAGGCTCTTAGGAGTTCCTGCTTGGGATTCAGTCGTATTAACTTTTTCGTTAAAAAAACGGAAATAAAAGTCAACACTCAGTGTACAACTTAAATAAAACACAACGTGAAACAAATACTATAAACCAAGAAAAGAAAAGACGTGGACGTACAAAACCAATAACAGAGGAAAATTGGATCCTGTAGGCAGGTTGACAAATGAATTCGGGGAGCAGGCCAGCGCGATGACGTAGAAACAAGCGACCTACCCATTTTCCACCCTCCCTTCCAGACACGGGTCGGCATTCAGTCTCTCAAAGGAACGGACTAGCTTTTCCTCTGTAAAGCCCTGAGTCAACAGTGGCACTCGAATAGGGCGTCGACTCCCGTAGCCAAGAGTATGCGGCGTGCTCCGTACCGTTTGCTCACTGACAATGCTTAGTCGAATAGGGTGTCGACTCCCGTAGCCAAGAGTATGCGGCGTGCTCCGTACCGTTTTCTCACTGACAATGCTTAGTCGAATAGGGCGTCGACTCCCGTAGGCAAGAGTATGCGGCGTGCTCCGTACCGTTTGCTCACTGACAATGCTTAGTCGAATAGGGCGTCGACTCCCGTAGCCAAGAGTATGCGGCGTGCTCCGTACCGTTCGTTCACTGACAATGCCTAGTGGAATAGGGCGTCGACTCCCGTAGCCAAGAGTATGCGGCGTGCTCCGTACCGTTTTCTCACTGACAATGCTTAGTGGAATAGGGCGTCGACTCCCGTAGCCAAGAGTATGCGGCTTGCTTCGTACCGTTCGCTCACTAACAATGCTTAGTCATTCGTCCTTTAAGCTGCATGCACGGTGTATGATAGTCAGGTCAAAGCTGAACTGGATCCTATCAGGCTGTAACATTACCGTTGAAGACAATAGACTTTTGGTGATTGGCCAGTGGGCGTTAGGAATGATTTCAGCCGTTAGATGGCACTGCGTCCCAAGGTATAAACACCTCAGTATCTGCATTGTTTGAATTGCGGGATTGTGTATGTTCGTCGTTTTTTCTTGTTTCTTTTAAAAGAACCTTCTAGTTTTAAAACCAAACTGTTGTTTTCACAACAAAATCCAACCCATTTTCAAAATGGTTTACTGCTGTGTGCCGATGTGCACATCTTCTAAGAAGAAAAACGTGGGATTTTCATTCCATGAGTTTCCCTCAAATCAGAACCTAAAGCAACTGTTGCTGAAAGAAATATCTCGTCAGGATTTTGCTCCAAATGACAAGTTACCTTCAACTGTTGTTTGTGGTAAGCATTTTCATTCTGATAATTACGTACCTAATTCAATTTTTAGAAAAAAACCTCAGCTATATAAACTCATATTAAGTAAAATAGTAGGTAAATGTGTAGATTTGCGTTTTAAATTATTTCGTCGGAAAAATATTAGTACTTCGGAAAAGTGCGACGTACAGGTTTTAGATTGTAAAAATTAATGGCAATTGGTGCAGAAATTTTCTGTTTCAAATGTCTCTTAAAGATTTTTATCGTAACATTTACCTGTACGTTCGATACGTTACGCATACGGCAGCGTCTCTTCACAGCATCGAACTTGCAGGTAAATGTTACGATAAAAATCTTTAAAAGACATTTAAAATACGAAATTTCTGCACTATTTGCCATTAATTTCCATACTCTAAAATCTGTACGTCTCACTTTTTCCAGGTACTAACATTTTTCCGACGAAATAATTTAAGACGCTAATCTACACATTTTCCAAAATCTCGGCACTGCATCGTTGAACAACAAAGGAGGAATGAGGTTTACACATGAATTACACCAGTTCCTACAGGAAAATTCTCTTGTCCAAGTACTACGAATTCAGAATACAAATATCCATCTGTTAATGTGAAGGTGAATATAAATAAAATTTGAAATGTAAATAATGATACGGAATCAGTTTGTTACTGCAAACAACGTCAATAGATGGCGCTGCGTCCCAACTCATTTTTTCTGTCCGCTGTTTTTGCTTAATGTTACATCCCGATAGAATCGAGTTCAGCCTTGGCTGTACCAAGCTGACGGGGGATGCGGGAGTGGCGTAGAAAGCATGAGGCTTTTCCCCATCGTGACAGATAGGCTCTGTTTAAGGAGGTAATGGCTCTGCGTTGATATGGGGAGCATTTTTGTGGGACACATTAGATCTCTTAGTGTGTCTGGAGAGGTTCTTAATCTCTGCGCGCTGCCAACATTTGCTGGCTGATCACCTACACGCTTTCATGACCTTCCTGTGGCCAATGGTCTGTTTCAGAAGAACAATGAGCCGCCCACTGGATCTCAACCCACCCAGGCATGTCTCGAGAAACATCTGAGTTTAGAATCATCCAGTGGCCCCAAGGTGCCAGAATGGAGCGTCTCTGGGATGCTATAGAAGGTAACTTCATATCCATGGATCTTGAATCGTCTCGGGCCGAGTTGAAGACAATGTGCAACAGGCATGACTGGCATTACCTCGGGAAACCATAAGGTGGAGTCGATGCCTCGGCGTGTACAGTCTGTTATTCGCAGTACAGGAGGTCCAACACGCTATTAGGTAGGTATTTCTGATGTTTTGTCCATTGAGTGTAGAGAGTGGAAAACATCAAGATCAAAAGTAAAATTTCTGAAATGGCGATGGACTGGACATACTGCTAGAAGAATGCACTACCCATGGGCAACTGAAATAGACCGGATTCCAAGGGACAGAAGACGACTCAGAAGATCACACGGGAGGTGGATGGATGAAATTGAACAGCTTGGCGTAGTAGCATGGAGGAGACTAGCTCAATACAGACAGTTATGGAAGAAACTTGCGACTTGGGGAGCAAGCTTTCAAATTTCACCCATCCATCTCCCATGCGATCTTTGTCTGGGTCATTTCCTCCAGCAGTAGACTGATAATGATAATGGTTGACAGTGATGTTATATATATTCTTCCCCGTCAAGTGTATAAATAATGTAACGCATCTCTTTCTGTCTTGCATTATGAGTTATTTTAAGAGCGACAACCAAGAGAACTGTATTTTCACTAATTTACTAAAATATTTTTTTATTTGGACTACAAACAAAGAAATTAATCAGTGATTTCACTAAATCATATTTATCTTCTATTTTTTTATTTTTGAAACTTTTCGTTCGCGCTTGTTATCTAGGTGAGTGAGAAAAACAATAGCTTTCGGCAATCAGAAAGGTTCATTATCTTTCTCTTAATTGCTATCTAAACACCAGAAATTATTCGTTCTACTTCCGAAATGTATTGAAAGCACTAAAATTCTGAACAATTTGCTCTAATCACTTAATTTAAAAGAACTTACAGACTCGGACTTTAAAAAGTAAAAACCCAGGACTTTACAGAGGAAGGGCTAGTCCGTCCCTTTGAGAGACTGAATGCCGACCCGTGTCTGGAAGGGAGGGTGGAAAATGGGTAGGTCGCTTGTTTCTACGTCATCGCGCTGGCCTGCTCCCCGAATTCATTTGTCAACCTGCCTACAGGATCCAATTTTCCTCTGTTATTGGTTTTGTACGTCCACGTCTTTTCTTTTCTTGGTTTATAGTATTTGTTTCACGTTGTGTTTTATTTAAGTTGTACACTGAGTGTTGACTTTTATTTCCGTTTTTAACGAAAAAGTTAATACGACTGAATCCCAAGCAGGAACTCCTAAGAGCCTGGGTGTTTATTTAACATCTGAACTGTTGGAAAATGCTTTCAGAAATGAAGAAGTAGAGGATCTGGTGACAATGACTTCGACCGAAAACAGCTGTGAGGATATGAACTTTGAATTTTTTGAAGACACATCTCCAATTGCTTGGGAGATTGACTTGAACGGGCAGTCAAGAGAACTCTCCATTTCTGAGCAGGAAGCCGTGGCCTACATAGCTGGATACATAGCATATCGCGTTCGCGATAAAGATGCTTCTTTAGGAACTATTTCTAAAAACTGCCCCGATACTAATTCTGTTCAAGATAATTGGGTAAAACTATAATATCTGTTGGCGGTTTGACAGTACCATCATGTTCTTGGAATAATACTGTGAAACAGTTTAAAACAGATTTTCGGCGCAGTTCATGGCAGGACATTTAGAAAAGGAAAAGTTGTTATTCGGGAACTCATAAATGAGCTAGAAAAACGTTTCCCAGTTGTCAACAAAGATGCTATTCGTCTGTTTTGCAGAATCCGAACATTTATTCGAATTCGTTTTCTTAACAGAAATTCACTATTAGTGCCGCGCAGGAAAGCTCTGCAGAAAATGAAAATATTGATTGACTCAAACGCAGTGAAAAACGTAATTTTTTTTTCCTGTTTGTGCAATGAAGAAAAAAGTTTCACATTTGGTGCAATGAAGAAAACAGTTTCCAGTTCGTGCAATAAGGAACATATCTTCACTTCATGAAGTAAATTTTGTTCGCCCCTTTTTAAACGCAGTGAACTTCAGAAATCATGATGCATATAAAATGTAAGTAAATAATTTTGATTTTATACCATAACAGAGTGTTTGAAGTACTTTTGCAGAGTTTGAAGAACTCAGTAGCTTTCCGTGTCTTACAGGTTTTAAACAACTAATGTTTGTGAGAGAGGAAGTTTTTAAACCACTAATTCTAGGGAATTACTAAAAAAAAAAAAGAAAAAAAAAAAAAGGAAAGATACACTGAGTTTTCGACATCAGAAAAATAGGGTTAGTATATTAAGCAAAATACTTTTTAAAGAAAACGCATGCATGGCAGAAATTGTTCGTTTAAAATTATCGCATTTATACTATTACATCAATGCTTTCGATTTTAAGACTCAAAATCTTTATATTTTATTTCCGAAAAAGGCAGAGTCTAATATTTTAGTGAGCATTGCAATAGATGACACATTGTATTCTGTTAAATACGGTAATAACATTAACTGAAGGTGCCTTTCCTATGGTGGTCCGTTAGAGCACAGCTCCTCGTGGCTTTTGGCTTCCGAAGAGCCAGCGCAGCTACGTCATCAACTTCGCCTGCGTGTTTCAGGGGGTGAAGAGCTAAGGACCAGCCCTTATATCCCAAGCCCTGGTAAAAATCACACTCAGTTTTTAGAGATTTTTTGCTCATGTCTGAAATAAGGAATGCACGGAATAAATAAAGCTAACATACAAGGATGAATTGCCTAGATCTTTAAATCACTACTGCTTGACACTGGGCATCTTCCTCATTCTAACAATGGGCTCTTCCTCATGTAGGAAGACTTCGTTCCCTTTCATCCCCGCAAGATCTTCCTTCCCGCGGCTAATCTATCCCCAATTCATCTGAACGAGCGGGCGTGGTTTAGCTCCTAATGGAGGGGAGTGAAGATGCGCATACATGTATATGCGTGCTCACCGCTTTTGAACAGGGTTTCGATGAACGTAATATTGCGTCGCTGCCGCTTTTGAACAGGTGTTCGGTGAACTTACATATGCGTCTTTGCCGCCTAGAGGGTTAAAGTTAATTATATCGATGTGCAAATTTTCATCCTTGGAAATACATTAATAGCGAAAAAAATATGTAAAGAAGTTTTACCATTCGAAACATAAGGCAGAGATTTTAGGTGGAACCACCTTAAGTGAATATTTTCAAAGCATACATATGGATTTTATAAAAAGCCTTAAAACATGTGGATATTGTTTTGGAAGAATTAAGCGACATTAGCAATGAAGACGAGTCTCCCTGGTGGCGCAGTGGTCCAAGCGCTGGTTTGTCATCATTCGTCCGAGTTGGGTCTGCGTTCGAATCCTGGTAAGGAATGGATGTTGTGTTTTAGCTCTCCCTCCTGGAGCCAGTGATCCTAAATTAGGGACTGGCGACTGCTTACAGCCGATTGAATTGCTCACGGTGGTCGGTTAAACCTCCAACTGAAAAAAAAAAAAAAAAAAAAAAAAAAAAGGGAAGCTGAAGCTAAAAAGGCATTTGAACGTATTTTTCAAATTGTCTCTGAAATCGCAGATGCTTACGAAGTGGAAATGAAAATACTACGCTGTCGATCTGTTACAAAAAATCCGAATATGTAAATAACGTTACCGCAAATAGCCCGGAAAAATATTACAGGCGCGCTATATTTTTGCCCTTTTTGTCCACTATGCAAAATCAAATTAAAGAACGATTTGTTACAAAAGTTTTCATCTCTTTTTATCAACAGAAATAGACGAATCCTCATTTTTAGAACTGCGTACCTTTTATTCAATCGCAGAACTCTGCTCGACAGTACCACAATTTTTGTGACTAAATTACATTTATGGTCAAAGCAAGTGAGGAAAGAAAACTTTGTTTCTTCCTTAGATGCGTATATTAAGTGTGATGCGGATACTTTTCCTCATATGAAGATCCTTTTGAAAAGTTTGGTGACCCTACCAATAACAACGTGCTTGGTTGGGCGTTCCTTTTCCACACTCAAGAGGTTAAAATTATAACTCAGAAACACTATGGGAAATAAAGTGGTTTAGCTGTGCTCTACATTCATTAAACATTTTTTATAAATGCAGACGAACTTATTGACGAACTTGCTAAAATACCAAGAAGATTAGAACTTATATTGTGATTTTTTTAATTTTTGGAAATTATTTTTTTATTGTGTTATATGAAGGGTTCTGACCTAATCCTAATTGCTGAAATCACGCATTATGGAATTTCTTCCAAAATAGGTTCTCTGAAGCTATAATATAGCAATAGATAGAATAAGTACATTTGTGGTTAACTCCTTTTCTGAAGTATATATTTTTTGTTAAAAGTAGAAACAACAATGAAAACACCATTTGCAGCTGGGCATTTCATGAATGCAATGTATTAAATTCTTTCACAGATCAAAACATTTATTTTTACAGTCACGTCGCGTAAGTACACATACATGAGCATTTTTACTTGAACGGAAGCATGAGTTGCCCCCCCCCCCCCGGTGGCGCAGTGTGGTCTAAGCGATGGCCTTTGATCTTTCGGCCGTCTGAAAGGGGTCCGGGTTCGAATCCCGGTGAGGCATGGATGTTGTGTTTGTCTTACGGCACTGGTTCTCTCCCTTCCCTGGAACCAGTGAACCGTAATTAGGGACGGGCGACTGCTTATAGCCCATTGAGTTCCTCACGGTGGTCGTTAAACATCCAATCAAAAAAAAAAAAAAAAAAAAAAAAAGTACTGCCTTCATTTTATCACATTTCAAAAGATGTAAAGGCTTGCGGTTATTCTGCTACAATAGCATTGAGCTTCAGCACTTGTTTTATTATCTGATCCGTATGAAATGGAATAAAGAAAAATGGAAGTAATAAAAGGGGGGGGATGCAAGTGCGACCTCAAGTATTGATTGTTTTTATAAAGTTCCGCCTTTTATGCCCTAACCGCACAGAAACCGTACAGCTGAAGTGACTAACGCTGGCTTTTGATATTATCCCAATTCTACCGTCCTTGTATTAGCCCTACAAATTATATAAAGTGACCTGTGTTGTTTATGCCTCGCCGGTTTTCCAGAAAATCGGTAATATGTTCTTCAGAAAATTTTGAGTAATGTGGATGTATCGGAGTTTCAATGCACGTTTTATTTTCCTCCAAGTATTTGTGTTTTTCAGCCCAGTAGCGTGATGGAAGCTTTTTCACAATTTCTTTGATGAGAAAATGTCAGCTGCTACATTAGGTAGGTGATAAAATCATCAGGTATCTTTTTGTTTGTATGACAACAGCTGTTGGCAGTTGCCTCAACCTCTTCAGAGAATACGCTTCAAAATCTTGAATTTTCTTGAAATCTGTTAAAACATTCCCAATGTTTCCTTTAATGTCAGTTATTTGAGTCGCCGTCTACTAAATAAAGGAAAAGTGAAGGTTTATCAAGATGGAGTCGCTGTCAAAACATTCCCTTGGCGAAGTCGATCAAGTATCGATTAGAAAGAAAGTGAAAGAAGAAATTGATCCTTTATCACAGTTGGTTATAGATGAAGATGTCAGGAAATGTGATATATGCTTCCAGAAATTCACAGATGAATCCAGCTTTTCAAAACATGTGGAACTTCACACAAGTGAAAAATCTTTCCAGTGTGTTGTGTGTTTAAAGAAATTCACATTAAAAAGCAGTCTGCTAAGGCATGTAAAGATCCACGCAGGCGAACTTCCATACCAGTGTGATATATGTTCCAAGCATTTCAGAGAAAAGAGACATCTTTCAAACCACATGCATATTCACACAGGAGTAAAACGCTATCAGTGTGATATATGTTCCGAGAAATTCACATGGAGAGGTAGTCTTTCGAGTCACATGCACCTTCATACAGGTGAGAAACCTCACCAATGTAATGTGTGTTCGAAGAAGTTCATGTGGAAGCATTCTCTGTCAAAGCATATGAACATTCACAAAGGTGAAAAACCTCACCAGTGTGTTGTATGCTCAAAGAAATTCACATGGAAAGGTAGTCTTTCAAAGCATATGCTGCTTCACACAGGTGAAAAACCATACCAATGTGATGTGTGTTTTGAGAGGTTTTCTGGGAGACGTGGCCTTTTTAAGCATAGGCTCCTTCATTCAAGCAAAAAACTACACCAATGTGATATATGTTTAAAAAAATTCAAGGCAAAAGGTAGCTTTTTAAAGCATAAGCTCTTTCACACAAGTGAGAAACGTTTTCAGTGTTCTGTATGCTCGAAGCAATTCAAGGATAATAGCACTCTTACAAGGCACATGATTCTTCACTCTGGTGAAAAATCTCACCAGTGTGATGTATGTTTAAAGAAATTCACATGGAAAGGTGGTCTTTTGAGTCACATGGTGCTTCATACAGGTGAAAAATCTCACCAGTGTGATGTGTGTTCTAAGACATTCTCAAGGAAACACAATCTTTCAAGGCATATGCTCCTTCACACAGGTCAAAAGTCACATCAATGTGTTGTATGCTCAGAGAATTTCTCCAGGAAAGGGAATCTCTTGAGGCATATGCTCCTTCATACAGGTGAAAGCCCTCACCAGTGTATTGTATGTTCACACAAATTCTCAAGGAAAGAGAATCTTTCAAGGCATATGCTCCTTCATGATGATGAATAACTGTAGCAGCATAATATGTGCTTAAAAACGAACACATGTGACTTGATTGTTCTGCACCATATGTGGATCCATGTCCTCAACCTTTACTAACCCTCTGCTGGATGCTCTCTTCCACAACTTCGCTTCAAGTCTCCTCCATGTCACCCCAGCACAAGTATGAATTTCATCCAGGCTAATGGTTTGGTTGTCAAACAATGGTTAGCTCATACATACCACTGTGATGTTACATGGATGATCAGTAAGTGGTACAAGCAAATTCAGAATTTATATTCTGTTTACTTTGAATATTCTATCGATTTCTCATGTATTATGAGGAATATTTGGTAAATGTGTTGATTAGCGTCCTAAATTATTTCGTCGGAAAAATGTTAGTACCTGGAAAAAGTGCAATGTATAGATTTTAGAGTAGGGAAACTAATGGCAAATGGTGCAGAAATTTCATATTTTAAATGTGTTTTAAAGATTTTTGTCGTAATATTGACCTGTGAGTACCATGCTGTAAAGAGAAGCTACGGTAGGGCTAACGCATCGCTCCGGCGATGATGTGAAGCTTTGCTCCATTAAAAGGAAAGTTCGCTGCTGTTCTGCAATGACTGGTGGAAGAGTACAAGAGAAAGCGGTTACATTGTTGGCCTGAGAGTGATAAATGTTGTTGTGATATGCTAAAAAAAATAACTCCACATTATCAACCCTTTATGTTGTTGTATCCTGTACGTTGTTAGTAGGATAAACTGGATGAACCCTGGTTGATTTGCAAAAGATACATATCAGTGAGATAGAAACTGACCTGCAAAGAAAGTATTAACAGGAGAACCAAAATTGCACTGGCACAGCAAATCACCTATGAATGGAAGCCGTTCAAGGCAGAACCGAAAGTTATACTTCCCCAGTTTTCTGTACAGTACAACATAGAAATTCATATTTGTACTTTCTATTTCGAAAAAGGGAAACGTATGCAAAAGAACAAAAAATTTGTCAACATCTGCTTTAAAAACAATGACAAAAGATGAACGAACAATATTCTGTGGCGTATGAGTACAAGGTTCACTCTCTTAGCAAGAAGTACATGGTTGCACTCGTAGTCGTCCATGCGTGAATTACGCGCCACAGTGAATCTTCCTTTCAATGCAGCGAGGCTTGACATCGTCGCTGTAGCGATATGTTAGGCCTACCTCAGAGTCTTTTCATGGCATTGCACTTACAGGTAAATATTACGATAAAAATCATTAAAAGACATTTACAATATGAAATTTTGGTAAATGTGTACTTTAGCGTCCTAAATTATTTCGTCGGAAAAATTTAACTGGGTGACAAAGTGCGACGTACAATTTTTTCAGCATGCAAAATAATGGAAAATAATTTTTCCAAAGTATTTACCTGGGAGTGCGATAGTTTGGAAGAGTACGTGCGGTAGGCCTAGGACGACGTCGAGGTGGAGTCCGGTGAATGGAAGCTTCGTTGAGAAGGGCAAGTAACAGGCTGAAGAATACAGAAGGAAGCGGTTGAGAAGTACGTAGCCATCGAAGTGTCTTGTAGGAATACGCGGAAGGAAAGAGGGCCGCCCCGGTGGCGCAGTGGTCTAAGCGATGGCCTCTGATCATTCGTCCGAAAGGGGTCTGGTTTCGAATCCCGGTGAGGCATGGATGTTGTGTTTGTCTTACGGCACTGGCTCTCTCCCTTCCCTAGAACCAGTGACCCTAAATTAGGGACGGGCGACCGCTTATAGCCCATTGAGTTGCTCACGGTGGTCGTTAAACCTCCAATCAAAAAAAAAAAAAAAAAAAAAAAAAGGAAAGAGGTCGGTTTTACGCTGCATTGTAAGTTTTTTTAAAGGGTAATTTTGAGAAAGCGCAAGTACAAAATCGTCAGTCTCCACACTTGATTTCGGATTTCGTCACGGCTCAAAATTTCATCATCTGCCACAATACAAGAAGCTGTAGGCCTCTTTGCCATGTAAAGATTAAAATTAGCGGTCGCCACTCGCCACGTGGCGACTACATAAAATAAAATGTCCAGTATAAAAAATTACTTTAGTCGCCTCGCTCAAAAATTTGTCTTTTTTCATTGCTAAAGAATTTATTAGCATTTTTTAAAACTCTCTAGTTATAGGAAATGCATTTTCAAATCATCCAACTCACGCGCTGTGAAAATCAGCCCTTTTCTCCGCAAATAAGTGGGTACGATCTATTTACAGAAATCCCTCTTCAAGAACGGGGGCGGCTGTTTGTTTTTCCACCTAAGTTGGGGCACAAAGTAATCCTATCGGGAATGAACACCTGTGGCTTTAGATGGAACTGTGGCTTCACAACCCGTCGTCAGCAGCTTGTTTTTAAAGTTTGGTTTCTCTGAAAATACACGATTTTCCTTTGCTTAGGCACTTCATTCTTATCATCAAACAAAATGGGCAATCATTTTCCCTTTTGTTTACAAAAATAAATCAAAGGTAGAAAATCCGGACTTCACTTTCTCCCGCCAGGCGCCGTCTTTCATTCCACGCAGAGTCTAGTTTCCTTAACACGTGTGAAGTTCGCTTTAAACAAAATAAAAAAAAAACGCTTGCTCTGCCCCTCAATACAGTAAAATGTTACTAAGGAATGGGTACACACAAGTTTTACTGCGAAATTAAGTATCAGAAATCAGTACTGTATTGTTCACTCTGCGTGATAGTCATTTTACGGGTCACGGTAAAAGCCGATTCCATCACGGGCGGAATAAGTACCGATTTTGAAATTTAATTTAGCTTTAAAAAAGCGGAAAAGAAAAATTACTTTCTGTATTAATTGGTTTTGAAGAACAGGCTGTTAGAAATAACAAAAACTGCGATCACTAGAAAATACTTAAATACGAAGTTGCTTTTTTCACTATTACTGAAGATTTTAAAAACGAGAATCATAATCAGAAAAAATATAACAAATAAAAATATAACCAGAAAGTGAAAAAAAGCGCATCTTGGGGTAAGAAAAATACAAAATTTAGAAAACTACGGAACATTTTCATCCGTTCTGAAACAATCATTTTCAGGCGACGAACGACATGAAGATGCCCAAATTATATCGAACAAATGTCGGAACATTAATAACATCCAATAAACAGTCCCAAAAATGTTTGATGAATGCTAGAATTTTGAAAACATGAAAATAAACTTTGAACAAATATTGAATAACATTATTTTTTAGATTTTTTATTTTCGTAGTATATTTGATGTTTCCCGTATTCCGTAGTGACTAGGGAGAATTCGTAGTATTTGGAAGGTCTGTAGTGGGCAAACAGGAAAAATGACAAATCATTAAAATTCTACCAAAACTGAACATTTTCTCAAAAAAAAACAAAAAAAAAAAAACAATTCAAACCTGACACTGGGTTCAAAAACCGGACAGAATCTGATGGAATCAGGATACTCTGCAAGGGTTTTTATTTTCGTCATGACTATTTTTTCAACACCTGTGAAGGTTTATCAATGTTTTTAATGTAATATTTATTAGAACAACCCAGAAAATTATTGAATATTTTCTGTTAGTGGTCAGGAATCATTGCTAGTCTAAAATAAAGTGATCAGGTTGGTACCACAAAATGATTCTGCTTTAAGATATGAAATTCATTTTTGAAAGCAAAGCTATACAGAGCATTGTGGGCAATGTTCTTGATGACAAGACAATGCTCATGCAAAGAATGACTTCAGAAAAAACAGCAAATTAAATAAAGTAAGCCAAAGTAAGTACTGGTTAAAAATTTTAACCCATCCACTACAATCAATTTATGGTGGAGAGATTGAGAGATTTTATTTGTGAACATAGCGAGATACCGAATAAAAATGATTACCTAAATTATCTTTCCAATAAAAACTGTCTAGAAAATTTGGTTGATGTGGTTGAAGAAAAATATAACTTTTAAGATTATATTTATTCTTGTAATTGCACTGGACAATAAGCAGTGGACCCTTGTAACTACTAAGCTTAAATTTAACTACGTCTAAATAAATGAAAGGTATACAGTGCAGTGATAAAATGTGTATATAACACGAAATAGCCGTAAGGAATGTGGCCACTAGATTTTGTCCACCCACTGGCCAGTGGCCACTTGAAAAAATCACCAATTTTAATCTTTACTGCCATGGTATGATATCGGAATTGAAGAAAATTGTTTATTTTGAAAAATATCCGTTTTACAAGGAAAAAATTTGTGTACGATGCAGGGAATAACAGCAGAATTACAAACGAAGTGCTTAAAGAAATCACCTAGCACTGCACATCTTCCAAACCATAACCAAAACTTTGGGTTCAGCTGGAAACAAAACTTCTTCCTCAAAACTTCTGTCATACATAAATTCATTTACATTCCTTAAATTATTTCCATATGGAGACACTGTGAAACTATTAATAACAATATTCCACACATATATTTCTCAAAAATTAGTAAAACAGGTTTGAACTACTTATACTTGTGCACGATTACACGACGCATCACACTGTTCCGAAAAATACACCCCACTCCTGTTGTATTCTTCCGTGCATTCACTACCAACTCATACTCCGTTCCGACACACGGAACCTTCACTTGGCGGCCGTTAGCATTGCTTCAGCTTCCCGCACCAACTACTGCAAACCATCGTACTCGCAGGTTAATACTTCGGAAAAATTCTTTCCTTTCATCTAAAAATACTATATTTTTGCACCTTTCTCCATTATTTTGTATGCTTTAAAAATTGTATGTCGCACTTTTCCCACACAGTTATATTTTTCCGACAAAATAATTTAGGATGCTAAAGTACACATTTACCAAAATTTCTGCACCATTTACGATCAATTTCCTTATCTAAAATCTGTACATCGCACTTTTCCCAGGTACTAACGTTTTTCCGAAAAAGAATTTAGGACGCTAATCTACACATTTAACAAATATTTCTTCCTTCATTGATTGATTAGTGATTAGCTCTTTTAGCAGTTTTGGTTGGACTTCTGATTATCAGCTTTTTGAAACATCACTCCTCTGTTTAAATAAGGCATGTGCACACCCACCACTATGGGGCAATGTAACTAGCTCAACTGCTAAAGAAAGGCAATAAAAACTGGGGGGGGGGGGATCGTACAATTCATAGGTATTTTTTTCATATGGAATATATTTGAAATAAAAAAAGAACAAATCAATATATGAGCTGTCGGCTTCAAATTTCTGGCATAACAAAAGACAAGGCATTTCTTGAACAGGTTACTTGTTCCTGAATGGTCAACTATCATGTTTCTGAGCAATTTCTTTCATTCTGTTGACTGACTTATTTTGATTAATTTCTAGAAGTGATTATAATACTACATTTTTTGGAACATATGTCAAAACAAAAATTCCAAGAGCCTGTCGACCAATTGTTTTAACCAAGTGTGATTGAAAAGTATTCGGTTGTTGGTAAGAAAGTTTTTGCTGCCTTCATAGATTTAGAGAAAGCTTATGACCGAGTAAATAGGACACTTTTATGGAAGGTATTTGAATGAATATGGTGTTACTGGGAATCTACTTAACAGTGTAAAAGCCATGTATGCTGGCAGTACAGCTTGTGTACGAGTGAATGGTGTTTTATCAAAATGGTTTTCTATTGATGCAGGAGTCAGACGTTGTGTAATGTCACCATGGCTGTTTAATATATTTATGGATGCATGATTCCAAAATAGATAATACTGCTTTATGTCTTGGTGATATCCGTGTATGCAGATTGCTATATGCTGATGATACTTTCCTGTTGGCAGAGAGCAAAAGGGAGTTGCAGAGTATGTTGTCCCGGATGTATGAAGTTGGCATGAAATTCAAACTGAGTATAAATAAGGGAAAACCCAAAGTTGTGGTTTTTGAGAGAGGAACTGGTTGTACTGAATGTAATATAAGTCTAAATGGCACAGTGATTGACCAGGTGAATGAGTTTGTGTATTTAGGAAGCATTTTTGACAGAGAGAACAAATTGGATTTTGAAATGAGTCCACATGGCTGTGTATGAAAGTGTAATTGTTCCTACTCTGATGTATGGTAGTGAAACCTGGGTACTACAGAAGAAGCATAGGAGTCGTTTGTGTGCTGGAGAAATGCGTTACTTACCGGCAGTTTGTGGCAAGACACGTTCTGATTGTGTGAGGAATAAAGATGTGTTGCGGTTGTGTAATGTGGAGCAAAATGTTGTTAGCAAATTGGAGACTAATATGCTTCAGTGGTTTGGCAATGTTCAAAGAATGAGTGATGAGATGCTTACTAAGAAAATCTTTTTAGCTGAAGTGGCAGGAAGGAAAGGCAGATGAAGGCCAAGGAAGTCATGGGAGGATCAGATTCAGGAATGTCTGCATGAGAAAAAGATCATGAGTGTGAAGTACAAAAGATCTTGTGTACAGCATGTGGTGGATGTCAGTGAAGCCCGAGTTGTATGTCAAAATCGTTGTAAATGGAGAAGTTTGATACGACAACAGTAAGAAAAAATTATCTGGTAGTTTGTATTTCTTTGTGAAGCTAACCTCTGAATATCAGAAAACAGCTTAGTGATATTATGATGAATTTTTGCAACTGATATCTATTTTACATATTTATAAATTACATAACAAGTAAATGTAAGTAGATCACACTAGTTACTTTCAGAGATTATAACTTTTTCAAAGAAGTTGGGAGCTTTCAACCTTGTCTTAGGTCTTCATCATGCCAACGGAGGACTGAGACGGTTTCCAGATTCTATGTTTGAATTTTTGTTGTTGTTTTTTTTTTTTTTTTTTGCCAGATTTTAAAATGGATCTCTAGATCATCATGATGTAAAGTGGAGATTCTGAATTGTAAGTCTTTGGGCCGAAAAGAATTTCCAGGCTTTCACGGTAACTGAGGGTTATTGGTAAAAATTCAAACGTAGAATCTGGAAACAATCTTAGTCCTCCATTGGTGTGATGAAGACCTAAGACAAGGTTGAAAGCTCCCAACTTATGAACTTCTTTAAAAAAATTAATCTCTGAACATAACTAGCATGATCGTCTTACCTTTATTTGTTATTTCTCATTACCTGTTTTGCCAGTCATCTTCATAAACGACCTAATTCTTAGCACTTTTCTTTAAGAACCGTACAAAATCTTTTGAATGAACTGTAACAATTCTTTGTAGAAACAGAAAAGGCGTGCTGTTACTCTATAACCTTTGAAATAAAGACAAGCTAAGGGAGAAAATTTGTGTTGCCTGGGTTCAGCAAAGGCATGTCTTTTTTTTACTAACATGCCTTTGCTTAACTGAAAATACATTAATCAGCATATTTCCTAACCATATCAGTACATGGTTAGGATATATTACATGGAATCAGTTAATTAAAATGTTTTCCAGTAATCAATAAAGGAACTTTTTTGTAAAAAGGAAATAAAATTTATACTTGTTCCAGCACAGTTTTATGAATCTAGCAGTCTCGATCGACTGTGTCAGCAGCATTGAGTGTTCTTCCATTTGGCACCAAGATGAAAAGGCTTTATTAAATTTTGCCAACTCTTAGGTAACCAACATAGAGCTAACTGACCGTGGGAAAAGCGTGGGTGTTATTAGTTTCCATTAAGGGCTTCATATAATTTATACGATTTTCTTCATGAGAAGTTTTTTGTGGTATTATGATGTTGTATCAGTTGTTGGAGCACATACTTTTGCTGTTTGAAATTGTGAAAAGGAAATTTGAAAATTGGTATATACCCACTGTGATGCTTTGGCAACTAACATTTGCAATAGAACGTAAGGTTTTCACGGCATAGGTATCTGCTACATGGAACTTCCAGTTTCGTGACTCTCTGCTTGACTTTATGAATAGATCTTGCAGAGATCAAGATGTGAAAAATGCTTTTTGCACCATTAATTCATTTGATTATAAATTCCTTTTGAACTGTGTCGCAAGAGTGTGGTGTTGAAGAACAACAGAGTTGTATAAAAATGAAATGTATCTGCTTACACAACCCTGAAGCAGAAAACTTGCTGCAGACCCACGAAACACAAACCAATGACGACAGTAAGATAAGTTAAAGAATAATCAATAAAACAATAAATAATTATTGGAATATCAGATTCCAACGAGGACAAAATAAGTACATTAAAATTGAATGTATAACAATGCGTCTGAAATTGACCTTTATGGCAAAATATTAATATATTGGACAATGAACCTCATAAAAACAAAACTAATTAATGAAAATTTTTATATCCAGAAAAGAAGTTCCATTAATGAACCTTCAAAAATTATAAATAGCATTTTTAACTTAATTCAAAAATCATAAAATATGTAAGGAAAAGATTTTAATTTAATAAATGGCAATACAATTTAAATTCTATGTAAACAAAACTGTTGATACAGTTCCTATACATTGAGACAGGCCTCAATAAAATCCAGATGGCAGAACCGTCTGTAAAAACAAAAGAACGCAGAAGATATTATTAAAAATAATTGAATGTTTTTCAAGTAAAAATAGAATTAAGAATTTTAATCTCAGTGATGTCTTGAGTAAGTGTTTCAATTGCTGTAAACAGCATTTTTATTTGTTTTTTAATCTACAAGCAAAAACTATCTGCACAATCTGCTAATAATTTGGAAACTCTGTATGCAACGTACGCTTGTACATCTACATTCTGCTACTCTGAAGAACAGTATATTTGAAAATGCACAAAAATCAGTTCAAAAACAAGCATGACTTTGATTTTTCAACAGCATGTTTAGAAATCTAGTAAAATCTAATGAAATCTTCATTAAGAGGGAAATATTCCTTAAACTTTGATGATCCAATTATCTTTTCATATGAAATATTTGGTAGGGCTAGCACTCCCTCCACCCAACATGAAGCAGACGATACCTATGCCGTGAAAACAACTTTATGTGCTATTGCAAATGGCAGTTGAGCATTGCAGTCAGTAGGTACCAATTTTCAAATTTCATTTTGACAAATTTAAATGGCAAAAGTGCATTATCTCTTGGCTGATATGGCATCATAATATCACAAATAACTGGAAAACATGGGTTTCATGAAGAGACTTGGGTGAATTGTATGAAGCCCTTAATGGAAACCAAGGTTAGTAGACTCCAAGGTTATGGTTATTCAACACTTCCGCTGGTCACTGTTTCAGGGGTCTTCTTCGTGACATCACACCCTTGAGTGTAAGGCTGCTTGCTCGCTTACTTAGTCTGACAACTGTTAAATATTGCATCTCACATCCAAGAATTTGAAGCTCCATTTTCATAGCAAAGCAATTTTCTTTTTTCTGGATATATGTTGAACATTCCTTGTGTGTGCATGCTGCTAGCAATGTGTCCAAATTATTGTTCAAACACCAGAAAGAATGGCATTCATTACTGTAGGTTTTTGAGAAATGGAGTTTTACTCAACAAAAAATATCTTGCTAACCAAAGAAAACAGGTAATAATTGAAGTCATGGTTATTCTCAGAACATATACAGTTACCAAACTGAAATGTTTTCACTGTGTGTTTTGTAATGATGTTGCTGCTATTGTAATTAAGTTGTTTAAAACACCACTTATTAGTTTTGAAGGCTCATTTATGGCTCTGCTTTTTTTTTTTTTTTTGGATGTAATAACTTTCTTTAATTAGTCTTTTGTTCTTATGAGATTCATAGTCCAATATTTGATTTCTTCCCATAAAGGCTCACATTTGCAAAACTGCATATGATTTGCTAATACACTGTTTTGATCTTTGTTATTAATAGCCATTTAATGTTCTTTAATTCTAATTTCCAATTTTCAAGACGTTTCTTTTCGAAAATTGGATATCAGAATTAAGGAACATCAAATGGCTATTAATAACAAAGATCAAAACAGTGTATTAGCAAATCATATTCAGTTTTGCAAATCATATTTAGTTTTGCTTTATGGGAAGAAATCAAAATATTGGACTATGAATCTCATAAAAACAAGAGACTAATTAAAGAAGGTTATTACATCCAAAACAACAGTGTCATCAATGAGCCTTCAAAACTAATAAGTGGTGTTTTAAACAACTTAATTACAACAACAGCAACATAATTATAAAATACACAGTGAAAACATTTCAGTTTGGCAACTGGCAACAGTTTGAGGAACTTGGAATCAGTGTGAGAAACCTGGCAACAACATTCAAATTCTTCAGAAGTAAACAAAATTTTTGTTAATATTTCTATACATTGAGAACAAACAGACTTTGACTTACATCAAGAGGCCAGAAAGTCTGTAAAAATAAAAAAGAACTCAGAGGGAAGGAAGATTAAACAAAATTTCTTCAAGTGGAACTAGAACCAAAAGAAATAGGTCTATGCCCTGGAGAGAGAGAGAGAGAGAGAGAGAGTGTGTGTGTGTGAGACAATAACCACTTTATCTTCCAACCCAGATTCTGTTTCTTGATCATATTGTGATTTATTATTTGACAATAATTTATTTCACCCATCCCAGAAGTTTGATATTAATATAAATAAATGCAGTGTCAAATATTCAATAATTTATTAAATAAAATATATTAAGAATTCCTTTTATCTATTAAATATTATTTTAATTTTTTCTTGAATAGATCTATATTATTGATAGATATAAGATATTGAGGTAATCCATTCCAGAAGGCCAGACCTAAATTATTGGTGTTTGTTTTAATATTTTCTGCATGTGGAAATATAGATACTAATTTGGATCTTTTTCTTGTAGAATGTTGATGTATGTGTGTATTTATCGAGACCAGATTTCGATAGAGACCATATTTGATTCTCTTGAACATTATTTTTCCCAAATTATAATCACGTAGTTGTTGTATTGTTAATATATTAAATTTATTAGGGTGTAACTGCTGTATTAAAAACTGTTGTAAATTGATGGTTTCTATTTGATATTAACTCCAGTAATCTTGGCCAGAGTGGTGAGTTATGGCCAAACCCCTCCAAAATGACTCCACAACTTAAATCTTGGCCCTCAGTCTCCGGCAGCTGGAATGTACCTGGCCAAGGCAGCGGCCAGTGCGACATGAAGGCAGAGGGTGCTAAGAATCCCCGGAGGACCGGACTAGGCTGCCATCTCATGCTGACCTTGGCAACGTACAATGGACGCTCCCTATCTTCTGATTCAAGGCTTCTTGAATTGGAAGAGGAACTACAAAGGATCAAGTGGGACATCGTGGGGCTAAGTGAGGTAAGGAGAAAAGGAGAAGATCTCATCGAAATGAAAAGTGGACATCTCTTCTACTATCGTGGGACAAATACTGGCAGAACTAGTGGTGTTGGATTTATAATAAACAAGAAACTGAAGGATAAAGTTGTAGAAGTTGAAAGTTCCTCTGACAGAGCTGCACGGCTTGTTATCCAACTCTCGAAAAGATACCAGGCTCAGATTATTCAAACTTATTCACCCACCACAAGTCATCCTCAAGAAGAAATTGAAGAATTTTATGAGGAAATTTGTCATCTAAATAATAAAGGTAAGCAGCACTTGAAAATAATTATGGGAGATTTCAATGCAAAAATAGGGCAACGGCAACAGAATGAAACTTCAGTAGGTAAATTCGGTCACAGCAACAGAAACCAGCGTGGAAATACTCTCGTTGAGTTTGCAGAGGCAGAAGGGTTTTTCATCTTGAACTCCTTCTTCAAGAAAAAGCCACACAGGAAATGGACATGGAGACATCCAAATGGGACGACAAGTGAAATTGATTTTATTATGTGTAACAAAAAATTCGTCATAGAAGACTGCAGTGTGCTAAACAAGTTCAACACAGGTAGTGACCATAGATTGGTGAGATGTAAGATGCACCTCAACACTAAACTTGAACGTGGCAAGCTCATAAGACAAACAAAATCTATTGACATAACCAACCTTAAAAAACACCATAATACCTTCAAATTGGAACTGAAGAACAGGTTCTCTGCTTTAGAAGGCCTAACATCGGAAGAAGTGGACATCTCTGAAGTTAATAGGAAAGTAACCAAAGCTCTTATGGAAACAGCAACAAAATTAGCTGGGTCTAAGAACAAGTTGCATGTAAATAAATTATCAGGAAAAACGAAAATGTTGATGCAAAAAAGAAGAGAGATGAGGACAACTAAAGAAGATGTGACTTCCAAAGTGGAATATATAGAGCTATGCAAGACAGTACGAAAAAGTATCACTGAAGACGTAAGAAAATTCAACTGTGAACTAGTGAGGAACGCAATTGAAAACAACCAAAGCCTAAAGATAGCAAAGGGACATCTCAGTAAGGGAAGAAAACAGATTATGGCACTGAGAAAAGAAGATGGTTCTGTAACAAGAAATAGAGGCGAAATTTTGACAAGAGTGAAAGATTTCTACTCCAAATTATATGAAAGGGATGATACATGCACTCCAGACATCATGAAAGATACCAGTACCAGAGTTCCTCCAGTCCTTCCAGCAGAAGTTGCACATGCAATCAAGAACATGAAGCGGGGAAAAGCTCCAGGAGAAGATGGAATTACTGTAGACATCATACAAGAAGCAAGTGGAGAAATTGAAACAGTACTCTCCCAAATTTTCACTCGATGCCTTAATGAAGGAAAGATTCCTGAGGATTGGAACACCGCTACAATGATCCTGCTACATAAGAAAGGTGGCATTGAGGATCTCGGAAACTACAGACCTATCAGCCTCTTATCAGTAGTTTATAAAATCTTCACTAAAGTTCTTTCACACCGCTTGAAGGTAACACTGGACATGGCTCAACCGAGAGAACAAGCTGGATTCAGGAGTGGCTACAGCACAATAGATCATATCCATGTGCTGAGAGAACTAATTGAAAGAGCGAGGGAATATGAACTTCCATTGTGCATGGCTTTTATCGATTATGAAAAAGCCTTTGATTCGGTGAAACCATCAGCAGTTACAATGGCTCTGAAAACCTGCGGTATTGAAGATGCATACATTAATATTATTAATAACATCTATGAAAATGCAAGTGCAAAGATTAGGCTGTTTGAAAATACAACACACATAAAAATTGGAAAGGGAGTGAGACAAGGTGACACCATATCTCCGAAGCTCTTTAATGCCACTTTGGAGGGTGTTTTTCAGTCACTGAGCTGGGAAAACAAGGGGATAAAGATTAATGGAGATTATCTAACCCACCTTCGTTTTGCTGATGACCTAGTCATTTTTGCAACTAGCCCATCAGAGCTGCAGAGTATGATCCAGGTACTTGCTGACAAGAGTAAAGAAGTGGGATTAAAAATGAACTTTCAGAAGACCAAAGTGATGTTCAATGCTTTTACAAGAAATGAAGATTTATCGATTGATGGAGAAAAGCTGGAGATAACAGACACGTACGTTTATCTTGGACAGCAGATATCAAGTGAGGGTCACATTGATGAAGAAATTAATCGGCATACAAAACTTGCCTGGAGAGCTTTTGGAAGAAACAGCATAATTTTCAAGAGCAATATGCCATTATGTCTTAAAAGAAAAGTGTTTGATCAATGCATCCTTCCAGTGCTTACGTATGGTGCAGAGACGTGGACCTTAACTAAAAGAGACATACAAAGGCTGCAGACAACTCAAAGCAGCATGGAGAGGTGCATGCTTGGTGTAACCAGGAGAGATAAGAAGAGGAACTTGTGGATCCGAAAAAGGACAAGAGTGGAAGACATCATGATCAGAGTTAAATCCCTGAAATCGCAATGGGCTGGACATACTGCCAGAAGGACAGATCATCGATGGACAGCCGAAATTTTAGATTGGATTCCAAGGGACAGGAAAAGACCCAGAAGAAGACCACATGGGAGATGGGTGGATGAAATTCGAAAGTATGCAGGGGTGACATGGAGGAGACTGGCACAAGACAGACCGTTGTGGAGGAAACTTGGGGAGACCTTCGTCCAGCAGTGGATTGATAATGGTTGACAATGATGATGATGATGAATCTAAAAAAATTATTTTGTAGTATTTGTAATTTTTTAATATTATACTTGGTAGATTTGCCCCATATTAGTATGCAGTAAGTAAAATATGTTTGTATTAAAGATGCATATAACAGCAACATTATTTTAGGGTTAAACCGTTAAATTATTCAGACTGATAATCCCAATATTCCTTGAGATTTTATTGGATAAAGTATGTATATGTTTATTCCATTTTAAATCATTTTGTATTATAGTACCTAAATATTTATGATGCCTAACAACTTTGATATAATTTCCATTTAGAGCAACCCCCTGAAATATAGGTTGAATATCCTTTTTCTAGAAAAAATGATAAGTTTTGTTTTGTAAGAATTAATGGCTAATTGATTTGAAGAAAGCCAATTTGTAATTCTTGCAAAATATCTTTCAAATTAATTAGTAAGGGTGTTGATATCATTTTTATGTATTAAAATAGTAGCATTATCTGCATATAGTATTAAATCTGCATTTTGTTATAAATTAAATGTCATTAATATAGTTATTGGAAAATGATAGACCTAAAATCGAGCCCTGTGGGACCCCGGCATTATTAAGTTGTGTATATTTATCCTTCTTAAGATTGAATCAACATTATTAAGTTGTGTATATTGTTGCCATTCTGTAAGATAACATTTAAAAAGGTATAATGCTGTCCCCCTTATCTGAGAATGTCAGCTATAAAACTGCAGATTTCCAGATATTGTCTTGGATATTTTAATGATTTTACATTGTATACCTTAGTAAAGTTTTTTGTGGTCATGCAAACTACAAAATTTTTTGCTATAAACTTTTTGGTTCATTTGGGTGATGGTTCTAGCCTTTACTTGGAGCCAGTAATAACAAATATCGGTGTCAGTAACTCTTTGTAGCCTTTGATGTTTATGGGAGTGGGGGCTCTAAGACTGGATAAAAATGTCTGAAGAGAAGCTCAGCAAAAAAATTATGCCTTGTATCTTTGAAAAGAGTGAAGTCATACCAATGTATTGCTGTTTACTTCCTACTGGAATAAAAGCAGATCACTCTGATTTTTGAAATCAAAATGAAAATTTGCATGTGTGAGAACTTTTATTCCACTGAAGATGCACAAAAGTATTTAAACTGTCACTGCTTAAACCACATTAGAGTCTAACTGAATTCTCTGCGCCGCCCCGGTGGCGCAGTGGTCTAAGCGATGGCCTCTGATCATTCGTCCGAAAGGGGTCCGGGTTCGAATCCTGGTGAGGCATGGATGTTATGTTTGTCTTACGGCACTGGCTCTCTCCCTTCCCTGGAACCAGTGACCCTAAATTAGGGTCAGGCGACTGCTTATAGCCCATTGTGTTGCTCACGGTGGTCGTTAAACCTCCAAAAAAAAAATAAAAAAATAAAAAGCTCTGCTTTTTAGGTTTGTGAACATTTCATTAAAAATGACTTTCAGCACACTTCAGAGTACTATGGTGATACAGTTATGTAATTTTGCTATATCATAGGACTTAAGACTGGGAAAGAGCTTATAGTGTAGATTTCACTATCAAGGTTTTGGCTAAATTCCATTCCAGGGTGATTCGCCCCGAGTATATTTGTCTGTAGCAGCATCTCATCAAAAAGAACCACATGCAAAAAGTAAAAGAACAGAGTTTTCTTAGATTGAGGCTGCTATTGCCCAAAGTATTGAGAGCCAACAGATTTATGAAGAAACAAATTGTTTCAACTTGCTTGCCAAGCTTCTTGAGTACACAAAAATTTCCATTCCCGAGAAATAGGATACACTAGATAAAGATAATAAGGTAGTGTTTGTTTTATATAAAATAGAAGTAATGCCTTCAATTATATCATCTGCTCTAGCTAATTTAAATGTGTCTGCACATCATAAAAGTCACGAAATTCACAAGTTACGAAAATACCAATTTCTTACTAAGATTGAAAGTGTAAATGATATGTATTCAGTTTTGCAGGAACTTTAGGGTTTATAGGAAATACAAAATAAAGAAAATTCAGTTTCAAATGTGGTTCTGTAGTAAGTGAAATGCTGAATGTGTACTACCAGGCAAACAGAAAGATCTTGTGCAATTTATTTCTGAGCAAACTCCCTAAAAATAATTATCAGCACTCGGGGAATGTTTCAATTTGATGTTGTTTGGTGTATTCTGTATCAGCTCGTACATACAGATTTTTACTTAACAGCAGTTATATAATTTTGCTATATCCTAGGACATTAGTTAAACTTTGTACAATGTACAATGTCAGTCCCAAGTTTGAGCAGTACAAACAAAATTTAATGTTACACGTGAAAGAAAAGTTTTTATATTTGTCAGATTGTGACAAACATGTCGATGATCAATTAAGTCCACATTAAACCATTTTTCGAGTATAAAAGTGGGAATATATTAGGTATGGCCTACAACTGTGAGAAGGCTGCCACTAGAGCATATGCAGGGCTTGAAAAATTTTATGTTGGTCACCAGTCAGGTAAATATCTCACTTGCCAGCTGAAAATCAACAGCCTCGCAGAGCTCGCAAAAAAAATTAATAATAAATAAATAAAAAAAAAACCCCTCAGTTCTAAAAATGAAAAGGTAATTATAAATAGTCAAACATACAGTTATAAACAATCAGAAATAGTAATTGTTAATAGTCAAAATAGTACGTTGTAAATAGTACAAAATAGTTTCTTCTGTGCCATTATAAAAAACTTTTGAGATCATAAATACTTGAAAATTGCACTATTTTGGAATGGTGTCAAAGGGTAAGTGACGAACAACTGACACAAATATGAGTCACAACAAACAACGATGTTGTCAAAGAAATGGGATAACAAAAACAATAGGTATATCGATATTTTTCTTCCGTTATATCTCGGAAGAAAAAACCTTTTAAAGTTTGATTTGTTAAAAAATTATACATATCTCTCCAACAGTGGCGTATCTTGGGTCCGAGACCTGGGATAATCCCCCCCCTCCCCTACTTTTTTTAAATTGTTAAGTAATAGAAATAACTTTTTTTTCTAAATTTTAGGTACATGCTATCGCTAACCTAACACCAAATGATTATGAGGATTAGGAGTTTAACACTTTATTTTTTGAATATTTCATTTGTACTTGAACTCCATTCTTCTTTCCTTTTGTGTGAACTTGAGTGTTACATTTTCATAAGTTTCTTCTATGAGTACTTCTTCATATTTAAAAAGAATGTTTTTCTTTATTTGACAAAACAGCCAAGTTGTCCAAGTGTACTTGCCCATGTGTGGCTCTTTGCAGTTGTTGATGGAAACTTTAATATTAGGTCTGATAATTTGTACACTTCACTAAACACTATGTCCAATTTATTCGACTTTATGTAACAAGTAATGTCTCGCACTGATTTGTTTTTGTGTTCATCAAAGGAATAAAACATCTTCAGTTCATTTTTTGGTTGAGCTGTATCAAAATTTGAAGCATAGAGCTCTAAAAGTTCTGACAGATGTCCAGGGAAGCTTTCACAAAATTTATCAAAACAGTTTGATTACAACAAAGCCACGAATTTAAGATATAATATCACTGATTTTAATTCATCTGCACTTCACACAAACTAAAACAACTCTCGCAAAGCACGTGCTGTTATGGGCGGGACGTCAGTCACTTGCATGCCTTCTCTTTTTGAGCGAACTGTCGCCCAAAGCAATGGCCCATTCCCCTCCCCCCACACACTCATGTTGTCATGGAGACGCTAGCAGGAGATCGTATGGAAGGTCTTCGAATCAGAACAGCGAAGACTCTGGAAGAGCTGGTTGTGTTAAACCATTGGTTTTCGCTCACCAGACCGAGTCAAAGAAGAAAATCTGCATGTGTTTTTTTCACAACAAAAGCATCGACATATCTTAATACCATTGATAGGTGACTTTTATTTGTGTATATTTAATTTACTTTTATTTGTGCATTCTGGGCTGTGCAGCTAGCCTCGAATATACGTCATTGCTCTCGAATGATATTTTAGCGCTAACCTAATTTAAATGATCAATCATTGTATAATAACCAAACTCAGTTTTCTCCCTCTACAGTAGATGATTCAAGAATTCTTCAATGTTTTAGAACTTTTCCGACATCTTGAGCTATGACAGCAATTGGATAAGTGGCAGCTCGCGAGGTGCATGTGACTCTTACACTGGTTATTTATTCAGACAGCATTTGGGGAAATCATTTGACTGAACTTGGGGCTTCTTGCTTCGTGCTCCGTGTCAAGAGCACAGTTCCTGGATGTTTTGACTCGCAGAAATCGCTGTTAAATTTCTTTCACGGAGAAACCGGTTTCCCATGCTGGCGCACAAACACGTATTAGTTCTGTGAATTAAACTAAGCTTTATTTAAAAAACTTGGATGTTTTTATGTTTCCAAAAATAGGCACAATAGCGGTATAAATAATTGTTGATTGAATTTAAACTGCCCTACTGAATTTTTTATTCGTCAAATAAAACATTTCACTCATCGCAGACAATCTGATTTTTCAAGCCCTCTGCATGTGTATTTATGATGCAAAATATTAGTTCTTATAAAGATGTGGGATATACTCTTTCAGTTAGAACTATTTCAACTAATTTACTTTTAAGATGTGGGACATACTCTTCCAGTTAGAACTATTTCAACTAGTTTACTTTTAAGATGTGGGACATACTCTTCCAGTTAGAACTATTTCAACTAGTTTACTTTTAAGATGTGGTACATACTCTTCCAGTTAGAACTATTTCAACTAATTTACTTTTAAGATGTGGGACATACTCTTCCAGTTAGAACTATTTCAACTAATTTACTTTATGAATACACTGTTAAAGGGCTAGAAGTGATTGTCTTTTTTGTTTTTTGCATTGCGAATGACATTAATAGAAAGCTGTTTCATTGTTTTGGAAACCACCAAAAGTTAGCATTGTATACCAGCATCCAGTTGATCCTACAAGACCTTTGTTTTTCATTATTAGTCCCATTCATAGTATCATAGATTGTGCAAGTAACAATTGGCTCAATCAGAAAAATGGGGTTGGGAAGTGCATGTATTTCCCAGATTTCAGTGAGAAATCATTAGGTTTAAGTGGAAAACCTATTCTGAGAGTAGCAACATAAGCTGACAGCTACATGAGTTAGAATCTGGAAACATTGTTAAATATGCTACTTCTTTATCAGAAAAAGCTTTGAGTCCAACAAATTTAAAACATCAAAATGTTAAATTAGTTTTGCAACTAATAAACATTCAGCTTGCAGAAGGCCTCACCATAGCAAGTGAAAAAAAAAAAAAATGGCATACCTCATTCAAAAGATACAGCTGAATAATTTTGAATAATGTGCAGATGGTTTGATATCCTTAATGTGCACACATTTTTTTAAGGTAAAAAGAAAAGGAATAAATATCAAGAACCTTGAACATGATCCCGAGATGATAAAAAGGTGGTCTGGAGTACATTTTTAGATTGGATCAAATGTTGAGAATCCATTGGTTGCATTACTGGGATTTTCAGCAAAGAGAATTCACTGGTTCTGAAAGAAGCTACATATGCAGTATTAAAAATATACAAGTTTTGTGTAGAAGAGCTAAATTTGTTCAATGCCTTGACAAAGATACTTCTGACAGATTCTCTTGAGAATTGTTTTGATCATTATTGGAAGATAGGGGCAAGTGATATTTCTATCACAACTTGATGAAACTGAAATAAAGCTGTGCATTTGTTCTTTTTTGCCTCTAACTCTGAACTCAGACTGACATGGAAAAATTTGTATGAGTACAACAAACATATATAACGCTATTTTTAAATCGTCAGAGGCACAGCCCCTTTTTTTTTTTTTTTTTAAATTGGAGGTTTAACGACCACCGTGAGCAACTCAATGGGCTATAAGCAGTCGCCCGTCCCTAATTTAGGGTCACTGGTTCCAGGGAAGGGAGAGAACCAGTGCCGTACGACAAACACAACATCCATGCCTCACCGGGATTCGAACCCGGACCCCTTTCGGACGAATGATCAGAGGCCATCGCTTAGACCACTGCGCCACCGGGGCTGCCACACAGTCCTTTGCAGAAAAAGTTATATTAAAAACAGATTTATTTATTCAAGTTAGGTGAATTGTTATGTCCTCTAACGTATGTTGCTGGTTACTGTGACCCTGGTCTTTTGAAAAAATTGAAATGCTGCACATGACAAATGTTCTCTTGGATAAATCTTTGGAATACCTGTTATAAAATGTATGACTTAATCAAAAGCCTTCCTTGATCATGGTGAATTTTTTTTGTTTTTGTTTGGAGGTTTAACGACCACCGTGAGTAACTCAGTGGGCTATAAGCAGTCGCCCGTCCCTAATTTAGGGTCACTGGTTCCAGGGAAGGGAGAGAACCAGTGCCATAAGACAAACACACCATCCATGCCTCACCGGGATTCGAACCCGGACCCCGTTCGGACGAATGATCAGATGCCATCGCTTAGACCACTGCGCCACCGGGGCGGCCTCATGGTGAATTAAAATATCCTAAAGAAATTGTTGTTTTGATTATTGTTCATAGCAATGCTACTCTGACACAGCTTCTATCAGCTCAGTTGGAAACTGAATTTTTAAAAGTTTCCAACCAGTATGCATTCTCATGCTGGGTAGTTTTAAACACTTTAAAAGAGCTGCCAAAATATTTTTACCTGAAAATTTATGTGAAAATGGTCATGCAGCTGAACATGTCATAAACACAAATTATTTTAACTGCAGCAAACATGGAAAACTAATGGAGAAAAAAATTGATTCCCTAGCATGCCAAAGATTAAAAAGAAATAAACAAAACACAGGTATAGTGCACCCTGATTCATAAAGAACTATACAATTTTCAGATGCTGTAAAACAGTAACAGTTGAAGTCACGGACCACAACTGCGGACAGTTAGGTAGACGTACTCACAAAGTTTGAGTCCCGCTACTGAAGGAAGTGACATAGGCAATAGCACGCGTGTCACGGGACTAGTCAGTCAAAATGGCAGCGTCTGCAGTGGAGAAGGCGTTTTGTGTTCTTCAATTGAGCAAAACGGATTATGTAACTGTTGTGCAACGGCATTTTGGATTACGATTCGGAAAAGAACAACCAGAAAATCTATCTACGATTGGCATAAAAAATTTGAAACTACGGGCTGTTTGTGAAAACTTAAAAGTCCTGGACGACCGCGTGTATCGGAAGAAGTCGTCGTTAGTGTTTGCACCGCCATTCAACGAAGCCCGGGTAAATCAACGTGGAGGGTGAGTCGTGAAGTGCAGATTTCACAGCCCACTGTCTGGAGAATTTTAAGAAATAAGCTGAAAATGATTGCATACAAAGTGCAGATGTTGCAAAATCTCTGACCTTGACAAGACAAAGCGCTTTGAATTTTGTGCCGAAATGCAGCACCGTTTTGAAAATGACGATTTTGCCGATCACTTAGTTTTCACCGATGAAGCTACATTTCACGTGAGTAGTCAGGTAAACAAGCACAATGTTCGCTTTTGGGGAACGGAGAATCTCAGATTTACAGTGCAACACGTGCGAGATTCACTGGACTTGAATCAGATATCTTACCTCGCTTTTGGGCGGAAATGGATTACCGGCTCGATGTGTGTCGTGTGACTAAGGGTGCATACATAGAACATCTGTGACTGTCTTTAAAAAGAACTTGAAACATTCCCCTACAATTCTGTTTTTCAAAAAATTGGGAGGGCTTTGGACCCCAAAACAAAAAAAAATATATATACAGGTTGTTTCAAAAGGCTATATATAACTTTGCATGAATACAAAGAATAACGCGGAAGACAAACAGAAGCTGAGTCAGTCGCATAATGTAGTGGAACACAGCAACTTTCTGCCACGTCACTGGATTACCGAATTCTGCCACAGGAGGGCGTTCCACGTCAAACGCCTTCAAAATGGCGACTTTCGAAGGAGTAGAGCGAGAATGTGTGTTTTGGTTAGTGGAAATAATGTCTGCGACACAAGTTGAGAGGAATTTTCGCCCGCAATACGGCGAAGAACCTGATTAGGCGTACGATCTACGTGTGGCACAATAATTTTGTGGAAACAGGCGCGTGTCTCCGACGCTGTTGTGGACGTGAGGTCTTCGAAAGTCAACGAGATGTGCGTCTCAGGTAACTGGCATTCCTCGTGTAACTGGCGCGTTCTTCGACATCATCTGCATTTCAAGCCGTGCAAATTTGTCATCGTGCACCAGCTGAAGGCAAACGATGGTAAGATAGGCAAAGATATCTGTGAGGAAATGATCTGCCGGTTAGGAGAAAATGAGGACTTTCTGGATACGATCATTTTCAGGGACGAGTTAACACCCGTAATTGCAGAATTTGGGGAAGCGAGCATGCGCGCGCTACCATAGAACATGTTCGATAAGAACGTACCGTAATAAAATGGCCGTCTGATGCAAGTGCGCAACATCCGTCGTTGAGTCAGCAAGTAAGTGAAAAATTGTGCATTTTACATTCATCAACAATAACTTTTCTGGTCTGATCAGCCAATATACTCAATACCTCGTAGGTTATTGTTTTACTCAAGTACTTAATTCTTTCTGCTGATTTATTATGCGCATACAGAATTGGATTATGATGGAAAACCAATTTTATGATAGTCAAGTAAATTCCAGGTTAATCCTGCAAATCTTCACTTGACCACGAAAATCAGTGCCTAAACCTGACAATGTTTGCACAGTAGCAAAGAGGATATATAAAATTGTGCGCCATTTCTTAGCTTCTTCGCTGATCTGTTGATTTAGTTTATGACGGACATCTGCTTTCTGAAGATAGGCTGCAGCAGCCACTGCATTGTTCAGATGAGTTTTACTTAAACTGTGTTTTTTGGCCCAGTGATAACAATGCTTACAGTCGGTGAAGCCAGTATACCAGATACTTTTCCTCGCAGCTTCATCCTTAAATAACCGTCAATGAGCATACTATTTTGTTGTTGAATAGGATAACCAGGGACTGCAGTTGTCTTCCACGAAAGGCTCCTTGTTTTTAAAATAAAGACAAAAACTGAAACGACGTTTGTCACTTGGATGCTTAAATTCACTGCCAGGCATATCACACACTTTAAGGCTGACAGGGACCTGTAAACAAGAGCTCTGACTTGGTCCCAGGGAGGCTAAAATAATACTTTTGGATATGCCCTGAATCTCTTAACCGTGAAGGTGAAGCTGCAAGGTGTGGCAATTTGACGCTGTTTACATGATACCTATGTAATATGTGTCTGTTTTGGAACTGAGTGGTTTTTGGTTGCAGAAATCGAGTTAATATCAAACCCGAATGAGTTATACTTCTTACATGAGTGAAGATTTCAATTTAAAATAAAAATTGGAAGGAGCCTCAAAATAATTAACAATTTTATCAATTCAGTATTTTCTCACACATCGGCAGCAAGTTGCGATGCGAAATTAGAAACATTTGCAACGAAAGAAAGCGATTCGGCCAACGCAAAATGCATTGCAATAGCCTTGAAAAACATCAGCTTCCCCACACTTTGACGACCGTAGCTCGCGGTTATAGGCTTCACGCAAAGTGGCACTGCTGCATCAAGGTTGAAAAGGTCGTTTTGGGCCAAATTTCACGTTTTGTTAAAATGCGTTCATTTTAAAGCCCCATTCCTTAGGATTCCAAAACTTTTTGTTTCTTGCCTGCGATGAATAGATACAGAGTTTTAGCAATCGGAATATTTAAACCCAGGTGTCAAACGAACGGGAAGTGACACTTGGAAGGCTGAAATTTGGGAAATAATTAGGTTAGTCTTACTATTTGTGTATAAAATTGTAATAGAAAATATTTTGTACAAGGTTTTACGGATATGGCAATACTTCGGATACAATTATGTGATGCAATTTATGTTTGAGAGGGTGGCAAAAATAAACATAACTTTTCATCCCATCAAGATTTGTCTTTTAAACTAATCGCGTTTTTTGGCGGATGAGATTTTCGTGCCGAACTTTTTACGGAAAACCTGATAACTTCTAAAGGTATGTAAATAAATTGGTGAAACTTGGTATACATCTTTCTTACAATTTTGTGAGAAATTAGGCTATAGCTATTTACATTCAATATAGTGAAGAAATTTGTCGAAACATGTAGGAATGACTGTATCTCATAACTGTTTAGGAACATCCCTTACCTTTTAGTTCACTGCATAGAAATAGTCATGAGCATATACTGATGCAAAAAATGTCATCATATATCTGTAACTTTTTAATTTAGAGTGTTGTTTACCGTAAACGACATATTTCCTTAAATTATTTCACAAATTTCCCAATTTGTTGAAAATTTATATTGATATCATTTTTTTTAAACGTTTATGTATTTTCGTGTGTTAGCCTTCCTAAAAAATTTTTACATATTCTTGCATTTAAAAAAGAAAAAAATGCTTCCAACGCAGTGGGATACTTTAAGAAGGGCATCTCCAGGTATCTTATTCTAACCACATTGCTTTTTTTTTTTTTTTTTTTTTTTTTTTTGGAGGTTTAAGGACCACCGTGAGCAACTCAATGGGCTATAAGCAGTCGCCCGTCCCTATTTTAGCTTCACTGGTTCCAGGGAAGGGAGAGAACCAGTGCCGTAAGACAAACACAACATCCATGCCTCACCGGGATTCGAAACCGGACCCCGTTCGGACGAATGATCAGAGGCCATCGCTTAGACCACTGCGCCACCGGGGCGGCCCACCTTGCTTGATCCTCGGTCAAATATACACAATTTTCATAAAGACCATCGTTTTCTAATCTACGAAACGTGGGCGAAGATTCATTCTGAAGCAAAGGTGTTGGTTTTTTTTTTTCACACGAAATAGGTTTATCTGTGGTTACAGCGAGAGATCCACTTTCATTGGCTTTGACAGGGACAGGTTCCTTTTCAGTCCGATTCACCCTGGCTTGACACAACACATTCTTCAGTAACTTTTTCCAGTGTTTCACTTTCATGACAGTCGGCTGACTTATTTTGATTTTCAGTAGACGCTGCAGACTTACTAAGAGAAAATTTACTGACGTTTGCTTGTTTAAAATTGTTTAAATAGACGATGTCATCGCTCCTTGTTTTTATAATAAAGAGAAGAACCATTTCTATCGCCCTTCCGATTTTCTGCTGTAATTAAATAGCTTGCTCTGTTGAATGTCACCAGATGGCGACACATCAGTTGCAGAGCCCATCAATGCAGATTTGTATAGTCAGATACTGACTGATAAACCACACATAGCGCTGCCAGTTTCAATTTTTCAGTTTCTATGCGTTGTTTATAAAATAACGTGAACAGAGCGATAACTTCGTCTATTTTTATTATCTCCACGCATTTGAAATATATTCACCATTAATATTATTTCCCACCTCCTCCAGCTTCAGTTTTTTTCTCTCGTCTCTTTAAACATCCACTCTTTGTCTTATTAACCCTCTTCATTTCATTCCAAAATGTTCATGCCGCCACGGTAGCGCAGTGATTAAGCTCTGGCTACTGATCAGTCGTCCGAGATGGGTCCGGGTTCGAAACCCTGTGAGGCATGAATGTTGTGCTTGTCTTACAACACTGACTCTCTCCCTTGCCTGGAGTCATTGGTCCTAAATTAGGAACGGGCGACTGCTTATAGCCAACTGAGTTGCTCACTGTGGTCGTTAAACCCCCGATAAAAAAACCCGCACTTTTATCAAAATTTAACTAGTATAAATGACGCACAGTTTGAAATTAAGCTAAAAGGAGAGAAGAATTTAATTTTAGCTCTTTATTATTCCCAATCAAAGCATTTTGTATTAGTGAGCCCTGAAGTACGTAGATGTAAAAATCCCGCTGCAGACACACAAAATTTTCATTTTCGATACCTCTGGTACTGCCTTAAAAGTTTTATAAGGTAAAACTTGTCACAACTCGCGCAATATACAGTCAGCAGGCATGTAGCTAGGTCCCTGACCCCAGGGAACTGAAGGTCATCTGGGAAAGCGGACTCTCGGTGTTCAACTACAAACTAACGTTTTTCCAGACGCACGTTTTTTTTTTTTCTCAATCGCTTTGTTAATTTACTTGACGAGCAAATAATTTCTCTGTGCTAAAACGGAAAAATGAAGCCCGAAATATGAAAAGGGTGTGAAAATAAGCTGAACTCTCTTGAACTATAAAAAACAAATCGCATTCTCTGAAGTTACATATGTTTGACTGGCAGATTCCTTATTGCTAGATAAACTATTTAATTTTTTAGTTTACTATTCTGACCCCTTTCCGTGGATCCGTGCAATATGATCGAGGAGTTAAAGATGTGTTTTGACACATTTTTTACTTATGTTCTTCAGTTCCACTCTTTCATGTTTAATTGCTGATGCTCGGCGGTGGCCTCTTCTTACCGTAGTCAACAGCCAGATCCCCCCTTCTTCCCCACTCAAAAACTCAGAGCTCTTATATTCACGGCTACAAACCCATTTTTCTTCCACACACATGCATCGTAAAAGCACTACTACAGCACCCAAACCAATGAATGGAAAAAAGTTGGAAGCTCTCTCGCCGAAGGATTTCCCTTTAGCACTATTTTTTCAATGCCTAGCTACTCCCACATTCCCTCCACCTCAACAATACTTCGTTACGGGCATTTAACTACATGGAAGGCCTCCCCGGTGGAGCAGTGATATAAGCGATGATGATCAGTCCTCCGAAAGGGGTCCGGGTTCGAATCTCCATGAGGCATGGATGTTATGTTTACCTTACATCACCCCCCCCCGTCGCTGGAACCAGTGACCCTAAATTAAGGACGGGCGACTGCTTATAGCCCATCGAGGTGTTCACGGTAGTTGTTAAAACGATAAACAAACAATAAATAGGGCCTATCCGGTGGCACGGTGGTCTAACCCATTGCATCTGATCCAAGGAGGTTAGGCCGCCCCGGTGGCTCAGTGGTCTAAGGCGCTGGCCTCTGATCATTCCTCCGTCTGGGGTCCGGGTTCGAATCCCGGTGAGGCATGGGTGTTGTGCTTGTCTTACGGCACTGGCTCTCTCCCTTCCCTGGAACCAGTGACCCTAAATTAGGGACGGGCGACTGCTTATAGCCCATTGAGTTGCTCACGGTGGTCGTTAAACCTCCAATCAAAAAAAAAAAAAAAAAAAAAAAAAGGAGGTTAGAATAAGAAATCTGGAGATGCCCTTGTTAATGAAGCAGTACCACTTTGCGTGCAGCCTACAACCGCGAGCGACGGCCGTCAAAGTGTGGGAAAGCTCATGGTTTTCAATGCTATTACATGGCATTTTGTGTAGGCCGAATCTCCTTCTTTCGTTACAAATGTTTCCTATTTCGCATCGTAACTTGTTGCCAATGTGTGAGAAAATGCTGAATTGATAAAATTCTTAATTATTTTGAGGCTCCTTCCAATTTTTATTTTAAATTGAAGTACACGGACATTGGTGCGAATTCTAAACAAAACATAACGTTAAAATGGAAAACTTCACTCGTCTAAGAAGTATAAAACATTCCGATTTGATATTAACGGGGTTTCTGCAACCCAAAACCACGCAATTCTAAAATACAAACAGATGAAATTACATAGGTATCATGTAAATAATGGCGAATTCTCACACCTAGTGGCTTCTCGGGCATCTCTAGAAGTATTATTCTAACCTCCTTGATCTGACCATTCGTCCTTTTCTGCGCATTTACGCATCACCTCGGTATATATATATATATTTTATTGTAACGTTCATCTATATTTTACATTTCTGCTTTCCTTAACCTTTAATATCAGTAAGGCCAATGCCTGTGTAATTGATGATCATTTGCGCAGCTGTTCCTACTTATACACCCCAAGAAGAAATTTCTTTTGAGTTATTCATCGTTCGTGTTGTATCATTTAATTTTTTTTTAAGTCCAGTTCACGAATAAATAAGGTCAAGCTTATAAGGATAACAACTGATTTTCATCAACAACGTCCATCTTCTCGGGGATATGCTGCGGGAGGGGAACTTGCGCCCCTCCAGGCCTTTGGAAGATATGGCCCTAGATAAGTAGTGTTTGTTCTATAGCTTCACATTTTCTCTTTTAAAAACTTTGTCGGAAAACTGCATATTTGTTGCGAAGAACAGCGACCTACCCTTTATACGGGCACATCCTTCTGCAACACGAATGTAACAGACTTTCAGAAAGGAGCACAGAAGTAATTATCTGTATCCCCTAAAATAATTTATGCAAGATTTAAGTGAAATATGTCAAAAGAAAGGGAAACTAGATCGAACGCTGCTAAGCTGAACAATTTTGTACCGGTTTCAGCTAAAAAAAAACTTGCATTTTCATTTTCTGTTATTGACATCACCTAAGTGACACTTTTACGCAGAGTCCGCTGTGTATGACGGGTAAACGATCTGCTCAATGAACAGGTCATATCTATTACCAGGGTCTCGATATTTATAAAACCAATAACAACTTAAGAGATCCGCTTGTTTCAGGAATAATGAAGAAAAGAAATGCCCCCCCCCTTTTTTTTGTGATATTATGAAGAATATATATATCATCATCATCATTGTTAACCATTATCAATCCACTGCTGGACGAAGGTCTCCCCAAGTTTCCTCCACAACGGTCTGTCTTGTGCCAGTCTGCTCCATGTCACTCCGGCATACTTTCGAATTTCATCCACCCATCTCCCATGTGGTCTTCTTCTGGGTCTTTTCCTGTCCCTTGGAATCCAATCTAAAATTTCGGCTGTCCATCGATCGTCTGTCCTTCTGGCAGAATATCTAGCCCATTGCCATTTCAGGGATTTAACTCTGAACATCATGATGTCTACCACTCTTTTCATTTTTCTGATTCACGAGTTCCTCTTCTTATCTCTCCTGGTTACACCAAGCATGCACCTCCCCATGCTGCTTTGAGTTGTCTGCAGCCTTTGTATGTCTCTTTTAGTTAAGGTCCACGTCTCTGCACCACACGTAAGCACTGGAAGGATGCATTGATCAAACACTTTTCTTTTAAGACATAATGGCATATTGCTCTTGAAAATTATGCTTTTTCTTCCAAAAGCTCTCCAAGCAAGTTTTGTTCGCCGATTAATTTCTTCATCAATGTGACCCTCACTTGATATCTGCTGTCCAAGATAAACGTACGTGTCTGTTATCTCCAGCTTTTCTCCATCAATCGATAAATCTTCGTTTCTTGTAAAAGCATTGAACATCACTTTAGTCTTCTGAAAGTTGATTTTTAATCCCACTTCTTTACTCTTGTCAGCAAGTTCCTGGGTCATACTCTGCAGCTCTGATGGGGTAGTTGAAAAGATTACTACATCATCAGCAAAATCAAGGTGAGTTAGATAATCTCCATTAATCTTTATCCCTTTGTTTTCCCAGTTCAGTGATTGAAAGACGTTTTCCAATGTGGCATTAAAGAGCTTTGGAGATATTGTGTCACCTTGTCTCACTCCCTTTCCAACTTTTATGTGTGTTGTATTTTCAAACAGCCGAATCTTTGCACTTGCATTTTCATTGATGTTATTAATAATATTAATGTATGCATCTTCAATACCGCAGGATTTCAGAGCCATTGTAACTGATGATGGTTTCACTGAATCAAAGGCCTTTTCATAATCGACAAAAGCCATGCACAATGGAAGTTCATATTCCCTCGCTCTTTCAATCAGTTCTCTCAGTACGTGGATATGATCTATTCTGCTGTAGCCACTTCTGAATCCAGCTTGTTCTCTCGGTTGAGCCATGTCCAGTGTTACCTTCAAGCGGTGTGAAAGAACTTTAGTGAAGATTTTATAAACTACTGATAGGAGGCTGATAGGTCTGTAGTTTCCGAGATCCTCAATGTCACCTTTTTTATGTAGCAGGATCATTGTAGCATTGTTCCAATTCTCAGGAATCTTCCCTTCATTAAGGCATCGAGTGAAAATTTGGGCGAGTACTGTTACGATTTCTCCACTTGCTTCTTGTATGATGTCTACAGTAATTCCATCTTCTCCTGGAGCTTTTCCCCGTTTCATGTTCTTGATTGCATGTGCAACTTCTGCTGGGAGAACTGGAAGAACTCTGGTACTGGTACCTTTCATGATGTCTGGAGTACATGTATCATCCCTTTCATATAATTTGGAGTAGAAATCTGTCACTCTTGTCAAAATTTAGCCTCTATTTCTTGTTAGAGAACCATCTTCTTTTCTCAATGCCATAATCTGTTTTCTTCCCTTACTGAGATGTCCCTTTGCTATCTTTAGGCTTTGGTTGTTTTCAATTGCTTTCCTCACTAGTTCACAGTTGAATTTTCTTACATCTTCAGTGATACTTTTTCGTACTGTCTTGCATAGCTCTATATATTCCACTTTGGAAGTCACATCTTCTTTAGTTGTCCTCATCTCTCTTCTTTTTTCAATCAACATTTTTTCTTTTTCCTGATAATTTGTTCACGTGCAACTTGTTCTTAGACCCAGCTAATTTTGTTACTGTTTCCATAAGAGCTTTGGTTACTTTTCTGTTAACTTCAGAAATATCCACTTCTTCCGATGTTAGGCCTTCTAAAGCAGAGAATCTGTTCTTCAGTTTCAACTTGAAGGTATTATGGTGTTTTTAAGGTTGGTTATGTCAATACATTTTATTTGTCTTATGAGCTTGGCACGTTCGAGTTTAGTGTTGAGGTGCATCTTACATCTCACTAATCTATGGTCACTACCTGTGTTGAACTTGTTTAGCACACTGCAGTCTTCTACGACAAATTTTTTGTTACACATAACAAAATCAATTTCACTTGTCGTCCCATTTGGATGTCTCCATGTCCATTTCCTGTGTGGCTTTTTCTTGAAGAAGGAGTTCAAGATGAAAAACCCTTCTGCCTCTGCAAACTCAACGAGAGTATTTCCATGCTGGTTTCTGTTGCCGTAACCGAATTTACCTACTGAAGTTTCATTCTGTTGCCGTTGCCCTATTTTTGCATTGAAATCTCCCATAATTATCTTCAAGTGCTGATTACCTTTATTATTTAGATCACGAATTTCCTCATAAAATTCTTCAATTTCTTCTTCAGGATGACTTGTGGTGTGTGCATAAGTTTGAATAATCTGAGCCTGGTATCTTCTCGAGAGTTGGATAACGAGTCGTGCAATTCTGTCAGAGGAACTTTCAACTTCTACAACTTTATCCTTCAGTTTCTTGTTTATTATAAATCCAACACCACTAGTTCTGCCAGTGTCTGTCCCACGATAGTAGAAGACATGTCCACTTTTCAGTTCAATGAGATCTTCTCCTTTTCTCCTTACCTCACTTAGCCCGACGATGTCCCACTTGATCCTTTGTAGTTCCTCTTTCCATTCAAGAAGCCTTGAATCAGAAGATAGGGAGCGTCCATTATACGTAGCCAAGGCCAGCATCAGATGGCAGCCTAGTCCGGTCCTCCGGAGATTCTTAGCACCCTCTGCCTTCATGTCGCACTGGCCGCTGCCTTGGCCAGGTACATTCCAGCTGCCGGAGACTGAGGGCCAAGATTTAAGTTGTGGAGTCATTTTGGAGGGGTTAGGCCATAACCACCACGCTGGCCAAGCGGGTTGGTGAGTGTGGGATAGCATTTCCTCTAATCCCGATGGTATAGTTTTACCGCTATTGGCGGTCGTCAGAGCCCCTTTAGTGGGAACAGGATGCACCACGAGAAGGCAATGCTGACATTTGTCAAGGAGAGGCTGTGATGTTACGCATCACCTGACCTTACATCCCCATATATATATATATATATATATATATATATATATATATATATATATATATATTTTTATTATTGAAGATTTAACGACCACCGTGAGCAACTCAATGGGCTATAAGCAGTAGCCCGTCCCTAATTTAGAGCCACTGGTTCCACGGAAGGGAGAGTGCCAGTGCCGTAAGACAAGCATAACATCCATGCCTCAGCGCGATTCGAACCCGGACCCCTTTCGGACGAATGATCAGAGGCCATCGCTTAAACACTGCGCCTCCGGGATGGCCTGAAGAATATTGGATTGCAATACATTCAACAAACTATTCTAAAAAACGTCCTCAAAACGTAAGCAAAAAGGATGTTCTTACGGCCACCGCGGTGGTACAATGGTGTAGTCTAAGCGATAGCTTCTGACCTTCGCCCAACGGAGGGGTCTGGGTTCGAATCCCTGTTAGGCATGGATGTTTGTGTTTGTCTTTCGGCACTGGCTCTCTCTGTTATTTGCAAAGCTGGCATAGTGTATCACATGTTCTATCTGTACTTTGATGATTTCAATGTATTGCATTTTATTGGTACCCGGTGACGCACAATACTATATTTGTCTGAATTCGAGATGAATGTTCAATCACCACCAATGTATGAATTCAAGTTGTGTTACCTGGGACCAATAAATAATTAAAAAAAAATCAAACAAACAAAAAGTTCTCACTAAAATTCGCGTGCACTATTGCTTTCTTTTTCTTGATTGAAGGTTTAACGACCACCGTGAGCAACTCAGTCGGCTATAAGCAGTCGCCCGTCCCTAATTTAGCGCAACATGCCGCCCCGGTGGCGCAGTGGTCTAAGGCAATGGCCTCTGATCATTCGTCCGAAAGGGGTTCGGGTTCGGATCCCGGTGAGGCATGGATGTTGTGTTTGTCTTACGGCACTGGCTCGCTCCCTTCCCTAGAACCAGTGACCCTAAATTAGGGACGGGCGACTGCTTATAGCATATTGAGTTGTTCACGGTGGTCGTTAAACCTCCAATCAAGAAAAAATAGCGCCTCTGGTTCCTGGGAAGGGAGAGAAACAGTGCCAGTCAAACACAACATCCATGCCTCACCGGGACTCGAACCGGATGATCAGAAGCCAACGCTAAGACCACTGTGCCACAGGGGTGGTCTATTGCTTTCCAGCTGAGAGTGTTTAGGAAGCGAATACGTTCCCATAGCTAACTAAAAAGAAAACGTATGGTGTAAAACCATTCCCCTACTTAGCTATGATACGTTTCGTTCTGACGTCACACAACGTTAGTAGGTGCAATTCCGCTAGGTTCGCCACTAGCGGTAGTGCAGCTAGGAAATATTAACCCCGCTCTCTTCATGCTGACGCTACTGACATCTCGTTTCAAAGATACGGAGTGTCTATTTCAACCGACCCACCGACCGGAAGTCGAGGTTTTGAACCAATGAAAGATAGCGATATCTTGTCACCGACCAGAAGTCGAGGTTTTAAGCCAGACTATACGTTTCAGTTAAAAAGTTATAACGAAGTAAATTTCTCCGTCATTTTTGGTCTACGCCGGTATTCGAACCCGAGGCCGCTTATTCCGGAACAAGTCGCTCTACCAACTGAGCTACGCAGACGATTATTCTGATTCCTATCTGCCTTTATGTCGTGTGCGTCCTGCTGGCAGGTACGTCACATCTCCCCCCCGAAAGAGGGCCGGGGGCATGGCCCACGGGTCAGCCGTGACCATGAATCGTTGCAGGCAGCCATCCACTGTAGAACGTGCACTTGAGAACTCCCAGTCAATCTGCTGTGTGGAATGCAACATCACACATTTTATTTTTCGAAGCGCTGGAGAAGGAATTCTCTGATATTTCCTGTCTCGCGGTGTGGAAATAACATCACACCAATGTGAGATTTTGAACGGTCGGGTCATCCGGGTAGTTCGGGCGCCATTATAACGAAGCAAATTTCTCCGTCATTTTTGGTCTACGCCGGGATTCGAACCCGAGGCCGCTTATTCCGGAACAAGTCGCTCTACCAACTGAGCTACGCAGACGATTATTCTGATTCCTATCTGCCTTTATGTCGTGGTCGTCCTGCTGGCAGGTACGTCACAAAGTGTACTCTCCATTTTACTTTAGCTACAAAAAAATCACTTCAGTTCATCTTTTTTTTATAAAGAAAAAGGAACAGGAAGTAAAAAAAACATTTTCCCAGAAAAGTGGGTTTATTAATTGCATATCATGGATTATTTTTTCATTAGCTGTTAAATTTCAAATAGAAATTTGCACTTAAATTACGTCAGTCGTGTTGGCGAATTTTAACAAATAAAATCTGATAACAGCCGCTTAAGGAAAAAAAACCCTTGAAATATCAATGCCTCCCGCTCCCCCGTCCATAAATAGGGACGCATTCATATTACGCACTAAATGCCGCGAATGACCAAGTGGTCAACGTTTGTGTCTGCCACGGAGAAGACCTTGGGTTCGATCCCAGGGAGGTACGAACGCTCGAACCGTTTAATATCCGCCGTGCGTCGGATTAGCACGCTAAGCCGTTAGACCCCGGGTACTGGCTCCCCGGTAACAAATAAAGGCGTCTTCCTCCCCCTTTCTACCTCGCTTCCGTGTCACTTTCCTATCGGGCACTCTAGCCCAAATCTTCTAGCTTCCTATTTCTCAGGGTTGTTTAAGACCTGGGGTCAGATACTCCCTTCCTAAAATCCTCTACATATGATCTGATCTACCCACTAAACAGGTACCTTTCTCGTTGGCTGCCAAAGGTATCGACATGATATCATTTTGTCACAGTCGGTAAAAACAGCCGACTTACAGGTGTTTGGCAAAGGGCTATTCTCACCGACTCGCTAGAGATAGCCGGTCTACTAAGTGCCCGCTATTTTCACCGTAATTTCTGTGCAAAATTCTCTTTGTAATTTAACAGCTAATGAAAACATAATTCATGATATGCAATTAATAAACCCACTTTTCTGGGAAAATGTCCTTTTTTTTACTTCCTGTTTCTTTTTCTTTATATAAAAAATGGTTGAACTAAAGTGATTTTTTTGTAGCTAAAGTAAAATGGAGAGTACATTTTTTAACTGAAACGTATAGTCTGGCTCAAAACCTGGACTTCTGGTCGGTGACAAGATATCGCTACTAGCGTCTCTATACGGAAATGATTCCCTATGGGAGTCTTACTGCGCATGCTCACGGACATATAAGCTTGGTGATCTTGGTAACGTCAGTTTTGGGGGTCGTACACATATTGTATTAATGAAGGCGGCAGCTCGATTTCTACTCTCGAACGAAGGTGCTGTTTATATTGCTTTCAGGTCGGTAGGGATCTATTTTCGTGCGCAGAAGATAAGTAGTTCGAAAAAACATGAAGTATGTCGAACACCACAACTGTTTCTTGTGTAAAGCAATGCGGAATCACGGGTAATATGACGTTTCGTGACGGATACAGTGCTGTCATCTATCGGTCGACATGAAAAACACGGAGCTACAAAATAATAAACATTTTAAAATAAAAGCCATACATCAAGAATAATTAACAGATTGTTTATACAATTTTAAATTGTGAAAGTGCGCTAAATTATTGGCAAAGGGCGTATATAAAACATCAACAATTTGCATTGCATTCTATGGTAAACAAACATCCTAGGGATGCCGAATCAGCGCCTATTCAGTGCAGTGGCGAAACTATGAACTTTTGCTTGTACATTAGCGATAATGGAGTGCCATTGCCTTGTATTATACGATTGATCGCAGAAAGCCGTGGCTAAACCAAGGAATACCCAAATCAGTTGTGCTTGATAAATTGCGAAATGAGTTTTTACCAACAAAACGCATCAGTTTGGTAAACCAAAAGGATTTGCATAACATTTGTAGAGATTTTAAAATTGACCAAGAGGTCATTTTATTTTTTCATCAAATGATGTCCTTTCTATAGATATCAGAATAAAGAACATGAAAAGTGAAATAAACATCCTGTTTTAATATGGAGGCCAATTGCATAATGATCGATTCGACCCATGGGACTAATCAACATGGCTTCCAGTTAACTTCCATTATGGAAATGATAGGAACTATGAGAGATTCCCTTTTGGTATATTATATTCTACCCGAACTGCAGCAGAGACCTTCATTCCATTTTTTGCTGAAATATAAAACCGCTGCTCCAATTTTCCATGAAAGCCGAATGTTTTCATGTCTGATGATGCTCGTCATTTCTATAATGCAACTACTGATATGTTTTTAGCATATTCAACGCTCATGGAACATTAATATCTAAACGCCTGAGGTGGAGTGGAGAGTAGAAGTCGGTCTGCCGCCTTCATTAGGGCAATATGTGTACGACCCCCAAAACTCTCCGAGATCATTAATCGCTGTTGTCCGTGAGCATGCGCAGTAAGTGCGACTCCCATTCCTATCTAGAGATGCTAGTGAAATCGCTGGCTTTCATTTTTCAAACCTGGACTTTCGGTCGGTAAGTCGGTGGAAATAGACACTCCGTTCAAGATAACGTTTTTAAAAGCTTATGAACGATTATACTGAAGTACAGGTACAGTGCCTAGAAGAATTAGTGTGTCGTGCTCGCAGAAAAACTTGCTGCACGCAATCATGAAAGCGGTAGATGGCGCTGCCATCGGATGTCACGTCGCTTTTCAGGGAGGAAGGACGCCGAAAACGCACATCTTTCTATGACACACACCCATCTTGTCAGTATTATGGGTACTCCTTGAACGATATTTTATAAGCAAATAACTTAAGTATATACAAAATAATCGACACACCTCTTTCACCCCCCTAAAAAAAAAGAACGAACGAGGTGCTCAAGATTCATTAATAAGGGTATCGTAGTTTAAGTTAAGCTTTGCATTGTGCTAACGTCAACATTGATGTTAGATATTTCGGAAGTTTTAGAGTCATACATGGGTTACATTATGCAAAAACACTGGAGACCATATGCAGTCAATCACTGAAACATCAACTTACAGAATAAAGTAAAAATTAAAAAAAAAGAAAATGCTTTGCCCCTCAAAATCTTACCGGAAAAAAAAGGGGGGAAATATTTTCTCAATGAGACATCGGCTTTATAATTTGCATTCCAATAATGTCTTAAAATTCAGTAACCTAAAAACTTTACAAATTATTTAATAATGTACTTCATTTTTCAGCAATGAGTGACTAAATTTCTTGGTAAGAACATGGGACCAAAATAAATATTGAAACTTTCCATTTAGTTGGCTTTAAAAAGAAGCTTTTTAATGAGTTGAAAATAGAATACAAAAAATGCGATTACTATTTTTAAAATTGGTCTATTTTCTAATAATATACTAACTGTAATCCATTTATACAAATCATTCCTAAAAAAACTTTGCCTGTGATACGATAAACAAAACGAATCATACTGGACAGAAGTAAATATACAAAAACTGAATGTATTAGATGACATTCTTTTAAATAAAAATAATTATAACATTTTTCTTTACTTTTCTTCACCTTATAATAATTATGTGATTAAATTTGCTATTCAAATGGGTTTGCAGTGAAGAGAGGAAAATTCTTTTGCACCTTAAGTAAAAAAGTTTAATAAGGTAATTTTTTTTTATTGGAGGTTTATCGACCACCGTGAGCAACTCAATGGGCTATAAGCAGTCGCCCGTCCCTAATTTAGGGTCACTGGTTCCAGGGAAGGGAGAGAGCCAGTGCCTTAAGACAAACACAACATCCATGCCTGACCGGGATTCGAAACCGGACCCCTTACGGACGAATGATCAGAGGCCAGCGCCTTAGACCAAAGGTAAAAATTAAGAAGTGGGTGTTCATGGAGTCTGTCTAAATGGGATAATTCTATGCAGTTCCTGTAAATTATTTTTACCCTTAAGAAAAGGAAATTATTAGTGTAGCATACACACAGACGTAACGTGGGGAAGGCACAGTAGGGGTATGCGCCCCCCCCACTTAAAAATTGGAGAAACTAATTAGTCGTTCGCCTTTTAAATGTCTTTTAAATTTGGGAAAATAGTAGGTATGGCGTCAGGCTTGAGTAATGGGTTGTCTCGGCATGTTAGAACTTCCTTACCTTGAATAGGGGAACGATAATGCATCTTCATGAATTTAGATTCAAAGTGCAAGGCACATACAACACAACTTTCACCAAGTTTCTTATCAGCTCTGGGAATTGCCTTATTCCATTTGCTCAACATATCAGGAATTTTGGGGACAGCAAAGAGCGATACTTTATTTTTGCAGGATTTATAGCCAGTATTACATCCTGGCACAAAACAGCTGCTTTTCCGTTTTCTATGTTTTTTTTTTTTTATTTGCTAATGCAGAATTTCCGTCCTTTCATAGCTGACATTATTTCCCTATGATCTTATAACTGTTGCAGTCGATTTCAGTACTGCACTTAAGTTTAACCACACAGTAGGTTTAACGCGTGACAGCCAATACTTGATCAACTTCTACATCTTCACGAATAAAAAGTCACTAATTTCAGAAATAAATTTCGTTATAAACAATCCACAGTTGAAAAAAGTAGCACACTAACATCCGAAAAGCCTATTGCGTTTTAGTGATCAACTGTTGAATTACCTAGTGTATTACTGTTATGATCGAGCTACAACGAATTAGCAAAGATACTTCCAAAACAATTTCCCTCCACTAACCTTTGTTTTGCGAAAATTTGAAGTTTCGTAAGGCAGCAAATCCTTGGCAAACAAACTTCCCACCATTGAATAGCATGAAGCCGATGAAGCATCCTAACGTAACTTCCGATGCCAGCGCCCTCTGTCATTTCATGACGATTGGTCACAAAACCGTGAGGGACATCTTATGGAGCACGTCACACTAATTCTTCTAGGCACTGTAGTACAGGTTAGAAGAAAGACTTTGCTGTTTCGTTCTAGCAAAATTGAATGCAAAACTATATTTTTCGGGAAATCAAAAGGAATCTGAAATGATCACCAAGTGTGTGTATGATCTATTAAAAGTATCAGTTTTTATAACAGCTAAAACAATTTTTTTATAGCTAAAAACTATTATCTTTTGAAAGGTACATATCGCTTTCGCGCTATTAAAAGAATCAGTTTTTATAACCGTAAGTTTCGTGATATTGTAGTTCTTACAATGAGTATCTTTTATCATATAAAGAAAGGTAAATTTGCCTTTTAAAATTCACCGTACATACTAAAGAGTTTCCTTTACCATTTGTCGGGTAGCCTAAGATGTTCTTGAAGAAATTTTGAAATGCAGTGGACGGAAAATGCCTGTATTTTCATAAGTTGCAAAATTTAAAAAGCAGGTTTTTTTTTCTGCATGCCAAGATACGTTGGATACGGGCTCTTCCATTTTAGAAAATTTGCCTTAAAAACCTGTCGGGTGTCATTTCTATTTGTCCTGCCAAAGGTTGGAATTGATGAGACTTTAAATCATACCTAACGTTCTTTTAGATGTCAAACCATTGTGATGTTCCTCTTTGGACGTGTGGATAACACAATTAAACTGAAGGGCTTCACATGTTTATTGCATGACTACATAAACTAAAATTTAACAAAAAGGGATATAATTATAGTGCCTGTCTACTGAATAAATGTAAAGTTAATTCTTTCAGCATGGATTTACAGCTGAAGCATTCAGTGAAGGATGTATCTCAAGAATTAATTGTTAAGGAAGTGAAAAAAGAAGCTGATACTTTACCACAGATTGATATAAATACAAGTGAACATCTTTGGGAATGTGAAATATGCTCTCAGAATTTCACATCAAAATCTAGTCTTACCAGACATGCGCAACTTCACAAAAGCCAAAAATCTTTTCAGTGTGATGTGTGTTTCAGGAAATTTACTTCAAAAGGTAGGCTTTTAAAGCATATGCTGCAGCACACAGGTGAAATACCTCACCGGTGTGATGTATGCTCCAAACATTTTGCTCACAAAAGTAACCTTTTCAGTCACATTCTGCTTCATACAGGTGAGAAGCCTCACCAATGTAATGTATGCTCCAAACAATTTGCTCAAAAAGCTCATCTCTCAAGTCACATGCTTACTCACACAGGTGAAAAACCTCACCAGTGTATTTTATGTGCCAAGAAATTCACATCGAAAAATAGCCTTTCATGTCACATGCTACTTCACACAGATAAAAAGCCTCACAAATGTGATGTATGCTCCAAACTATTTGCTCAGAGAAATAATCTTTTAAGTCACATGGTGCTTCACACAGGTGAAAAATCTCACCAATGTGATGTATGCAACAAAAAGTTTGCACGAAAAAGTAATCTTTTAAGGCACATGCCACTTCACACTGGTGAAAAGTCGCATGTGTGTAACGTGTGCTTAAAACAGTTTGCCCACAAAGGTAGTCTTTTAAGTCACATGCTACTTCACACAGGTGAAACCCCACACCAATGTGTTGTATGTGGCAAGAAATTCCCATCAAAAAGTCAACTTTCAAGTCACATGTTGTTTCACACTGGTGAAAAACCTCATCAGTGTGATGTATGTTTCAAGAAATTCACATGGAAAACGAATCTTTCGAATCACATGCTCCTTCACACAGATGAGAAACCTCATAAATGTAATGTGTGCACAAAACAATTTGCTCAGAAAAGTTATCTTTCAAGGCATATGCTCTGTCACACTGGTGAAAAGCCTCACCAGTGTGATGTGTGTTCCAAACGATTTGCTCAGAAAGACAAACTTTCAAGACACATGCTTATTCACACAGGTGAAAAGCCTCACCAATGTATTGTATGCTCCAAAAAATTCACATCAAAAAGTAGTCTGTCACGTCACATGCTACTTCACAAAAGTAAAACCCCTCGATGATGTTATGAATGCTCCAGTCCACTCAGAGGTCATCTATCAAGCCACATACAGCTTCACACTTGGGAAGTACCCTCACCAATGTGGTTTATGTATCAAGAAATTCACATCAGAATGACAACTTTCAAGTCATATATATATGCCTGTGTCACTGAGATGAAAAGTGTGTTTCAAGAAATTCACATGAAAAGTGAATCTTTCAAATTATATGCTCCTTTGCACAGGTGGGAAGCCTCATAAATGTGATGTTTGTTCCAGATAATTTGCACAGAGATATCATCTTTCAAGGTATACGATCCTTCACGCACTGGCAAAAAAGCCTTTGCAAAATGATATATGCTTCAAGCAATATGCACACAAATATGTTCTCTAAAAGCTTTTGCTCCTCCGTGCAGATGAATAGCTGTTGCAGTGTAATATAACATACGAAGACTCCCTAAATATGAGGAAAATGTATCTTTGAAATACTTTGGGGATAAGAGTTTCAGAACTAATTTTTCATTATTGGAAGTCTGTTTAAAGGTAAAATAATTTGCTATCTGTAAAGGTTGCTGGTACTTTCCATTATACCGACGCAAGACATTGACATTCCCATTATACCGACGACCCAGAACATTGACATTCCCATTATACAGACCCAAAATATTGACATTCCCATTATACCAACATATCTGAATTTCAATTTAATGAAAATTTTTGCTATACAACACAGTACATCAATTACAATAATGGGACTTACACCTTAGTATTATACAACTTGATTTTATGATTATCATATGTAGAAGATTTTAGGAAGGGGTGTCTGACCCCAGGTCTTAAACAACCCTTAGAAATAGGAAGCTAGGAGATTTGGGCTAGAGTGCCCGATAGGAAAGTGACACAGAAGCAAAGTAGAAAGGGGGAGGAAGACGGCCTTATTTATTTCCGGGGGGCCAGTACCCGGGGTCCGGCAGCTTAACAAGCCCATCCGACGCACGGCGGATATTTAGTGGATCGAGTGTTCTTACCTGCCTGGGATCGAACCTGAGGTCCTTTCCGTGGCAGTCACGAACGTTGCCCACTAGGCCACCCGCGGCCCCTTATACAACTTGAAGTATTTTATTCCGTATTTAAAGAGTCTACAACTTACAGTTTGTTGGATCCATCTCATACATCCCGGAATTTTCGTTTTTGTTCAAGAACCTTATGAAGCACCATGGAGCCGCCCCGGTGGCGCAGTGGTCTAAGGCGTTGGCCTCTGATCATTCGTCGGAAGGGGTCCGGGTTCGAATCCCGGTGAGGCATGGATGTTGTGTTTGTCTTACGGCACTGGCTCTCTCCCTTCCCTGGAACCAGTGACTCTAAATTAGGGATGGGCGACTGCTTATAGCCCATTGAGTTGCTCACGGTGGTCGTTAAATCTCAAAAAAAAAAAAAAAAAAAGCACCATGGATTATGCACAGGGGTTAGTTAACTTGTGTTGGAGCGCACCGAAGCTTAGCTCCGGTACTTTTTTCCCTGCTGGAGCTGAGCTCCCCTACTAATTTGCAACGAATCCTCGTATCACATTTACATCTGGATTGCAAATTTCCTAGAGTTTGTGGTGTGCCGTAAAAAAATATATTTTAATCTGCTAAACTGGAGCGTCTTCAAGCAAGTAAACAACACACTCCTCGTGCTATACTTATGAAAAACTATAAGATTATGAGAAACTTATAACGCAAGTGAAAGTTTTACGTACCAACTACTGGCCTGATTCCTGAGATATTTTATATGGGGAAAAGGAGCTGGAAAAACTTTGTGACCATTTTAAAATAAACGCTAGAGAGGTGATTAAAGATTTCAGAATATATAAGTCCACTGCCGGGAGAGAAGTAAAAAACAGTTTGAAAACCTTGAATTCCATTGTGAACTATGTCCCCAATCTACTGCAGAATGTGAAAGGGGCTTCTCTGCAATGAACAATATTGTAACTCCACAGAGAACCTCATTGAACACTGGTTTGGCACAGTGTCCGAACTAATGTTCTTAAAATTAGTTGGGCCTTCACTAAAACATTTCAATCCAAAATAATGCGTGAAAAGTTGGTTGGCAAAGGGGGCATCACACTGCTGATGATTTGATTGCAGAGTAGTCAGTAAAAAGGAAGAAAATTCGGAAATGTTAGCCCAGTGGAGTTTTTTGTGAGTTATAGGTATATGGCCATTATCCTGGTAAGATTTTAAAAGTTCCATTATTCCTGTAAGTTTTGCAATTGTAAACAACAGTTTCTGCATTTTGTAAACTATACCAATACATTTAGAGAGAGAAAAAGAAATTGTCAAATTTCTTTAAATAAATTTAAAGAAATTTCATGATTTTCATGCATGACAGCAATACGGTACCAAAAATTAGCTGTTCGTTTATCAAATATATTTCAACAAAAATGTGTTTAAATAGGCAGTAATTAAATAAAATGTACAGTTTAAAGCACACAAAAATATCAAACTGAACAACAGAAGTAATCCCCCTCCCCCATATATAATTTTCATAGAGCCCTTACCGAAATAATGTTTTAACATTTCGGTGCATCACTAATTCAGATACGATTTCCTGTAATATATTTAGAGTTCCGGTACTTTTTTCTCTAGAAATTAAGCACTGATTACGCGTTGGAATTAAATCACCAACGTCCATTGCCACAGCAACAACAAATATGCATAAGGACCCCAACATGAATTCTGGAGGTGGGGTGTATGAGATACCATTGGAATATCCAGATGGCTTGTCTCGATTATACATCGGAATGACCAAGAGATCCCTTACAATTAGGGGGAAGAACGAACACATAAGGGATATTAAAGCAGGCAAAACACAAAGACTTCTATGCAAAGAAGTAGCCCAATATGACGCTTTACTGATGTAGAAAAACATGAAGAGGATCGCTCCACACACTGACTACAAAGGAACACTGATTAGAGAAAGCATAAAAATATTCATGCACCCCAACCCTTGCAACGAAAGCCCTTCCCTTGAAATCTTGGCTGCGTGTAAGATCCTACTGACATAGGATATTAGGGGGAAAGAGAGAGAATGTTTGAAAGGTAGGTCGCAAGACGCCACCTTCCGCAAGCCGCAATTGTACCTGGACACGCAGTAGATACGCGCTCCAAGATTTAAAATTATCGTGGTTCCTGAAAACATTCTTGTGTTCACAGGCCTCGAGAAAGCCTCTCGTTCAGAGTGTGAAAGCTCGGCACTTAATCGTGGGTCTTTATAAATTGTTACACCATTAAATACAGAATAAAATACTTCAGGTACATCAAAGTTTAACAAAACACAAACATTGTAAATATTGTCATATGTAGTAAACTAGTCTAAGTAATTAACACAGTGGAGTAGAAACATGAACATCATGACAATATCAGAAAGATCAATTCAAATTAAGTAATCTATAAAACTGCATAATTTCTCTGAGGGAAAACAAAATCACAACCACCTCAAATATATCATATTATAATAAGTTATAAACATGCAAGCAATAACCTAATACTAATGACCAAAAAAATCTATATGGAGTAATTCATAGAAGTAAATAACATAATGTACAATAGAAGCATAGGATAGAGCCAGGGAAAAAAGCTTAAATGGTAAGCCTGGCAGTAAAAACAAATAATTCAAATCTGTAACCTATTATACACATGACAATCAAATCAACAGATTACAATATAAATGAAATTAGATCAGTCAATATAATGATTTCATTTATTACAATAAAAAAATTAGCTGTTGACATTCCCATTATACCCACCTATTATACACATAACATTCAAATCAACGAATTATTATAAAAATGAAAGTAGATCTGTAAATATGATTTCATTTATTAAAATAAATGAATGTAATTTCACTTATTAAAATAATAAATAAATATAATGATTTCATTTATTAAAATAAATGAATATAATTTCATTTATTAAAATAAAAATAAATAAATATAATTATTTCATTTATTAAAATAAAAAACAAGTAATATTTTTCTTGTTTTAATAAATTAAATCATTATATTTACTGATTTACTTTCGTTTATATAGTAATTCGTTGATTTGAATGTAATGTGTATAATAGGTCGGTATCATGGGAACATCGACATCTTAGGTCAGTATGGTGGGAAAGTACCGGGTTGCAGTGTTGTTAGTCAACCGTGCAAGTTGAGATATTAAGAGTTGTCAATTTTTTTCTCCAAAAGGAAATATACTGGTTGAGCTCAAGTACTCAACCAGACATTTCATTAAGAATGTGCAGCTCAAAATCAATAAAATACTAATAATAAGCTTACCTTTGGCAAACTTTGAAGTTACTGAAACTCATTCTATTAGATTTCCAACACATGTAGGCAATAACAAACTTCCAGGTGGCGTGAGATATGTTCAGTAATAATAAATGAAAAATTCTATTCTTATCCTGTACTCGATAAATTACCTAAAGAGAACATTTCACCCATAAAAACAAATAATTCAAATCTGTAACCGAATTATTTGCTAAAGCCAAAAACCTTTAACCCTAACCTTAACCTCCACTTCATTAGTTACCTCTAAGAACTAATTTACAATCCTAGAATGGTAAAAAGATTAAAATGAAGAAAATTAGAAAACTTATTTACACCTTAAAAACTGTCGCATCAAACCATACAGGAGCTTTGTAGTACTTTTACCCAACTGCAGCAGGAGCAATAAGATAAGGCATTAGTTTAAATGGAAATCTTAAAAAGTCGAAAAGTGAAAAAAATTGACAGTATTACTGAAAAATCATTTAAAGTTCGTGCAAGGATACTTGAAATTAGTTTGATAATTTATTTGCAATATCAAATGTTTGCTGTCTTGACACTGGTTTGTGAAGAGCTGCTTTTACAAAATTCTTTTTGATATGAGCCTTGTGGTGAGGTTTATTTTTATGCTTGGGACCTTGAAAGAGTTTTACCCTCATTGGAAAACTTCATTTGAAAAATGTTGTATATGTTCCATTATAAAATCCATTTTGATACAACCTTGTGGTGAGCTAACAATGCAGCTTTTGCAGTTGAGCTTTACTTTGATAGTGGTGACCTTGAAAGAGTTCAACCCTTACTGGGAGGAATTTCATTTGAAAAATGTTCTCTTCAGATCATAGTTTCGTGCCAAAGTATACACTTAGTGAATATCAGTTGTCTCAGCACGGTATAATTTCCTTCAATAAGAAGTTTAAAGGCATTTTATGTTTAAAAGCACTTTACATTTAAAAGCAACATTAAAATCCCCACAAGAACTTTCGAGACCCAATGGGTCCCTTCATTAGGTGGTATGTACACTACAAATCATGCCATGAATACTCCAGGTCTTAAATAGCTAGCGCTGGTTAGGTCTTCTCATGTTCCAGGTCACTGAGCAAATTATTGCATGTTGGGTGAATACATTAATTATGTGCAAATATGAGTGAATCAGTAATGCAAAGAAACCAATAATAGAATTACATCTCATGAAGGTACATGGTACCAATGAAATCATTTTACACTATTAGCACTCTCCCCCCACCCAATGTTCCACTCCCCTTAGTTTGGATCACCCCCACCCCCACATACACACCACCACCCTTTTTAAGTCTTTAATGTAGGTCAACAAAAGCCTCCATGGTAGGGGCACCAGTGTCGGAAAGTCATCGTTACAGCACGAATCGCCCAGATCAAGGATATGTAGGCTCTCAGCCAGTAATATTGAAAGCTTAAGAGTTGTGTGTTGTGAGGATTTTGGTCTGATCCCACATTAGAGAAAAAGTTCCATCCAGACATTTTCTGGATAGGGTGGGGAGTGTGCACCAGTATTTAAGTTGTATTTGTGTTCATACGCTCTTTTTTAATATTTCTTAATGTGGATCCCACATTCGGGTCTAAATGTGAAAAATGTTGTAAATATTCCATTAAAGAATTCACTCCTAACATACTTGAACTTGTGGAATACCATATTTTTATTCCAGTTTGTGTTTGGAAAAGTACAGGTACATCTGCTTGTGTATAAATCCTGTTAAATGAGTGATGTTGGATTTTCAGTATTCCACGTGTTTATGGAATTGTTGAAGGTGTCATTCACGGACTAAACACTTGTCGCAGTTTCATGTATTTACAATAATAAAAGTTCATCTTTTCTTATTCAGAGTTAAAGAAACATTCTTCTTATGATACGTAGTGCCGCCCCGGTTGCGCAGTGTTCTAAGGCGCTGGCCTCTGATCATTCGTCCGTAAGAGGTCCGGGTTCGAATCCCGGTGAGGCATGGATGCTGTGTTTGTCTTACGGCACTGGCTCTCTCTCTTCCCTGGAACCAGTTACCCTAAATTAGGGACGGGCGACTGGTTATAGCCCATTGAGTTGCTCACGGTGGTCGTTAAACCGCGAATCAAAAAAAAAAAAAAAATGATACGTAGTAAATACATCATGATAACTAACACAGCAATCAGACATCGCTGAATTGATTGTAATTACTGTTTCACACGTGAATTACAGTAAATTTGGCGGTGTCTGATTGCTGTGTTAATAATTCATCTTTTCTGTCATAGTCACAGGTGTCTTTAAGAAAGACTTTCTCGCCGCCCCGGTGGCGCAGTGGTCTAAAGCGCTGGCCTCTGATCATTCGTCCGTAAGGGGTCCGGGTTCGAATCCCGGTCAGGCATGGATGTTGTGTTTGTCTTACGGCACTGGCTCTCTCCCTTCCCTGGAACCAGTAACCCTAAATTAGGGACGGGCGACTGCTTATAGCCCATTGAGTTGCTCACGGTGGTCGTTAAACCTCCAATCAAAAAAAAAAAAAAGACTTTCTCTTTTTTATTTTATTTAATTTTACTTTCTTCTTGCTCAGTGCTTAACCTGGCAATGCCGCCCCGGTGGCGCAGTGGTCTAAGGCGCTGGTCTCTGATCATTCGTCCGTAAGGGGTCCGGGTTCGAATCCCGGTGAGGCATGGATGTTGTGTTTGTCTTAAGGCACTGGCTCTCTCCCTTCCCTGGAGCCAGTGACCCTAAATTAGGGACGGGCGACTGCTTATAGCCCATTGAGTTGCTCACGGTGGTCGTTAAACCTCCAAACAAACAAACAAATAACCTGGCAATATCTGGTTGCATTTTTCCAAAATATATCTGAATATAGAATCTGGCATCTTGGTGGGAACTTGCTTCACCCTTTTGCTTGTGCTTGTTATGTCTCTGTAATGGATCACAATAGAGAGCTACTTTAGAGAAGTAGTGAGAAGAATTGGCAGGAAAACACGTAACACACAAAACATTAAAAGAATTCTTGAAATCGTAATCACACGCGTAAGTTACGTTGAAAAATTATGAGCGGGACGTTTCGGTAGCGACTTCTACCTTCATCAGCCATGGAATGAGACACGTGGTAAAAGCGTCAGTTGTTTCCAGATTTCAAAATCGCTTTCCAAATAATAGGGATGTTAAAAGGTGCGTTAGTATTGCAGGTGTTAGTGGTAAGGTAGATTTCAATGCTTTCGCGGTATCTGAGGGCATGCCGATTGCTGAACGGGGCGATTTGCTTAACATTGTGCCAATCGGGAGCCGCGGACGTATCGCTGATGGCTAAAATTGAAAGGGAGGAGGTGGAAGGGCTACCTTTCTTAACATCAGCAATATGCTCATCAAACGCCGGTTTATGCTGCGGTAAGTACTACCAATATAGTGGGTAACACCTGTGAAAGTGTTGATAGGGATAGAGTAGACACCTTGTAAATCTAGGGGTTTATTGAGATCTCTGTCCTTAAGGATGAGTTTGAGAAGATGTGGAGGTTAGGCTAAGACATCTGAGTGGGCCCCATAATCTAAGACATCTGAGTGGGCCCCATAGGTCAAGACATTTGAGTGGGTTCCAAGGCTAAGACATCTGAGAGGGCCCTTAGGCTAAGACATCTGAGTGGGCCCCTAGGCTAAGGCATTTGAGTGGGCTCCAAGGCAAAGACATCTGAGTGGGTCCCCCAAGGCTAAGACATTTCAGTGGGCGCCAAGGATAGGACATTTCAGTGGGCGTCAAGGCTAAGACATCTGAGTAGGCCCCATAGGCTAAGACATTTGAGTGGGCTCCAAGGCTAAGACATCTGAGTGGGCCCCTAGGCTAAGACATTTGAGTGGGCTCCAAGGGCTCAGACATTTGAGTGGGCTCCAAGGCTAAGACATCTGAGTGGGCCCCTAGGCTAAGACATTTGAGTGGGCTCCAAGGCTAAGACATCTGAGTGGGCCCCTAGGCTGACATTTGAGTGGGTTCCAAGGCTAAGACATCTGAGTGGGCCCCTAGGCTAAGACAGTTGAGTGGGCTCCAAGGCTAAGACATCTGAGTGGGTCCCCAAAGAACTTATGACGGAGAACTATTACGAAGTCCGATAAATACAAAACTGTAATTACTAAATTATCTGCAGAGTTTTCATAAAAGTCACTGCCGCCCCGGTGGCGCAGTGGTCTAAGGCGTTGGCCTCTGATCATTCGTCCGTAAGGGGTCCGGGTTCGAATCCCGGTCAGGCATGGATGTTGTGTTTGTCTTACGGCACTGGCTTTCTCCCTTCCCTGGAACCAGTGACCCTAAATTAGGGACGGGCGACTGCTTATAGCCCATTGAGTTGCTCACGGTGGTCGTTAAACCTCCAATCAAAAAAAAAAGTCACTGTATTTTTCATTATTCTCACAAGAATATGAGTTAAAAGCTTAAGATTCCTAGATTTTGTCATGGATTTTCTACTGAATTACCATTGTATACCTTTATTAGTTCATCTTTTTTTGTTAAACGCAATATGAAGCCAAAGATGATTCGATCATTATCGGTTCCAAGTGTGAATTGGGAGGTATGGGTGGATGGTAATGAAAAAGCTGAAACTCTCGCCCTCATCACTGACCACAGCGACATGAAACCTTTGCCCTTGGTGAGCCACTGTCTTGAAATCTGTTCGTCTTCTGCGCTCTGTTTCTTACCAAGTGGAAATTATATGAGACAAAAGTAAAACTATATTATAAATCTCTCTCTCTCTCTCTCTCTCTCTCTCTCTCTCTATTACTTGGTCATGGTGGGCCCCAAGGCTATAGACTCCCCTTAATCCGGCCCTGCAAATGGCAGTAAGTTATAATATTGCCTTTATCTCCTTTGCATTTTTGCCTATTTGCGGTAATCATTTTCACAGTTCAATTCTACTCTCTCTCATTCTGAAGTTAAACGTACCACCAAAAGTTAGTAAATAATAAACAGTCTCATTTCTCCCGAAAATTATTTATAAATCCAAAGCCAAAATGCTAAATTTTTTGTCTTCGTTTTCCTTGATTTATGTTAGGATAATCTTCTGCAGATTGGCCCACCAAGTTAGCCCTGATGTTATTTCTTTCACCTCTGTGGATTCCTCCGTAATGTTGTAATTTGAGACGATGAAAGGTCTCACTTAAAACAATCCTATTCATCGCTACAGAATGGCGCAATGTTCTAAGCGCTGGCTTCTGACCATTCGTCCGAGATTGGTCCGGGATCGAATCTCGGTGAGAATTGGATGGTTTGTCTTACGGCACTGGCTCTGTGCATTCCTTAAAACCAGTAGCTCTAAATTAGAAACGGGAGCTAGTTGTAGCCCATCGAGTTGCTCAAGGTAGTGTCGTTCATCCACTATAGAGTATTGTTAAGATTAAGCCCAAAAAGAAGTGACGCCCCATCCCCTCGGTGGCGCAGTAGTCTAAGCAATGGCCTCTGATCATTCGTCTCAAAAGGGGTTCGAATCCCGTGAGGCATGTATGTTGTGTTTGTCTTACGGCACTGGCTCTCTCCCTTCCCTGGAACCAGTGACCCTAAATTAGGGACGGGCAACTTCTTATAGCCCATTGAGTTGCTCACTGTGGTTGTTAAACCTCCGAGCAAAAAAAATTTGGTGGTTCTAAATTGAAAACTGCAGATTTGTATAGCGGACATATGTAATGGCTATTTCACACACAGTGAGATTGGCTATCAAATATTTAAACATTTCAAAAACACCGTTAGCGTCGAGATAATTACCAACAGTTACGCTTCCAATCATAGCGTCTCTCCGAAGTTGCCACGAATTTGGAACCAGTTTTTTCAAGTAACGCCTTGGAACCAGTTTGGAACATTTTCTCATGGTACTCGTACATATTTTCTGAAATGGCTGAACCTATTGTACAGAAGGTTTTTAAAAGGGGACGGAGTCCAGGTCAAGGGGGCCCCATACAGTTTTAAATTTAGAACCACCAAATTTGGTATACTATCTCATGGTACTCTAACTTAGACCGTTGACGGTTTTTGGAAGGTGTGGGCGGGGCCCAGGATTAAGAGAGCCCACACAAAATTTTCGTAAAATCTGATCATTCGTCCGAAAGGAGTCCGAGTTCAAATCCCGGTGAAGCATGGATGTCGTGTTTGCCTTACTGCACTAGCTCTCTCCCTCCCTGGAACCAGCGGTCCTAAATTACTGACGGGCGACTGCTTGTAGCCAATTGGCAATCTCAGCGGTCCGCCTTTCCTCTAGCGGCGAAAGGAAGAATTACTGTAGTACGGACAAGGCTGAACTGGATCCTACCAGGCTGTAACATTGAGCAAAAACAGAGAGGACAAAAAAGATGAGTTGGGACGCAGCGCCATCTATTGACGTGGTTCGCATAAACAAGCATTGATTCCGTATCATTATTTACATTTGATATTTTATTTATATTCACTTTCACGTGAACAGATGGATATTTACATTCTGAATTCGTAGTACTTGGGCAAGAGAAGTTTTCTGTTGGAACTGGTGTAATTTATGTATAAATCTCAGTCCTTTATTCTTCAACGATCTAGGGCTGAGATTTTGGTAAATGTGTAGATTGGCGTCCTAAATTATTTCGTCGGAAAAATGTTAGTACCTGGAAAAAAGTGCGACGTACAGATTTTAGAGTATGGTAACTAATGGCAAAATGTGCAGAAATTTCATATTTTAAAAGTGTTTTAAAGATTTGTATCGTGACATTTGCATGTAAGTGCGATGCCGTGAAGATACACTACGGTAGGCCTAACGCATCGCTACCGTGACGATGTCGAGCTTTTCTCTGTTAAAAGGAAGGTTCGTTGCTGTACCGAAATGACGGGCGGAAGAGTTCATGTGTAAAAGAACAAAACATTTCTCGACAGCTGCTTTAAAAACAATGACAAAACATGAACGACTATATTCTGTAACGTATGAGCACATGATGCTTTGCTCCCCTGCAAGAACATACGCGGCTGTACTTGTAATCATCCGCGAGTGAATTACACGCCGCAGCGAACCTTCCTTTCAACGGAACAAAGTTTGACATCGCCGCGGTAGCGATCGTTAGGCCTACCGCAGCCTCTTCACAGTATCGCACTTACAGGTACGGTAAAAATCTTTAAAAACATTACGATAAAAATCTTTAAAAACATTTAAAACATGAAATTTCTGCGCCATTTGCCATTAATTTCCATATCTAAAATCTGTACGTCGCACTTTTCCCAAGTACTAGCATTTTTCCGACGAAATAATTTAGGACGCAAATCTACACATTTACCCACTATTTTACTTAATATGAGTTTATATAACTGAGTTTGTTTTCTTCTAAAATTGAATTAGCAGGGTTGCCAGACATCCGCCAATTGCGCCAGCCCACGCCAAAACGTTGTTCTTACGCCATTCTGCTAAAAAAAATCGCGATTTTGACGAAATCTGCGCCAAAAGTTAAAATTTACCGTTCATCGACATTTTAGCTTAATCTTACGACATTCGAAATCGATTCAGCGGTTAATTGGTACGTGAGATTCTTCCGCGGAGTTCCCCCTTTTTTCATTTTCGAGCTCGATGCAAAAATGAAGAAATTTTCGGGGTATTAGTTAGGGGGGGGGTCGTATTACGTCTGGGGACGTTGTTTTGTCTTTTTAAACGTTCGGAAACGGAAGTTAAACAGTGTGCAGATTTTTCCCATAATCGTATTTTTTTTCTCTCGCGAGTTCAATATTGTTGTTAAATATAATTTCATTGCATAATTTCAGCTTGAAATTGTAGGCTACGATTTCCTAAAATGGAAATTAGGCCACCCGAAAATTTCCCCGTAATCTTCGGCCACGATATTCTTGCGCTGATTCGAGGAATTCCGTCTTTTCTGTTATCATTTAGACCAAACTACGAGATCGATGCACAACTGAACTGAAATTTTGGAGGATTGGTGGTGGTAGTGGTGGCAGGAGAGATCGTTTTCTTCGTCGGAAGAAGGAATTTCATCCTTCGAAAACGGAAAGTAGAAGGAGGTAATATTTCTCTCGTAATCGTAATTTTTTTCTCGCGATGTTTCCTCTTCCCGGTATTATTAGATATCATTTTATTCCATAAATATTTGTATTTCAGCTTGAAAATGTTGGGTAAATTTTCGAAAACGGAAGTCGGACGAAGTGAAGATTTCTTCCGTAATTGTATTCCCCCCCCCTGGATGTTCCCACTACTATGTAGGTGTTAAATGTCATCACCCTCATAAATGTGTGTGCATTTTAGCTTGATAAAGGTAAGAGAAATTTCCAAAAACGGAAGTGACTATGTTTGGAAATTTGTAAGAATTGATGCATGGTGTTAAAAAAAATATTCATTCTCTGAAAATTACACCCTTTATTTAAAATAGTGAAAGCTCTGATATCAGAATTCATGGTTTTCAGGCTGAAAGTTCTTTAAGCATGATGGATAAAACTATCATCTGAGCAAACAAACAAAAAAAACGAAAAAGGAAAGAAAATAACAAAAAAAAATGGTAAGGGAAAACTATCAGCAGAATAAAAGTAAACAGTAAATGCTATGCAGTGGCAGAGTCAACAAAAGACAGATATGGCTGTGGAACTTGCAAAGAAGAAGGTAGGGTTTGCTCACAAGAGGAAACAAGAGCTAGTTTTCTAGCAAGTACAAGAACAAAACCAGGAAAAAAAACTGTTTGAAGCTATGTCTTGTAAAACCACCCTATTTTGCTTGGAATTCAGTAAATTTATAATTGTGAATACAGTTGTGTGATCTAGTTAAATATTTTCATAAATAAGTGACAGTGAACGATTCAGTTTTGTTCATGCTGTGTAATATTCACACTTTCTCATCGCGCAGTCTGATTTTTGACCAAATTAAAAAGTACAGCTTTGTTTTTTTACTTTGTCAGTCTCATGTATGTTAATTAAAATCGCTCACAAGTGCTATGGGTAAATGAATGGATTGTTTATAATCACATAACTTGTAATCAATTATCAGGAATGCCAATCTTTTGGTTCTTACTTAAAGTCTGAATTTTGCCCCATAATTCATGGAGCAGAATTTTTAGGAGGTTTTCTTTTTTTATTTTGACCTACCTTGGGGAACATCTTTACCCTCCCATTTTTCTTTTTCCATATGGACGGTGCATTGAGCCACTTACTAACTTACAATCGTCTGCTTAATGTCCATGTCCATACATGCAGGATCCCACATATGCAAGAGCAGTGGCTCTTTCAGACAGCAACAACAAAAAAAATCATAAACTGATTCTACTACTACTGAAGAAGGAGAGGAGGGGACAATCTCACGCCAAAACGTCACTGCACAAGTGTTAAGCGATGGAAGCAGCTTTTATCTAAGCAATTTTACTAAATCTCACTGTTATTTTATAGTTTTGGTTTCACTTGTAATTATTCACAGCAATAACGAAAGTTTGACATTGATAATTACTGGATGAGAAACATTGTATGAAGAGTATCATAGCGCAACTGCTGAAAGGTGATTTTACAAACTGATTATTAAATGTTACATTAGTTTTCCTTTTATATCGAAGGTATGTTTCCTTAGGAGTTTGTGATGCACACGCAAACCACGTACGCATAGCTTGCCAGTTGGTTGGTTTCAGAAATAATGTGTTTTCATCTTAATGCCATGAATCTCGAAAAATATGCTGCTAAAAACCAACCAAACAACAAACAGTGATTACATATTATTTATTCTTCCTAAGTGTATATTCTCAAGCGTTCAGTAACAATAGCAACAGTTCTTGGACTCGACAGCATGCAGTGAAACAAATGCATTCAGAAGGAAATCTCTGATACAGTGAGACAAATGCATTCAGAAAGAAATCCCTGATATTAATGTGTTATGCTTGAAATATTGCAGGTCATATAGTTTTCAAAAATCATGAGTAGTATAATTGTTCTCCCATTTATCTCACTGTAGGAATGACAGAAATGCTGATTAAGCGAGGCAGTAAAATGTCAACAAACCTGAAATATAAAAAATTTTCATAGTTCATAAAATAATGGTAATTCAATATATAAACATACTTAAAGCACATCGTGGATTTCAAACAATTAAAAATGCTATCATTAGTAGTTCCAAACCTGAGTTCTGCTCCAAAATGAAAATTTTCTTGCTCCAAAACTCAACGTTAGTGCTCCAAATTGCGTATTTTTCCGCTCCAAAAAGAATTGCTCCGAAACATGGTTGGGGCACTAACATCCCTGAATTAGGTACATAGTTATCAGAATGAAAATGCTTACTACCAACAACAGTTGAAGGTGACTTGTCATTTGGAGCAAAATCTTGACGAGATATTGCTTTCAGCCACAGTTGCTTTAGCTTCTGATATGAGGGACTCTTGTGGAGTGACAATCCCACGTTTTTCTTCTCAGAAGATGCACACATCCGTAAACCATTTTGAAAATGGGTTAGATTTTGTTGTGAAAACAACAGTTTGGTTATAGAAAAAAAATGACGAACATCCACAATCCAGCAGTGGCGTACCCAGAAATTTCTTAAGGGGGTGGGGGTGTCCATGGATTTGGTTCATTGGTGAAAGCCTCATATATACCGCATTAAATTCATATTAAATCTCCCCTCAAGGGGGGGGGTCGGACCCGAGTACCACACGCTTGGCTACGCCTATGCAATGCTGCAATTCAAGCAACACGGAAACTGAGTTGTTTATACCTTGGGACGCAGTGCCATCTAACGGCTGAAATCGTCCCTAACGCCCACTGGCCAATCACCAAAAGTCTATTGTCCTTAACGTTAATGTTATAGCCTGCAAGGTTAGTAGTTATTGTTATAGCCTGCCTTCTACTAACCTTGATAGCCTGTTCTTCATCCAGTTTAGCCTTGGTACGGATAACATTGTTATATCGTTGCCTGGATTCGATTGGCTGGTTTTGGAGTATTTTTGCATTCATTCTGGAATTAGAGAATAGTATAATGGAGAATTCCGTGAAAAAGAACAATTCATATTGTTTCATCCCGCAGTGGCCGCCCCGGTGGCGCAGTGGTCTAAGGCGCTGGCCTTGGATCATTCGTCCGTAAGGGGTCCGGGTTCGAATCCCGTCAGGCATGGATGTTGTGTTTGTCTTACGGCACTGGCTCTCTCCCTTCCCTGGAACCAGTGACCCTAAATTAGGGACGGGCGACTGCTTATAGCCCATTGAGTTGCTCACGGTGGTCGTTAAACCTCCAACCAAAAAAAAAAAAAAAATCCCGCAGTGTCGTTCCCAAGGTTCCAGCTATGTTTTTCACAAGTTAGTATAAACGCTTGTGCCTTGCACTTGAGATCCTTCCAGTGAAATCCTACTGACCTAGTAACGTGTTTGAATGAATAATAAACAAGACTACAAGACAAGATATTATTGCATTGTAACAGTTTAAAATTCCGTATTTTTACATGTTCTTGAAAACAAGTAATTGATGTTATCGATATAAATTTAAACTCCATTAAGGGACAAGATTTGCAATGTTTTGTCAACAGTCACCAGTTCCAAACATCTGAAAACAGAATGATGATCAACAATTACCAATTCAAAAACACTGTTTTAGGAACAGAATGTTCAAAAATTACAAATTTGTTATTGTTGACAGATAATTGGAAATGGATTCTGGAAATCGTCAGTGAAACGAAATGGCGGTACATGTGTAGATTAACGTTCTAAATTATTTCGTCGGAAAGTTGTTAGTACCTGGAAAAAGTGTGACGTACAGATTTTAGAGTATGGAAAATAATAGCAAATGGTGCAGGAATTTCATATTTTAAATGTGTTTCAAAGATTTTTTTCGTAATATTTACCTGTACGTGCGATGGTGTTAAGAAACGCCGCAGTAAGCCTAACGCATGGCTACAGCACGATTTCATGCGTTGCTCCGTTAAAAGGCAGATACGTTGTTGCACCGAAATGACGGGCGAAAGAGTACAAGAGAAAGCGGTTACGTTGTTGGCAGGAGAGCAATAAACGTTGTAGTGATACTCTACAGAAAATAGGTCCAAATTATCCACCATTTATTTTGTTGTATCCTGTACGTTGTTGGCAGCAAAAACCGGAAGAAACCTCTTTGATTTGCAAAAGATGCGTATCAGTGAGATAGAAACTGGCCTACGAAGAAAGTATTGACAGGAGAAACAAAAGTACAGTGGCCCAGTAAATGCTTGGCATTGTCGTGGTAGCGATGCATTAGGCCTACCGCAGTGTCTCTTCACAGCATCGCACTTACAGATAAATGTTACAAAAATCTTTAAAAGACATTGAAAACATGAAATTTCTACACCATTTGTCATTGATTTCCATAATCTGGAATCTGTACGTCGCACTTTTTCCGGGTACAAACATTTCTCCGACGAAATAATTTAGGACGGTAATCTACACATTTACCGAAATGTCACCCCTGCCGGTGTTACTATATCACTTGTCTGAAAATGTAAAAATAAAAATACCTGTTACAGTAAAGCATTACTGCTACACAGTGTTTACGCTTTCCACTTCTGCCTGCTTTACAAGAGCACTCAAAAGACTACAGAAATTTCACAATCATTTCTGTCTAAAACACCGTTGATCGAATGAGGCGACGATGTTATTATGGTGGATTGAATGCAATGCGAAACTATGTGGATTTCTTTCATATCTTCTTTCTTAATTGCACATGAAATTATATGACCTGCATTAAGAATCCCTTTCTCTGCTTTGATGCATCGTGAATTTTTTGTAGCGTCCACAAATTTCATTATCTCAAGGATTGAGAGTGTTAAACCAGCCATTCCTGCATACGACTTCACGTAAGGTAACCAGATATTGAAACACTGATTTAAGGACAAAAGGGCTTGGCGTCCCCAAATCGGCGGTTCATTTGGGGACACATATGTACTGAAAATAAATATGCAGATTTTTTTGTCACAAAACTGCATTGCTTCAATAACTGGGATATTACATATGAAAATTTGTGTCTTAAAAGAATATATCTTGTAGAATGTTAGTAATTTGTATTCACAAAGTAGAACTATGATAGCGAGAACATATTAGCAAAAGTGAGATGCCTTACCTTAGGTATATGTGCAGAATTAAAATCAAGGTGCACACCAAAGTAATTGCATGGCGAATTTTTAATTTTGCCAAAGATTTATCAGAAGTTAGTACAGTCGAAATTTGACCACGCCAGTGTCCTAGTGCTGGCCAAGGACGATTCATACAAGTTGGTACGGGTTCGAGTCCCGAATGAGGCATGGGTGGTGTCTTTGTCCTTCGTCTTACAGCACTTTCTCTCTCCCTTGCCTAGAACGAATGCCTCTAAATTGGAGACAGGTGACTGCTTGTAGTTCTTAGTTGCCCGCGGTGGTCGTTAAACTCTAAAAGAAAAAATACTGTCAACATTTGTTTTCACAAAAAGCATGTTGGGAAAATTAGTGCCAACGAAAATTATTTTTAAAAACATTTTTCATTAGAAATCTAACGAACTAATAAGAAAGTGTAAATTCGAGGACAAACATCAAAATTTGACGACAGTTTCCGTCCCCAAAGGCATCAGACGTTTCTGGGGACAGTAAACAAAAGTCGAGGACTGTCCTCAAGAATTCGAGGACTTCTGGTCAGCTTACTTCATGGCAAACGTGCGACGTTATCCTTACTAAAACAAGTTTGTTTACATTTGCTCGTTTGCTCAGCACCCCCTATAGCTCATTGAGATTGCCAAATCACTGTGGTCGGTTTTTTTTTTTTGGTTGGAGGTTTAACGGCCACCGTGAGCAACTCAATGGGCTATAAGCAGTCGCCCGTCCCTAATTTAGGGTCACTGGTTCCAGGGAAGGGAGAGAGCCAGTGCCGTAAGACAAACACAACATCCATGCCTGACCGGGATTCGAACCCGGACCCCTTACGGACGAATGATCAGAGACCAACGCCTTAGACTACTGCGCCACCGGGGCGGCCTGTGGTTGTTAAGCGTCCAATAAAAAAAAATGTTTTAGGCAACAATTTCATTAATTCATTCTTTGTTTTCTGCCTTTTGCACCGTATCGGTAGGAGTCTGTTTCCGTATTTGATATCAAGCAGAGTCCAACATGAAGTATGCGTAAAGCGGTAATCTGGGAATTTCTTTTCTTTTTTTTTTTTTTTTTTTTTGATCGGAGTTTTTTTTTTTTTTTTTTTTTTTGATTGGAGGTTTAACGACCACCGTGAGCAACTCATCGGGCTATAAGCAGTCGCCCGTCCCTAATTTAGGGTCACTGGTTTCAGGGAAGAGAGAGAGCCAGTACCGTAAGACAAACACAACACCCATGCCTGACCGGGATTCGAACCCGGACCCCTTACGGACGAATGTTCAGAGGCCAAGGCCTTAGACCACTGCTCCACCGGGGAGGCGATTGGAGGTTTAACGACCACCGTGAGCAACTCAATGGGCTATAAGCAGTCGCCCGTCCCTAATTTAGGGTCACTGGTTCCAGGGAAGGGAGAGAGCCAGTGCCGTAAGACAAACACAACATCCATGCCTCACCGGGATTCGAACCCGGACCCCTTACGGACGAATGATCAGAGGCCAGCGCCTTAGACCACTGCGCCACCGAGGCGCCATGTGATGCATCAAGTGTCTTCTGCTGGTTAAGGATTCCTATGAAAAACATTTTTTTATAACCATAAACTTATGAAAGTTCATTTTTATCACTGAAATTTTTACGATGAGTTTATTTTACCATGTAAAAGGAGGTAACTTGTCCTTGTAAAATTAGCTGTACATGTAATATAATGAGGCTGAGGAAACGTTCTTAAAGAAATTTGGAATAATATGGATATACAGGAGTTCCCGTTTTTGTTTTATTTTCTTACAAATAGGATCTAGCAGTCAGCATCATGCAGGGACAAAACTCTTTTCATGTTTCCTTTGATTGAGAATGTCATATGCCTCATTGCACAGATAACAAAATTACAAAAGCGGTACTTTTTTTTTTGTTTAGCTTGTATTCTAACTCTACATTAGGTTCAGCCATTTCAGAAAATTTGCGCCGCCCCGGTGGCGCAGTGGTCTAAGCGATGGCCTCTGATCATTCGTCCGAAAGGGTCCGGTTTCGAATCCCGGTGAGGCATGGATGTTGTGTTTGTCTTACGGCACTGGCTGTCTCCTTCCCTGGAACCAGTGACCCTAAATTAGGGACGGGCGACTACTTATAGCCCATTGAGTTGCTCACGGTGGTCGTTAAACCTCCAATCCAAAATCCCAAAAAAGATTTGTTTCCAAAACATCTTTACTGTGATTTCTACATTTCCTACGATATGGTTGTGTTGATGAGACCAAGTAAATCGTCCCAAATGTACCTTTAGACGTAAGACAAAACACTGATGTTTTTCTTTTTCTTTCGATGTGCAGATAATGCAGTTTAAACCAGAGAGCTTACTTTATTTCATGATTGCATACAGTCAAAATTACCAAATGGGAAATTAGTTATTAGTGTTCCTGTCTACTGAATAAATGAAAATTTTAAATTTATCACAATGGAGCCGCTGCTGAAAGATTCTTTTGAGGAAATCAGTCAAGAACTGATTATCACAGAAGTGAAAAAAGAAGCTGATTCTTTACCACACATTGTAATGGATACAAATAAACATCTTTGGGAATGTGAAATATGCTCCCAGAATTTCACAACTGAATCCAACTTTGAGAGACATCAGGAACTTCACACAAGTGAAAAGTCTTGCCAGTGTGATGTGTGTTTCAGGAAATTCACATCAAAAGGTGAGCTTTCAAAGCATATGCTGCAGCACATGAGAGAAAAACCTTACCAATGTAATGTATGCTCAAAACAGTTTGCACACAGAGGTAACCTTTTAAGTCACATATTGCTTCACACTGGTGAAAAGCCACATCAGTGTGATGTGTGCTCCAAACAATTTACCCAGAGAGGTCATCTTTCAAATCATATGCTGATTCATACAGGTGAAAAACCTCACCAGTGTGCTGTATGCCACAAGAAATTTACAAGGAAAAGTAGTCTTGCTCGTCACATACTGCTTCACACAGGTGAAAAGCCTCACCAATGTGATGTATGCTCCAAAACATTTGCTCGGAGAAGTTGTTTTTCAGCTCACATGCTGCTTCACACAGGTGAAAAATCTCACCGATGGGACATATGCTCCAAACAATTTAATCGGAGAAGTAATCTTTCAAGTCACATGATGCTTCACAGAGGTTTAAAGCCTCACAAGTGTGATGTGTGCTCCAAACAATTTACCCACAGAGGTCATCTTTCAAATCATATGCTGATTCATACAGGTGAAAAAACTCACCAGTGTGCTGTATGCCACAAGAAATTTACAAGGAAAAGTAGTCTTGCACGTCACATACTGCTTCACACAGGTGAAAAGCCTCACTAATGTGATGTATGCTCCAAAACATTTGCTCGGAGAAGATGTCTTTCAACTCACATGCTGCTTCACACAGGTGAAAAATCTCACCGATGGGACATATGCTCCAAACAATTTAATCGGAGAAGTAATCTTTCAAGTCACATGATGCTTCACAGAGGTTTAAAGCCTCACAAGTGAGATGTGTGCTCCAAACAATTCTACCTACAGAGGTCATCTTTCAAATCATATGCTGATTCATACAGGTGAAAAACCTCACCAGTGTGCTGTATGCCACAAGAAATTTACGAGGAAGAAGTAGTCTTGCACGTCACATGCTGCTTCACACAGGTGATGAACTTCATCAGTGTGACATATGTTTCAAGAAATTCACATATAAAGCAACTCTTTCAAATCATATGCTACTTCACACAAGTTAAAAACCTCACTCATGTAATGTATGCTCCAAGCAGTTTGCTCAGAAGTGTAAGCTTTTGCAACACATGCTGCTTCACACAGCAGTGAAGCCTCACCAGTGTGATATATGCTCCAAACAGTTCGCTCAGAAAGGTAACCTTTTAACACACTTGTTGCTTCACACAGGAGAAAAACCTCACCAGTGTGATGTGTGTTCTAAACAATTTGCTCAGAAAGGCAAGCTTTCAAGTCACATGCTTGTTCACACAGGTGAAAAACCCCATCAGTGTATTGTGTGCACCAAGAAATTTAGATCAAAAGGTAGCCTTTCATGTCACATGCTGCTTCACACAGGTGAAAAGCCCCATCAGTGCATGGTGTGCTGCAAACAGTTTGTTGAGAAATGTAGTCTTTCAAGCCACATGATTATTCACACAGGTGAAAAGCCTCACTCAATGCATTGTATGCAACAAGAAATTTGCAGCAAAGCGTAGTCTTTCACGTCACATGCGACTTCACAAAGATGAAAAACCTCATCAGTGAGATGTGTGTTTCAGGAAATTAAAATAAAAAGTGAATGTTCCAAATCATATTCTGCTTTGCACCGATGAGAAACCTCATAAATATGATGTATGCTCCAAACAATTTGCTCAGAGAGGTCGTCTCTCTAAACATGTTTGCACAGCAGAAAAGCCGGTAAATATGTAGATTAGCATCCTAAATTATTTTTTCGGAAAAATGTCAGTACCTGGAAAAAGTGTGATGCACAAATTTTAGAGTATGGAAAGTAATGGCAAATGGTGTAGAAATTTCATATTTTAAGTCTTTTAAAGATTTTTATCGTAATATTGACCTGTGAGTGCGATGCTGTGAAGAGATGCTACGGTTGGCCTAACAAATCACTACGGCGAGCATGTAAAGCTTTGCTTCCTTAAAAGGAAGATTTGCTGCGCCGTGCAGAGCCATAAGTAGAGTAGGACAGATGGGTCAGCTGCCCCGGGTGCAGAAATCAATGTTTGGAATGCAATTATAATTAGAACTGAAACTTTTACACACGTTTCTGGCATAATTAAAATGAAAATTTCCTCAAAATTTTCAGGAGTTGTTAGTTGTTCACATTTAGTAATGAAGGTGTTGTTCTTCAGTCCGTCCAACTGAAGAAGAACCACGGCCCCCTTCTACACCAATGGGCCCCCCCAGTACTTCTTTAGCTGCATAGACTATATGTGTGTTGCAAGATAAGGATGTTGCTCACATTTTTTAAGATTCTCTATAGGCTATTCAGTCTTTATTGTGGCTGCATGCCACAACTGTTAGCTACATTCAGTCCACTTGATGCCATGCCGAAGGTTTGAACTACTGAAAGCGGTTGCGAAAAGCTGTAAAAATAGTCAAATTTTGACTCTGCCTTTTTTACGCCTAGTTTCATTAGAACTTAGAAATGCATTTTTATGCCTAGTTTCATTAGAAAGTCTTTGTAGCACTGTTATATTTTTGAAATTGTCTGCTTTTTGCTGTCTTTAATTTAAAGCTATTTTTCTTGAAAATTCTTCTCGGTAGCTTGTACTTGGTTAGATCTTAGATTTTAAAGGCTGCTTTTTATTCTTTTGGTACTTGTGTGTGTGTGTGTGAGAGAGAGAGAGAGAGAGAGAGACAGAAAGTGAAACAAAAAGGAGAGAGGGTGAAAGAGAGATAGTGTGTGTGAGAGAGAGAGACAGACAGACAGACAGACAGAAAGAGAGGCAGATTGAGACACAATATTTTGTGGTTTGCCCCGGGCGCAAAAATGCCTAGTTATGCCCCTGCGCCATGTAATTCACGTGCGTCTGACATTTATAGCAAAGCATCCAGCACCAAATGACATTATCACATATAACAGTAATTTTTATGGCAATAACCTATATTGTCTGAATGAAAACAAAAATGCATTAACAATTTGACATGTCATGTAAATATTTAGTTCCTAAGTAAAAGTGCAGTGTTATTTAAAAAATACCACCTTATCATCCTTCCCGAACATAGTACGAGTCATGCTGTAATTCCTTTGTTTCATCAGACAGAGTAGTTTTAAAAAAATGTACTAAGTGTTTCATTTTGTATTCACAAATGAACTTTTATTTCCCCAAATTAAAGTAAAACTCTTGCTTGGCTTACATAGAACATTTCCTTTATTCAATTATCATTGTAACAGCAATTTTTATATGGCCCCTTAAACTTTTGTGGCCAGTTGTCTGCCCTGTCTTTTAGCCAAAAAATCATAAATATTTCTTAAAGAATAAGGTATGAGGGAAAAGAATTTTATGCACACCAATTACTCAAGTAGGGAGAAATATAGGAACACCATACTTTTTTATGCAGAGCAATTTCATGGCTCTAAAACTGAACATAGCCAGTTGTCTGTGTGGCCAATTGTCCTAAACACAGGAAGACTCACTGAAAAATGAGGAAAATGTATCTTTGAAATAGCCTGCAGAGAATAGTTTAAGACCACATTTTTCATTATTGAAAGCATCTATCTTAGTAAGATAATTAGCCATATGCAAGGTGGCACTGCTGTTAGTCAAACTTGCTAGATGAGATATTAATTAAGTGTTGTCATTTTTCATTATTGAAAGTATCTATCTTAGTAAGATAATTAGCCATATGCAAGGTGGCACTGCTCTTAGTCAAAAATGCTGGATGAGATATTAATTAAGTGTTGTGAATTTTGTTTTCAATTGATTCATAACAACGGTGGTAAAAAGTTACTTTTATCTTTCAAAACTGAATGCACTGAACTTACAAAGAAAATGTCATTGCATTTCATTATTTATATTTACAATTTATTCTTTTTTGTATTGATGATTTTGGTAAATAAATCTGCAGCCATTGGATAATGGTTTTATTTTTTACTAATGCATGTTTCCAATATATGGATGATGATGCACTTTTTCATCGCTGCATTATGCTGTTCTGTCTTCTGCACACTTGTCTTGAGAGGCATCATGGGTAATCCGTCAGATTCTAAAATTCAGTGTTGGCAGTGACAAATATGCAGCATTGCCCCATATACACTGGGAGGATAATTTATTATGTATGCCCACCTAAGAAAGTGTTGGCCCACTATATATATATATATCATCATGATCATCATTGTCAACCATTATCAATCCACTGCTGGACGAAGGCCTCCACAAGTTTTCTCCGCAACGGTCTGTCTTGTGCCAGTCTCCTCCATGTCACTCCCGCATACTTTCTAATTTTATCTACTCATCTCCCATGTGGACTTCTTCTGGGTCTTTTCCTGTCCCTTAGAATCCAATCTAAAATTTCGGCTGTCCATCGATGGTCTGTCCTTCTGGCAGTATGTCCAGCCCATTGCCATTTCAGGGATTTAACTCTGATCATGATGCCTTCCACTCTTGTCATTTTTCGGATCAACAAGTTCCTCTTCTTATCTTTCCTGGATACTCCAAGCATGCACCTCTCCATGCTACTTTGAGTTGTCTGCAGCCTTTGTATGTCTCTTATACTTAAGGTCCACGTCTCTGCACCATACGTAAGCACTGGAAGGATGCATTGATCAAACACTTTTCTTTTAAGACATAATGGCATATTGCTGTTGAAAATTATGCTGTTTTTTCCAAAAGCTCTCCAGGCAAGTTTTGTACGCCGATTAATTTCTTCATCAATGAGACCCTCATTTGATATCTGCTGTCCAAGATAAACGTACGTGCCTTGTTATCTCCAGCTTTTTCTCCATCAATCGATAAATCTTCATTTCTTGTAAAAGCATTGAACATCACTTTCGTCTTCTGAAAGTTCATTTTTAATCCCACTTCTTTACTCTTGTCAGCAAGTTCCTGGATCATACTCTGCAGCTCTAATGGGGTAGTTGCAGAAATGACTACGTCATTAGCAAAACGAAGGTGGGTTAGATAATCTCCATTAATCTTTATCCCTTTGTTTTCCCAGTTCAGTGATTGAAAGACATTTTTCCAATGTGGCATTAAAGAGCTTCGGAGATATGGTGTCACCTTGTCTCACTCCCTTTCCAATTTTTATGTGTGTTGTATTTTCAAACAGCTGAATCTTTGCACTTGTATTTTCATAAATGTTATTAATAATATCAATGTAGGCATCTTCGATATACCACAGGATTTCAGAGCCATTGTAACTGCTGATGGTTTCACTGAATCATGGCTTTTATCGATTTTTCATAATCAATAAAAGCCATGCACAATGGAAGTTCATATTCCCTCGCTCTTTCAATTAGTTATCTCAGTACATGGATATGATCTATTGTGTGCTGTATTCACTCCTTGAATCCATCTTGTTCTCTCGGTTGAGCCATGTCCAGTGTGACCTTCAAACGGTGAGAAAGAACTTTAGTGAAGATTTTATAAACCACTGATAGGAGGCTGATAGGTCTGTAGTTCCTGAGATCCCCAATGTCACCTTTTTTATGTAGCAGGATCATTGTAGCGTTGTTCCAATGCTCAGGAATCTTCTCTACATTAAGGCATCGAGTGAAAATTTGGGGAGTACTGTTTTGATTTCTCCACTTGCTTGTATGATGTCTATAGTAATTCCATCTTCTCCTGGAGCTTTTCCCCGTTTCATGTTCTTGATTGCAGGTGCAACTTCTGCTGGGAGGACTGGAAGAACTCTGGTACTGGTACCTTTCATGATGTCTGGAGTACATGTATCATCCCTTTCATTTAATTTGGAGTAGAAATCTGTCACTCTTGTCAAAATTTAGCCTCTATTTCTTGTTGCAGAACGATCTTCTTTTTTCAGTGCCATAATCTGTTTTCTTCTCTTACTGAGAAGTCCCTTTGCTATCTTTTAGGCTTTGGTTGTTTTCAATTGCTTTCCTCACTAGTTCACAGTTGAATTTCCTTACGTCTTCAGTGATACTTTTTCGTACTGTCTTGCACAGCTCTATATATTCCACTTTATAAGTAGCATCTTCTTTAGTTGTCCTCATCTCTTCTTCGTTTTTGCATCAGCATTTTTGTTTTTCCTGATAATTCGTTCACATGCAACTTGTTCTTAGACCCAGCTAATTTTGTTGCTGTTTCCATAAGAGCTTTGGTTACTTTTCTGTTAATTTCAGAAATATCCACTTCTTCTGATGTTAGGCCTTCTAAAGCAGATAATCTATTCTTCAATTCCAACTTGAAGGTATTATGGTGTTTTTTAAGGTTGGTTATGTCAATACATTTTGTTTGTCTTATGAGCTTGCCACGTTCGAGTTTAGTATTGAGGTGCATCTAACATCTCATCAATCTATGGTCACTACCTGTGTTGAACTTGTTTAGCACACTGCAGTCTTCTATGACGAATTTTTTTGTTACACATAATAAAAATCAATTTCACTTGTCGTCCCATTTGGATGTCTCCATGTCCATTTCCTGTGTGGCTTTTTCTTGAAAAAGGAGTTCAAGATGAAAAATCTTTCTGCCTCTGCAAACTCTACGAGAGTGTTTCGACGCTGGTTTTGTTGCCATGACCGAATTTACCTACTGAAGTTTCATTCTGTTGCCATTGCCCTATTTTTGCATTGAAATCTCCCTTAATTATCTTCAAGTGCTGTTTGCCTTTATTATTTAGATGACAAATTTCCTCATAAAATTCTTCAATTTCTTCTTCAGGATGACTTGTGGTGGGTGCATAAGTTTGAATAATCTGAGCTTGGTATCTTCTCGAGAGTTGGATAACGAGTCATGCAGCTCTGTCAGAGGAACTTTCAACTTCTACAACTTTAACCTTCAGTTTCTTGTTTATTATAAATCTAACACCACTAGTTCCGCCAGTATCTGTCCCACGATAGTAGAAGAGATGTCCACTTTTCAGTTCAGTGAGATCTTCTCCTTTTCTCCTTACCTCACTTAGCCCGACGATGTCCCACTTGATGCTTTGTAGTTTCTCTTTCAATTCAAGAAGCCTTGAATCAGAAGATAGGGAGCGTCCATTATACGTAGCCAAGGTCAGCATCAGATGGCAGCCTAGTCTGGTCCTCCGGAGATTCTTAGCACCCTCTGCTTCATGTCGCACTGGCCGCTGCCTTGGCCAGGTACATTCCAGCTGCCGGAGACTGAGGGCCAAGATTTAAGTTGTGGAGTCAGTTTGGAGGAGTTTGGCCACAACTCACCACGCTGGCCAAGCGGGTTGGTGAGTGTGGGATAGCATTTCCTCTAATCCCGATGGTATAGTTATACCGCTATTGGCGGTCGTCAGAGCCCCTTTAGTGGGAACAGGATGCACCACGAGAAGGCGGGGTTGACATTTGTCAAGGAGAGGCTGTGATGTTACGCATCACCTGACCTTACATCCCGCATCAGTAAAAAATGATATATATATGGGCAAAGTGAGGTGAGGAGAAGATCTCATTCAACTGAAAAGGGGACATCTCTTCTACTATCGTGGGACAGATACTGGCAGAACTAGTGGTGTTGGATTTATAATAAACAAGAAACTGAAGGATAAAGTTGTAGAAGTTGAAAGTTCCTCTGACAGAGCTGTACGACTCGTTATCCAACTCGAGAAGATGCCAGGCTCAGATTATTCAAACTTATGCACCCACCACAAGTCATCCTGAAGAAGAAATTGAAGAATTTTATGAGGTAATTCGTCATCTAAATAATAAAGGCAAGCAGCACTTGGAGATAATTATGGGAGATTTCAATGCAAAAATAGGGCAACGGCAACAGAATGAAACTTTAGTAGGTAAACTCGGTCATGGCAACAGAAACCAGCGTCGAAACACTCTCGTAGAGTTTGCAGAGGCAGAAAGATTTTTCATCTTGAACTCCTTTTTCAAGAAAAAGCCACACACGAAATGGACATGGAGACATCCAAGTGGGACGACAAGTGAAATTGATTTTATTATGTGCAACAAAAAATTCATCATAGAAGACTGCAGTGTGCTGAACAAGTTCAACACAGGTAGTGACCATAGATTGGTGAGATGTAAGATGCACCTCAATACTAA